>JANAVB010030219.1:10900347-11047275 GCA_029216955.1 Iris pallida
AATGCAATAAAACTAATTTAGTCCAATTTAGAGGTAATTTAAAGAAAGGGGGCAAATTTGGGGAAGAACATAAACTAGGATTAGGGTTTGCTACAAAGGAGGCAAGAAGGGGCTAAATAATGACTTAAATAGGGGGAAAAGAGCCTCTCTTGGTCGGCCATGATGTTAGATTATGGTTAGGCTAAGCCACAAAGGCCCAACTCCTCTTCCTATGTTGTAAAAAAAGCCCTTAAGCTAAAGGCCCAAACTAGCTCGTTAATTCAAATCTCCAAATGGTTTTTAAGTCATTCCTAGCTAGATTAGAGTCTAATTACTAACCCAAACATGTTAGCTAGGTCTCCATGGTCATGGTTAGTCTCTAGGCTAAGTTGTTCTAGGGTTTCACTAGCAAGGCCAAAATCACAATACACCAAATTAAATAATATTAAAATAATCAAAATTCATAATTACCAAAATACCCTTATTTAGAAAGTGGTAGTGACATCAAGGCACGAACTCACGTACTACATTTCTACACGTATCTTTTTTATGGTCGTTCTTCCTATTTCGTGCCAATATCCTCAATTTCAGGGACGCAATTCTTCTAAGTATGGAAGGATGTAAACCTTCCTCTTCTTAATTTAAATTTCTGTTATTATGAAATATGATTATTTGATAGGATATGTATTAATACATAAAACTGATATATGGATTTATGCTATAGATATTAGAAAGAGAGGAATACACAGGCTTATATGCATGTGAATACTTCAGGCTTTCGGATATATAAATACATAGCGGTGGATGTAATTAGTACGTTGAATATGTTAAGTTTAACTTTTTCCTAATTCAAAACCCTATAGTAATTTTTCCCTCCTTCCTTAATTAAAACCCCAAGCTAGCACTTCCCCGTCCATTTGTACTGTCCCATCAGTGGTGATGTGTCTTCATATTAGTTGGATGTATGTGTTTGGATTAACATATGGGCATTTGGAATCGTAACCCATACCTATTTGTTCAAATTTTATGCTATAGTACTGTCGTCTTCCTTGGACGTACAACAGTAGCAGGTAGGAGCACACCAGTGGCATCTCCTCATCTGACCGTTCAAAACTCTCCACATCCGGCCGTCCATCTTCATGCACCCCCTTATATATATAAGCCACTATTCTCCATTCTCCTTTCTAACCTAAAACCTAGTTGCCGCCCTATTGTTTACTACTTCTTGATCCTTCATTGGCCACCTCCTCTTTGAGCTCGTAGGCCATGGATGTACGAAAAACCAGCGAGACCATGTAACCTTCCTACTCACCTTTCGTTGTTGTTCCTTTAAACCATTTCCTTAGTCGAAGATTGGCGTGCCCAGTCTTCAACTCGAGGTAGAGGACCATCGAACTTCATTGAGCACATGAACATACGACCGTACAGTGCCTCCTCTACCGTGCTCTCTAGTCGAGGACAACACCCTAGAGGCTTTAGAGACTGTCACAACCCGCACCCAGTGGGTACGTCCATCCTACATCGCAGTATCAACGATAGAATGCTGTACAGGTCAACAGTAATATCTAACAATCCACATATATGAAATATAACCTGTCAATAGTGTCTCTCATCTCCGCACGAAGGAATAATATATTATCTAGAAATATATACTTAATCACATATATCTATGGGAAGATGATAGCACGAAGAGATATCAGATAATGAAATGACGAAATAGAGGCCTGAATAACATATGTCAAATACAAACAGAGCCTTGAAGTCTATATCAAATAGTACATATCCTGAATAAAACATAACATCTCAATCTCATAAACTAGACAAAGTATAGTAATAACAAATGCTATCTAACTAGCATCCATCTAGGAAGACTAACCTACTCTGTGGGAGGATCCACTCCTTGGGTCTCCGGAGCACCGTAATAGGTAGGGCATGTATCCTCGAACTCGTCAATTAAAAAATATATCCAGTCATGTTTGGAGCGAAGTACAAATACTAATAGCTCGTCAATTAGAAAATATATCCAGTCATGATTGGAGTGAAATAAAAATACTAATAGCGGTTCCAGTTAATTGACAAAAACTATAAAAATATAAATAAACAATACAATAAATGATGAAGGAATAGAACTACCAATATATAATCATAACCTGGCGATAGTACTATAAAGAATAAATGATGTGAAGAGTATGGTGTACAGGAATAGAAATGAATAGACAGAACATGTAAGTGCAGTCCAAGAAATATGATGTGAACAATAAATATTACAATACTATTTGTTTAAAATACTAGTTTCGAGATATGACCTGCTTGGAAACTTTTACAATAGCTAGGTGGCCTAGTTAATCATGCGTGAGGTGTTCGATTAACACTAACAATGTTTATAATTACAATAGGGATTGATCACATCTCTTACTAGAATTTCCCCTACCCCAACTAGTATAGTGGATTCAACCATGATAATACGATACATGATCAATATTTATAATACTATCATGTAAAATATCTAATGTCCTATGTCGTATACAATGTCAATACGATAACCATTGCAACATCTCATGACTGAAGATCCAGCTATATACCAGTCCGTGTATCATCGTGTCAGAATCAAATATAGCATCACTAAATATAAGATTCATAGTAGATATTAAATAATAGAAACTATCAGAGAATGTACTCTCCTGAGATTCGGTGTGAAATATCAACAATATCCGATACGGTGCCTCGAAGACCTAAATATGGAATATTAATGTCAAACGATATTTTGTGTGTGTCAAATATGGATATCTGAGATGAAACATGATTTCTAGCTCAAATTTAGATCATGGAAGTCAAACTAGGTCAATACTAGGCCCCCGTGGTCAACCTAGGTCAATTTGACTTAAAGGTTGACCTTTAGGGTCAAACTAGTCAACTTGGTCAAATTGGATCAAACCTAGGTTTCTAGGTTAATAACTCGTCATACCAAGGCATTCTAATCTATACCAAAACAAATCCTATGTAGTCAACTATATTGTACACCCATAGGCTCTAATAGGTAATACCCTATTTATTACCCTTTTACCTTTTGCTCATTACCCATACCTTCAGCCTTATCCTAATGTCACAAACATTATCCAATATTTCTTGCCCTATCATCTTACCCATCACTACTATCTCATAATTACCCCTACACATATATGGTACCTATACTCTATACCTACTCACTTTATAGGTAATCCCCTATGACCTACACATATAAACCTATTACTTATTACACAAAACCCCTCACATAGGTAATTTCCTATTACCTATGCCTACCCCACACTACCTATTTCACACACTCTCACATATACTCACTACATTACCTATTACACTATTTTACCTATTACACAACCTCACATATTATTTTACCTTACATTTCTATTACACAATTACACTCCCTTCATAGCCACACATATAGGTAGAGGATACCTTCTGTTTCACACACACAATCACACTGCTCTCACACCCCACTTTCACTGCACACACTCAAACACACAAGTGTGTGTCTCTCTTTCACACACAACAACACACTGCCAATCCCTACACTCTAACACATAGGTGCATGTGTATCTATGCACACACACACAAATAAGATCACAACACACACATACATACTATCCTGTGCAAGGCATACCCCTTGCCTGCACAGCAGGTCAAGGCCAAGGCCTAGCCTGCTACGGTGCATCTCACTCTCTTCTCCTGTGCAATATGGCACAACCAAGCCCTGTGTGCACCTGAAGGTGGCTTAAGGCTCCTAACTCACCTACTGCTGCAGTGGGCAAAGCCCCTGCTCAACTGCAGTGCAGGAAACACCCTGCCTACCGCCTGCTAGTGTGTGCATAAGGTACACACTACTGTGTATGGACTGCACAGAGCCAATCCCAAAGGGAAACATCCTTTACATACTGCTCTACAAGGAGGATACCCTGCCTTAGGCCAACCTGTAAAGGCACAGGCTGCATAGCCTTATGCAGGCCTCTCCCTATTCCTATGTGCAATGTGCACTCTCTTGACACCCTATCCTATGGCACTCAAACACTAATGCACACCCAAGGTATGCCACTAGCCTATGGTCACACTACACAAACAACACTTGCTGTTACATTCCTCCTTACCTACATGTTTTCCCTAAGCCATAACACACACTCACATCAGTCTCTCCATACACAACCTCCTACTTATTTCTATGTACACACATGAACCCTTTACCTATTCCTGGCCCCTGTTCTAATATACACAGGTAACTTGTCTAGTCAGTGTACTTGTGTGTACTGGTGCACAAGTGCACCCACTACAGAAATCAATAACAGTAATTTATCGCTGTTGGTGCTCCTTCTAATGCTCTCTTCTCACTGCTGAACACAGAGAGAACCCTGTAATCGAACTCCCCCTCTTCCCATCTAACCCTTCTATATGCCTTTAACCTGTTTACTGCTGCTGCTGATCCTAGGCTCATTGCTGCTATTGTGGCTTTCTGCACAGGGCCTTGTGTACAACCCATAATGCAAATGCAGAGGTTATCCCTTCCTGCACTATGTTGTGAGGTCCTACACCCCGTATTCCGACTGTTCTTCTAACAGCAGGTACCACTGCTGATGCTATATCTAAACTCCTGTGCACACGTGTGCAGGTGTTTTCCTACCACTTGCTGCTGCTGTTACTGTAGTGTGTGCAACTACACTCAGGTAAAACCCCTCCCTATAGCTGATCCTACACAACAATAATATGCACTTGGCTAATGCTAAACTGTACATAAGAACCCAAAGTCCTTGCTGTCTAACCAGGGCACAGGTGACTGCTCTCCACTTAGTTTCTTCCCATCCCTATACACTAATAGGTACACTCTAACACATGTAGATGCCTATAAGCTCTCACACCATACATGCTATAACTGAACACCACATGGTTTCAATCTTCACACGTCCCCCTTCCCCTCTAATCTATACTTACCTACACACTTTATTACCTACAACTGCTGCTTACTCTTTGATTCCCCCTTCTTTCTAACACACACACATACACACACACACACACACACACACACACACACACACACACACACACACACACACATACACACACACACTCATACATAATATCCATGAATCTATGGCTCTACACACACATACAAAACCCTTACATATGTATACACACATAAACACATATATAGGCCATACACAGGAATACTCAAATCCAATTGTGCGTATCATGAGATACCATGACACAATACCATGTATCCTATTTAGGACACACAAAAAATCTCAACTCAAAAATGACACCAAAATTCTTTTGGGGACACATGTCGAACACTTGGTGCACAAACTTGTGATACGCTCAAGATACTCTACCAAACCTTGCCTGAATCTTACCAAAACATATGAGCATGCCTAAAATAAAAATTAGAAGATAATGAGAGTAGTGTCTAGCTAGTGCAAAGTGTCATGTGAAATATGACATGTTGTGACAAGTGTAGGAGGAGTAAAAACACCTGAATTGATCTCATGTCCTAGTGTAACAGGACACAACCTATTAGTATCTATTTATAGACACATTTCTAGCCACACACATCATTTACATGTCCATTTAGTCTATCAAACCAAATGACAAACACTTGGTGTACCATTGTCGAATTTTCCCAAAAATGGCACAAAAAGCCTATGTTATAACTTCTACCAAAATGGTCACTAGAGCCATGTTCTTCCTCCTATGGGTACTCCTAGTCTATGGGTGAGTTTCCAAATGATTCTATGTATGAAATAATGTCTAAAATAGGAGAAAAGACAAGTAGTATACCTATTGGGAGATAGATTCTCAATGTAGCACCACAAGTGGGCACAAGAAAGAAGTTTGGACACCACCCTCAAGCTAGTGGCCTCCTCTTCTTGTGCTCCTTGGTCCCCAAACTCCTTGGCTCCATGGATGAAGAATATAAGAGGATTGAGAGGAATTTGGAGTGATTTTGGTGGAGGAATGGATAAGTTTTTGGAAGAGCACCAAAACTAGGGTTTTGAGCTCTAAACTGAAGAAGTGAAGAATGAAACCTCTCTTCCTATAGTGGCTGGTCAAATAAGTGTTTGCCATTGATTATCAAAGAACAGAACAGTTTTATGGGAGGACTGAACTTTAATTCACAATTACAAACTCGCTTGTACAAAAGAGAGCCTAGAAACAAAACCTAGAAAAAGCAATCTAAGTACAATTGTTTAATTTGGATTCTGAGGGGTGACGGTAGAGGCTCGGGAAAGTGCTATCAACTCTGCCTTACTCTTTGGACGATCGAACGCAACCTCGGCTCCGGCAAAGAAATACTCTGTGTGTATCTCTCTGCCTTTCTCTGTGTTGCTCTATATCTCTGTCTGTGTGTAAAGGAATAATTCCATGCTATTTATAGGAGTTTGTGATGAGTGGGGTGTATAGCCACATGGCCACATCCTTGTAACTGTGCCTTACGAAGTGGGCAGTTGGGGTTGGTTAAGATTAATCTTGATCTATTACAAATAAATCTGGACTGTTATATCGATTACAATAAATCTAAACTATTAGGATCTGTTGGTTGCAATAAATCAGAGTTTTTTTAAGACTTAGTCAACTTCTGCCACGTGTTCCAACTGTCGCTATGTTGCTAGCCGCATGAATGGTGCATCCTGGCTGAGCCGCATGAAGGGCTCTCCCCATGATTGAGCCGCATGAGAGTGGTCACATGAGGGTGGCCTCATAACCGAGCCGCATGAGGGTGGCCTCATAACCGAGCCGCATGAGGGTGGCCTTATAACCGAACCGCATGAGGGTGGCCTCACAACCGAGCCGCATGAGGGTGGCCTCACAACCGAGCCGCATGAGGGTGGCCTCACAACCGAGCCGCATGAGGGTGGCCTCATAACCGAACCGCATGAGGGTCACTCAGGCGATCCGTATAAAGGACTTTCTTAGAATTAGTGAACTGTGCCAGCTATCATAAAGATTTTCTCGTCTTTTTATGAGCATATCGCGTCTCTTCTTTATGCCAGAGCCATCATTGCTGTTACTTTATTTTAGAGCATTAATGGTCAGCTGCACAGAGTAATTATGGCCAGCTGTATTAGGCCTATTTCGAACCGCATAAGGCCACGTGGCTCCTTTTGAGCCGCATAAAGCTTTCTGAGCCGCATGAAGCTCTGAGGAATTTTTGAGCCGCATGAGACCCCCCATGTTCTGAGCCGCATGGAGTTTCTGGGCCGCATAAGAATTTATTATTCTTTTCTATGCTTCTACAAGACCCCCTTCAAAGTTTTTAATTTATAAAATTGAAATACTTTGAATAAGAAGCATGGGTATGTCCGCATAAGCTCTTCATGCCGCATAGACTTCTCTGGCCGCATAGGATTCTTTAGCCGCATAGGTTTCTCTGGCCGCATAGGATTCTCTGGCCGCATGTGCTTTTCTGGCTGCATAGGCTTCTCCGACCGCATAGGCTTCTCTGGCCGTATAATGATCTTCGTGCCACGTAGGCGTCTCATAATTGCTTTTGATTTGTCTTGATTTTTAAAGCCGTCTTTTGGATAGGATCCCAAGAGTTGGCATTAAATATTTAGATTTGCCTTGATGATTCTGAGCATTCCCTTTTGCATGAAAGGGGATAGAATCCCAAGGGTCGGCTTTATCTTCTAGGCAACACGAAATCCGAAGCGTCTATCGGTTCACACGCCCCTATTAGCCTATAAATATAAGCAATTTTTGAAGAGAGAGATTCTTTACTCTCTTTATTCTCTTCTTTCTTCAAGCTTTCGAGCCCTAGTCGTCGTCTCTTCTCCTCTTTCGATCATTAATGGCACCCAAGGCTTCCTCCAGTGCTGCAGCGAAGGGAAAAGGAGTT
Source organism: Iris pallida (assembly GCA_029216955.1). Taxonomy (NCBI): domain Eukaryota; kingdom Viridiplantae; phylum Streptophyta; class Magnoliopsida; order Asparagales; family Iridaceae; genus Iris; species Iris pallida. Next base: position 10,908,203 of record JANAVB010030219.1, read on the forward strand.
GCCTCTTCGTCGGCTATCTCAGTTCACCCCGACGTTTATCCTGGTATTGACGGTAAGAGCGTTGAGAAGAACTGCATGGATTCGAACCCTAACTATAATGGCTATGTCGCATGTTTTATTCACGAGCCTTTGGTACATAATGCTCTCTTCGTCTTCATTGAACTACTTAAGTTCATTGTGATGAATCCGCATATGCTATGCTGTATGGGCCGCATGAACGTCTCATGTCCGAGCCGCATGGGGTATGTCTCATGTTCGAGCCGCATGAGAGACGTCATGTTGCCGCATAAGCACTTTATGAACCGGACCGCATGAAGGCCCACCAAACAGAGCCGCATAAGCTCTTATGAACTGGGTCCCACCAAACAGAGCCACATAAGCTCCTTATAAACTGGGCCCCACCAAACAGAGTCGCATGAGCTCTTATGAACTGGGCCGCATGATGACCCACCAAACAGAGCCGCTTAAGCTCTTATGAACTGGGCCGCATGAAGTCCTACCAAACAGAGCTGCATAAGCTCTTATGAACTGGGCCCCACCAAACAGAGCCGCATAAGCTCCTTATAAACTGGGCCGTATAAATACCCCCCAAACAGAATCGCATAAGCTCTGCATAACAACCTACCTAACAGAGCTGTATAAGCTCCATATAAGCTGGGCCGCATAACAACCCACCTAACAGAGCCGCATAAGCTCCTTATAAACTGGGCCGCATAACAACCCACCTAACAGAGCCGCATAAGCTCAGAAAGCATTAAGTGGTTTTTTCTCTGGCTATCTTCTGACTTCTTTCTTTTGTTTTTTCTTTCAGTGAAGTTGCCTGTCAATCCTGCGGGAGAACTCTTGGTAGGTCGCGCCCAATCTACTGTGGGTGTGAGGTTCGATCATTTAGTTGATTATGTGTCGGACCAGCTTCCCAAAGATGAACGTGAGGAGAGGTTGAGAGATATCAAGAACCAGTCCTTCTACTTTCTCTTGGGTATGATGAACTCGGGGAAATTGGGGGGCCAACACCTGAAACCTGCGTTCCTTTTTGGGGATGCCCTAACTGTGAAGAATCCCAACATTTTGGATATATCTAAAAGTTGGAGTTTTTCTTCTAACGGGGTGGCGATCCACATTCCTCAGATGGAACGTCACTTCCCGCTGTCGTAGTTCAACATGCTGCAAATGGACAGGTAAATGGTGGACTCCTTGACTCCGAGCCGGCAGGGGATGTTTGCGGGCGATATTCACTATAACAGAAACTTGGGATCGGTGGTCGCGAGCAGGATGTCGGTTAGCTACTATGTGATGGGGTTGGCCCCGGGTAGCTTCTTAAATGTGTAGGGTCCCAACTTCTGGTTCTCTCAGGCAGACACTTTCATGAACCAGCTTGCTCAGAAGGGGTCCTACCCTATTGGTCGGTTGGCACTGCTGAACTGGGTGAACCCCATCCCGTCGTGGACCAACTTAACCATGTGGATTTTGCGGACATACGAGAATCTCCTGCACGAGATTGGCTTGTATTATGCCATTCAGGACACCTGTTATGGTCTGCCCCTAAACAAGAAACTCTTCATTGCTCTTTTTGAAATTTATAACTGCCGAACGGGGACCTTCTTTACACCGGGAGGGGAGATGGGACTCGCTCTCCACGAGATGCGTGAGGTCTCCAGGCTACCCTAGGGAAATGAAGTCTTCAAAGCGTATACCCCCAAAAACGAAGAGCTCGAGGAGTTGGAGCAGCGATTTCCGAGCTTTGTTGCTGTCTACCAGGAATTGCTGTGTCACCACAGCACATGCCAGCAGATGTCGAAGAAGAAGAACGACAGCTCAGAAGGGAACCTTCCTCATACGAAGGCCTGGCTCAGTTACCTTTTTAAGCTCGGCACCTCAGGCCGGGTTTCTCCCCGAAGTCCTCGAACCCGGAAGGAGGTGCAGGACCAGGTGTCGATCGCCAAGAGGGTAAAAACCACCGACGACAGATTTGGGAGTCAATCTGACTCTTTTACTTATTTTTATCAAGATACTCAGAAGTTGTCCGAGAAGGCTCTTCTGGCAGAATTTCTGATGGTATGGCTACGGAATTGCATAGTTTCGGGAGGGGCTGGCTCTATTGAGAGAATCAGCCGTAACTTTATCCTTCCTGCGATGAAGCTAGTCTTTAGGGCCAGACTAGCTCTCCTCCCTGCCATGGTATGCAGCATACATCGTGGCCTCCATACTTTCTCGTCCAAGGTCATTGCCCGTAATACGGCAAAAGACTTTGAGCGAATCGAGTTGCCCTATTATTATCTGATGGGGTGGCTGTTGATGTACTGCCGGTCTTTGATGAGGCCTGGCCCAGAAGACGACGTAACTGCGGATGATGCCTTCATCTTCCAGTATCGCCGTATGCCCTGGGAGTGTAGTACCATGCCAGCCTGTCGGATGGTGCTGGCGAGAGTGGACAGATACAGCTTTTTCGTGTCTGTCCCTCATTTTACAGATAAAAAAGTAAATGGTGTACATCTTGATGGTACTGGGCCTACCCACAGCTTATCCGATAAGATGCTCCTCTGGTTGCAGAACATCCATCCTACACACCTGGTATATTGCAACCGTAACTCTATCTTCCTGGAGCCTTACTTGCCCAGTCGGTTCTCCCGACAGTTTGGGTACAGTCAGCTGTTTCTGGATAATCCCAGCTCCTGCCTGGGTTTTGAGGGTAGTGTCCTTGACGTCATCCGAGCTTGGCACTACTATAATACGGTTCACACCCGCACCAGCTTCTCTGTGCCTGATGCTAGGGAGTCAGGGCAAATTTTGTACTTGATGGCTCTGTACCATGTTATGGTGAACAAGCCCCCTCATGATTTTGACCTAAGTTCCAGTTTTATTATTGGTACTGGCTTGGAGAAGAAGCCGAAAGGGTCCAAGACGAGGAGAAAGAAGGGGAATGTAGTTAATGTGTCAGACTCGGAGTCCACCAATGCGGACGAAGATGATGACCCCGATAACTTGCCTCTTCCTCCTGCAAATGATGTAGTGGCAGATCAGCCCCCTATTGTGCCTGGTCCTTCACGAAAGCGAAGCAGGCATGAGTCCGCTGTTGGCGGCATAACTTACTCCCGGAAACGGGCTGCCGTCAAGCCTCACGGGCCAATTATTCGGAAGAGAAGCGAGGATGTTGATACCATTTCGGAGGTGAATCGAATTACAACCATCTTTTTTAGCTTTTTTTTTCTGTACTATGATATGATCATGCTTCTTTTCTTTGCAGGCGTCAGAAGAAGTGGACTCTCGAGAGCCGGCTACTGTCTCTGAAGTCGACCTGGCTTTAGCCACTTTAATTAGCGATATGGGTGCCGAGCTTATTTCCGCCAGGGTTCTTCCGGCGACAGCTGAGGTTTCTTCCGTTGTTGACATCTCAACCCAGGGCGATGTGGGCTCTACTGAGGCAATCCCCGAGGTTGCTGAATTCCAGCCGGGTGATGCTGACCCAATTGCGTCTATCTCCGGGGCTGCTAGAGCAGAGGAACCAGCTGTATTCGGCTCAGATATCGCTGGTGAGGAGGATACAATGGCTGTGAGCGAGCCTCAGCTTCAGCAACCCTCTTCTGGTAAGATAAGTCAAGTCTTGACTAGTGAGGAGGTTCATTTTCTCTATCTTCACATCCTTTGGGTTAAGCTGATCGATGGTTGCTCCGAACATACAGGTCCTGCTTCTTCGCTGCCAACGACGGACATCATCGGGGGAGAAGTCACCATAGGGGATCTGGTGGAAGAAAGTATGCCTCCTCCTCCTTCAACTCATATCGAGGGAACTCCTGCCGGTTCGAGTTCGGGGGAACAGGCAGTGGAACAGCCGGGATGGGGAGAAATGGTCCCTGCACCTTCCTTAATTCATGTGGCTCCCGAGGTCGACCTTTCCGTCCTGCCCAGTCTTCAGATCCTTCGGGCGGCGGAGGAGGAGATGGCCGCTATTCAAGCGTCCTATCGCTCGAAACTTGTTTCCCTAGTGGCAGGGGCGTCAAGTTCCGGTACATCTTCTTTAACTTTGCCAACTACTCTTCCTCTGACGCCGTCTTCTTCGGAAGTTCTCGATGAATCGTCGAAGGATATGGTTGACAGTTTCTACCGCCACCTGAAGTGAGGGGTTGAGGCTGCCGTGGAGAGGGGAACATCTTTTACATTGGCCCGTCAATGTGCCCGTGGCCAGATTGAACTCCTCAGAACCCTCCCCGGTAGGGCAAGGATGGTTGATCTTTTAGAGCCCAAGTTACTAGAAGCTGATCAGCTGTTGGCTCAGTATCAAGGACTGCAAGAAGTTGATCTGTCTTCAGCAATAGATCAGAAGCGTGCCTTCGTTTTAACTGCTACGAAAAAGGTAAGGACGGTACGGGAGACGTCCAAGACCGCTCTGATGAAGGACCTCCAAGATTTATCGCTGAAGTACGATCAATTAAGCCGCAGCGGAGAGGACTGCATCGCTCGGGAAGAGGCTGCCTCTCGTGGGATAGCCGATACCAAGGAGAAGATCCTCTAGCTTCAGAGAAAATTGGTTTCTTTGGAGTCTGAGCTGCAGACCTCCGCGAAGACAAAGAGCTAACTTTCCGGTAGACCGACAAGGTCACCCAAACCTCAGATGCCTTGGAGCGTGCCCTTAAGAAACTTGAAGACGGTTGGTAGGCCCATGCGCATTTGGAGGATGCAAAGAAGATGATGCAAGAGGTTGAGCGTCGGGCCACCCTAAGAATTGAGCGGTCGACGTCCAAACTGAAGGACCGGCTCTGAGAATTATGTGTCGCCGAACCATGATCGGTTTTTTTCTTTCTTTCTTTATGTTTCTTCATCTTTTTGACAGGGACGTTATCCCAAAAAATGTAGTACTTTTGATTTAAATAAATGACTTTGTTTGCATCATCTTTTATCTGTTGTGCTTGTACTGCATCTTTGGTATAATGTGTTTGCCCCACTGGAGGACTTTCTGTGGACCTATTACCCTTGGCATATCTTGGTTTTAGGTATGGATAATAAGTTTGATAGGGATACCTAGAACAATTTCGCGGTAAGGTGGATATGGAAGTTCTTGGTATCGGGCGAAAGAATGCCATGGAACAGCTGGGTTCCAGAGGCATGAGATTGTGAGAAAAGAGGCACGTGTACTAGAGAACCTATTACAACATTTGTGGTCAATTGTGGACATTTGTGGTCAACTGTGGACATTTGTGGTAAACTGTAGACATTTGTGGTAAACTGTGGATATTTATGGGCCTATTATCCTTGACGTACCGTAGTTTTGGGTATGGATAATAAGTCGAGAGAAAACCGACACACTTACTCAGAGGTAATGAGGACGTGATAAATATGGGAGCTTTTCAATAGAATCTTCCTACTCAGAGGTAATGAGGACGTGGCAGGTGTGGACTCCACGAAGGGTACATAGAACAACTCAAAGGTAATATGGATGTGGAAGTTCTACGTAAGGGGTGATTTATTTGTGATGGAAGAGAAACAACTCAGAGGTGACATCGACGTGGTTGTTTTTAGAAATTTGTGGATCTGTTACCCTTTTTTATGCACAAAAAGTGCGGGTAATAGATTTTGAGAAAAATGCTCTTTTAGGAAGCAAGTTCAGAGGTATGAGCATACATAACTTACTACCCAGAAGATGAGATATGGATTCATTTAGAGTGACCAGTGTAAGTTCAGCGGTACCTAAGGGTACATAACTCAACAATCTGGTTGATTCAGCGGATGTCGTTTAGGCATAATATTTCTTCAGGAACTTGCCGTTGATGGACATCATAAGAAAGTCTCCGTTTTGCTTTACGAGACGGTATGAACCATTGGTGAATGCAGCCTCGATGATAAATGGGCCTTCCCACTTTGGTTGGAACTTGCCGGCAGTTTTGTGAGTCATAACCATCGGCCTCCGTACTGCCAAAATGAGATCGTCTACTTGGAATGTTTTGAGTTTAACCTTCTTGTTGAAGGCTCCAGAGATGCGGGCTTGATAAAGCTCGATTCGTTGTTGAGCTAGCAGGCGCTTTTCATCTAAGGCCTCCAACTCTTGTAGCCGGCGACGGTTATTATCATCCATCGTCAATTGGTAAGTGAGGGCGACGCGGAGAGAGGGGATTTGAGTCTCTAGTGGGAGAACTGTCTCACTTCCGTACACCAATAAGAATGGTGTGTTCCCAGTAGCCGTCCGGACTGTAGTAAGGTATGCCCATAAGCATTTACCAAGCTTTTTATTCCAGTCGCATTTGTTTGAGGACACAAACTTCTTGAGAAGCTTGATTATAGTTTTGTTGAATGCTTCCGCCAAACCATTAGCCGCCGGGTTGTAGGTGTTGACACAACATTCTGGATTCGATGTTTGTCGCAAAACCGATAGTAGGCGTGGCTTGCGAACTGCGGACCATTGTCGTGGATGATCCTTCGAGGTAGTCCAAAGCGATAGATGACATGATGCTTGAGGAAGCTGATCACGTTTGATGTCTTCACTTCTGCAAGCGGAACAGCTTCCGCCTATTTGGAGAAGTAATCCGTAATTGCTAGTATAAAATGGTGTCCTCTGGATGAAAGTAGGGTGATTAGACCAATGATATCCATTCCCCATGCCTCAAATGGCCAGGATGCCACCGTCGGATATAGGAATTCAGATGGTTGGTGTATAAAATCTGCATGGACCTGACAAGATTTGCACTTTCTTGCATAGTCTATCGCATCTGCCACCATCGTAGGCCAGTAATAGCCCATCCGGCGAAGGCAGTCTTGCAATTTTGGGCCAGGTTGATGGGTCCCACAAATGCCGTCGTGCTTCGCGTACCGCTTCTATGGCTTCTGTATTTGACAAACACCGAAGTAGTAGTCCATCGTAAGATCGCCGATAGAGCATCTTTGTCTCTGTATCGTAGAATAATCTGAGAGAACGTCTTCTAATAGAGGTGGCTTCCTTTGGGTTTTCCGGCGATATACCATAGACTGCGAAGTCGATAAATGAGAGCCTCCAGTCTTGCGTCTCGTCGACCGTCAGGACAGAATAGCTCTCAACAAATTAGACGTTGTTCTTAGGACAGACCAATTCATGGCCTATTACGTCCACCAAATGATGAGTATGATTTGGAACCGCCAGAGAAACGGCAAGTCCTGCTAAGGCGTCGGCTTCAATATTCCGAAGTCTTGGAACATATTCTATGAAGAACCCTTTCAAGGACGTGATGATGGCGATTTCTATCTGATGATAGGGGATCATGTCTTCATGGCGAACTTCATATGAACCTTGGATCTGGTTGACGATTAACTGTGAATCGCCACATACTTCCAGGTACTCTACCCCCAGTTCTTTTGCAAGTCAGAGGCCGATAACCAAGGCGTTGTACTCGGCCACGTTGTTTGAACAAGGTTTCATGAGTGAATATGCCCGATTAATCACCAATCCGGAGGGCAAAATCAGTACCACTCTGACCCCAACGACGATATTGCCCTTGGGTCCGGTTCTTGAAGCACCATCAATGAACATTTGCTAGACGATATTGTAGGAAGCCATATTTGAATTGGCGACCTCGTCTGAAATTTCTTCGTATATTCTGGTTGACTCCGAACCTGGATGGGCTGCTAAAAAGTCTGTCAGAGCTTGACCTTTGACAGCCTTCTGCGGGACGGAGATCATATGGTACGGGGACAATAGTATCGCCCAGGTAGCAAAGCGAGAGCTGAGTGCTCTTGGCTTGGTCATGAGGACCCTTAGAGGGTTGACTCGTGATATGACATGGATGGTTTGTCCTGTAACATAGTATCACATCTTCTGGATAGCGAACACCAAAGCAAGACATTCCTTCTCCGCAGCAGTGTATCTATGCTCAGGTCCTATCATCATTCGACTGAGGTAATTGATAGCTTGTTCATGTCCTGCCTCATTATTTTGTGCTAGTAGATCATCGAGGGAATGCTCCATCGCTCGTACATAGAGCAGAAATGGTTTTCTAGTAACCGGGGCCACCAGGACTGGAGGATTCGACAGATATTCTTTAATGTTGTCAAAGGCGTGTTGGCACTCCTCATCCCATACAAAGAAGATGCCTTTCTTCATGAGATGTGTGAATGGTTGACATCACCCGGAGAAGTTAGAAATAAACCTCCTGATATAGGCTAGCCTTCCTTGCAGACCTCTGAGTTCTCGGAGATTTCTCGGGGGACCCATCTCCATGATTGCCTTCGTCTTCTCAGGGTCTATATGGATTTCCTGGGCGGTAATGATAAAACCTAAATTTTTTTTGCTAGATACACCCAAGAAGGATTTTGTGGGATTCATCTTCAAGTTGTGCACTCGCATCAAGTCAAATACTGTCCTCAGATCGTGGAGATAATCTCCCTTAGAACGGCTTTTGACGGCGATGTCGTCGACGTAACACTCCACGGTTTTACGCAGGTGATCTCTGAAGATGACTCTCATAGCTCGTTGGTATGTGGCGTCGGCATTCTTTAAACCAAAGGGCATGACTGTGTAGCAGTACGCACAAATTGGCGTTCGAAATGATGTATGCTTTTCGTCGTCATAAAACATCTTAATTTGGTTGTATCTTGAGAAGCCATCCATGAACGACATGCGTTCAAAGCCACATGTGTTGTCGATCATTATATCCGTAATAGGAAGAGGGAACTCATCCTTAGGACATGCTTCGTTCAGATTTCGGAAGTCGATGCAAATTTGGATCTTCCCATTCTTCTTGAGGACCGGTACTATGTTGGCGATCCAGTCTGGATGTTGTTCCTCATGGATGAAGCCGTTGCTATCAGTTTGTTGACCTCAGCTTCGATAGAGTTCATGATGTATGGGCGGAACCGTCGTTGCTGTTGCTTGACCGGCTTTTCGTCCGGATGAATGTTGAGCTTATAGAGTGCAACCTCGGGGTTTAGCCCTGGCATGTCTTCATAGCTCTAGGGGAACACGTCAATATACTCTCTGATGAGTTGTAAAAACGACTTTCGCTCTTCGTCTGTCAGGCTTTTACTAATGAAGATGGGCTTTGGAGAGGATTCATCATCGAGGTCAACTTGCATGACCTCATCTTTGGTAGGAGGATCTCTCTGTTCGAAATGCTTCTCCCACTGTGCATATAGTTGCTGAACCCAAGGCTCTAACTCGAGGAGCTCTGGTATATCTTCGTCTTCTTCATAGGCGTCGGCAAATGCCATATTGACAGACCAAACTTGCCTGATTACGTCACCAATGCTGACATCTTAATCGAAAGTGGGTGATCCGGTTGAATGTGAATGCCATTAGCATTCCTCATCCGAGCTCTCCGAATTTGTTGCGGGTGTAACATAACCTAGACCACGTCTGGTTTTGTTGTAGTAATCTCGTGGTTTTCCAGCTGGGATCGACAATTGTAAAGGTAATCGTCGGCCGGTGCCATAGTTCAATTCTGGTGTAGCCTCCATATCATACCCCTGTTTTTGCATGAGGTACTTGGATCGGGAGCTATACAGATAAAGGGGCAGTCTTCCGGTGTCGGGTTCGAGATCAACTTCTTCTATCCTGAAGGGCTGTGGATCATTCTTACGGTCGAAGATGCTTGGATGATCCTCTCCATCGACTATGAAGCAAGCGCCTTCCACGGGAGTGAGCTGGTTTACGGTATAGACATTTGTCACTTGGGTGTGTAGGTTGGTGCCTATACCGTGTTCCATAGCATACATTATACAAAGCTTATTAAGCTCGAGGTAGTTCATAGATAGCCCTTTATTGATAAAGTAAGGTATCTTTTTAGGTGGGATTACATCGTCAGCAGAAGGAACATAAGTGTGGGCAGCCACATACTTGGCTAGTTCTAATTCCTCTTTAGCCACCCCCTGTATCAGTAAAGACTAGAAGGATGACCTGGGCAGCTTGATCATCAGGGGCTCCACCGGTGGTGCTGAACATGGAGCCGTAGGCGCACTAGCGATCCCTGGCTTAGCGCTTGGTGCTGGACGTGGAGTTGTTGGCTCATTAGCAGTCCCCGGCTTAGCGCTTGGCTGTCGACTTGTCCTGGGAAGACGAATCGTCATAGGCTTAACAGAAGGATTGATCTCTTCTATTTGTTGTTGGATGGCTCTTGGCAGCCTGATTGTCAGTGGCTTCGTAGTGGGTCTCGGCCCTTGGCCAGACCTTGGCAGTCGAATTGTCATCTGCTCTTTTTGTGCAATGAACACCGGGAGACTAGTTGTTTCTCTACGCAGAGTGGCTGTAAGAGGTACAGTCCTGCCTGGTTTACGGGATTGGAGATGGATTCTCAAGGGTTCCTCAGGCCCTGCAACGGCCTCCATCTGCTCTTGAACATCCTCTTTGATCAGGTTCCACTTTGATTTCTCGTACAAGCAGGAATCCGAATAGTAGGATTCGACTCCTTTGAAGGGATCGATGTCGGCAAATTCTGTCTTTACGAAGCCGTGCTTGTTAACGTATTTAAAACATTGGTGCAATATGGAGGGCACAATCATATAATCATGTATCCACGGATGCCCCAGGAGAATATTATAGGAGGTATCTGCGTCTATGATATAGCAGGTCACTTCCGACTGAAGGTCGCCAATTTGGCACTTCAGGTGAATCTTTCTAATGGGATAGCTTCTCCCTGAATTGAAACCACTGATGGCAGTGCTGGTAGGAGTCAACCGATGCATAAGGATGCGTAGGAGGTGAAGCAAGCTCTTCGAAATAATGTTTATCGAAGAACCGGGATCAATGTGCATCCGATCCACCTTGATGTCGCCGACGTATCTAGTATAATATTGAGGGCGATCGTGCAGGTTGGTATTGATAAGCATGTCATGCGGAGTGAACACAATGTTGGGTATTGCACCTGTACAAGTGCTGTCTTGGAGATCCGCCGGCGAGCTCTCTCCTGTAAGATTGACCTGAGCCAGATATGCGTCGGCATTCTGGAGTGCTTCGCTCAGTGCGATGCGAACATCTTTGGAGAGGCTCAAGAGCTCATATAATGACAATTTCGCTGGTGTGTTGGCCAATTATGCCAAAATGTCAAAATTGTAGGGCCTCTCCAGCCCCTGTGGCATGTCTTTCCAGAGCGGCTTGTCAAAGCGGGTCTTCTTTGGCTTCGACTTATCGGCCGGGGGAGGCTGAGAAGGTCCTGGGGCGTCAGCAGTGGCCCGCTGGCGTTCTTCAGCCGAGTTACCCGGCATGGGTTGAATTTGTGCGCCAGATCGGGTAATGACAGCTGTCGCTTCTTCGACGTCGGCTGAGATTGTGCGGCAGGATTTGACTTTTCTTCCCTTCTTCTTGCCAGTAGAGGGTGATGCAAGCTGAGTTAATTCAGATACTAAGTCCGGGTGGACCCACATGACCTTCCATCGTGATGTGGTGAGGGGTACCAGCCCAGCAGCCTGATCTCGGGGAGGTAGAAGATTAGCGACCTCCATTTTTTCCCGGAGGACGGGTACTATACCGTCTTGGGTCCTTGTCGGCGGGAAGCTGCCGAATTAGACTGACACCATATTGGCGGCAACCGGTACCTCCTCGAAATCAATGGCCAGGACCTTGGAGTCGATGAGGTTCTGGATGTACTGCTTCAATTGGAAGCAGTCTTGTGTAGCATGGTGGGCGTAGCGATGGTAGTGACAGTACTTGGGGCTCTCCATCTCTGCAGGTCGAGGTTCACGCCTTGGCGGAGGGAGCTGAATTCTGTCTCCTTGTAGGAGCATGTCAAAGATGGGCTTGACATGACTATCCTCGAAGGAGTAAGTCATCTGCGGCCACTACTTTTCTGCCTACTTTGGTTCGGGCTTCCGCGCTTTGTCGTCCACCATAGCCTGTTTGCCCTTGTTGTCTCGATTGTTGGAGGAATTTCCGCCGTTGTTGTTGTTGGCATTAGGGCGTTTGCCCTTGTCCTCCACATCCTAGATGTGCAATCCCAGTTGACGAGCTTTCTTCAACTTGGCTTCTGCGCTAGTGGCGCTGATGATGAAAGTCTTCCAGTCCTTAAATTGACTTTCGCCCATCTGGAGGCTGATTGTGGGGAGCAGCCTCTTTTGGCAAATTTTAATTAAGGAAGAATCCGGGTTACCGGAGGGCAACTTCATCGCGGTTTGGCAAAACAGCTTAATGTAGTTCCTTGTCAGCCCTTTCTCTCCTTGAACAACGTCCATAAGGGTCGACATTGTCACATCTTGTCCCACCTCATAGAACCTCTCCAAGAACATATGTTTGAAGCCGACGAAGGAATGGATGCAGTTGTCTGGCAAATTGCGGTACTAGTCGAATGCGACTCCCTCCAATGCCTCCGACGAACAATCGTGTAAGGATGGCATCGTCATGCGGCAGATGATCTGTTGTGACCTCAAAGTAGGTAACGTATCGGCTTGCAGATGTCTTCCCGTCATAAGGGTTGATGTTGAATGGTTTGTACCGAGGAGGGAAGGGGACATCTCTCCATGCCGCTGGATACGACTTTCGTATCTTGAGGTCCTGATAGTTTTCTCGGGCATGAACATTGCCCGAAGCTCCTGGACTTCTCTCCTCGCCTCCCTGGCCTCTTCTGCAGCAGTGGGAGCCTACATCCCGGGTGGATTGTCGCCCGGGGTTGGTGCGGTTGTGTTTGAGTCCGCATTGACAGCGGGATCCAAGCTTGTTTGGCCTGGTATCCTTCCTTGGAGAGCCGGTAGGGCCGTCTTGATCTCGTCCACTGACTTAACCAAGGTATGAAGTATAGCCTCAAGAGTGTCGAGGCGTTGCCGATCACTGGGACCGTCTTGGTCATTCTCAGTTATGAATACTGTTCTCACATGAGGAGTAGTAGAAGGAACTGTAGAAGACGTGCTCACCGAATCATACCCCCGAATAGAGAAGTCGTCGGGGTATGTGGGAATGTTCTCCGCCGGTTCGGACTCAGAGGAAGTGCCACCCCCTGTATAGGAGGTTGCCTCATCTTGGCACTTGTGGACGTCTTCATGGACGTCAGAATCTGCTGCATCTGTTCCGGGGAGTGCTATCCCCAGCTTCGGGTACCCCCAGGGATGTAGATGACGAACCTCCAAGTGTTGAAGATTTCGTCTTTGAGCGGGTGCCTTGATAAACTCCTCTTGTGGCGGCTGTGGACAACCGCTTAGATGAGAGTTTCTTGGCCACACTGGTTGAGATTGTCTGGTTGGAGGTATTTATTTTCTTCCCTACCTTGCCGGTAGGGTCCTTCTGGGCAGAATTGTAAGAGGCGAAAGGAAGCGCCTCGTCTCCCGAGCTTTGTTTTAGGACCGGTCCTGGCTGCTGCAGTCGTTGGAAGACGGACTGTCGGTCCTCTTGTACTGGTGTCTTGTTGCAGCAGCAGTTGACAATGACTTGAGTGCAGTGATGTCCATGGAAGGACTCTCTGCACACCAAGGTTTCTTCTTATTTTTTGCGCTTGTGAAGGATCACATCACGCAAGTCAAGTGCATCTCGAGCAACCTTTACACTCATTTTATGGGCCTGGGAGTCCCGAGCACACGAGTGTGTTGGTATCATGTTTGCTTCCTGACATGGGACTAGCAAAAGTACTTGTCCCTGATCATTGTTGGGAAACTCTTGAGAACCACTCCGTCCGTTGGTCGCCGGTGGCTGGAGATGGGTAGTTTTCTACAACTTTTCATCAGAGGCCCGCGTAACAGTTAGCGGGACTTCATGATGGTCAGAAGTTGGGACAACTGACTAAGCTCGACGAGCCCGTGCTGTCCTAGACTTATTCGCTCTAGCACCCAAGGGTCCGTAGTAGGAAGAGTCCAAGCTGTGCTGCATAGTGTCTAGCACATCCTCATGGGAGCTTATGAGGTCAGGACTGCATGAGAGGCGGTCGAAGACTGAACCCGAGCCGCATAGGGCGGATGGTATGCGGCTGGGATTGGATGCCGCATGAGCCATCTCCCTGCGGCTGGGCTTGGCGGTCGCATAATCATGCTGCATGCGGCTGGGATAGGTGGCCGCATGAGCGGTCTGCATGCGGCTGAGATTGGAGGCCGCATGAGCTTTCTGTATGCGGTTGGACCTCATGGCCGCATAAGCCTTCTCCATGTGGCTGGGATTGGTAGCCGCATGAGTCTTCTCCTTGCGGCTGAGATTGGTGGCCGCATGAGCCTTCATGCGGCTGGCGCCCTTATGCGGCTTCTTCTTGGACCGTACAGAGTTTCTATTTGCTCCCGCAAGTCTAGCATCGTAGTGCTTTCCTTTGCCAGACTTGGGGACAGCAGGGTCCTCTGCTGCCTGAAGTGGGGCCGCATGTGAGTCTTCTCCGCCGTCTTGGGCAGCAGAGAACACTTCTTCCAGAGCTTGGGGAGGAGCAACAGCTTTGGGCCTCCACTCCCTGCGGGCCTTCTTCGTGTCGGCTCGCTTCTGGACCGGACTAGCGCTCCCGTTAGAGAGCATCTCTTCAAACGCTTGCTGGTCAAAGCGAACAACCAGCATCTGTTGCGTGGAGCCGAGCTTGGCTCCGTTCGATTGCGTCACCAACTTCTCAGTAGTAGAGAAGTTAGTTCCCAGCAGAGTTGCTATCGTGTTTGCCATTGATTATCAAAGAACAGAACAGTTTTATGGGAGGACTGAACTTTAATTCACAATTACAAATTCGTTTGTACAAAAGAGAGCCTAGGAACAAAATATAGGAAAAGCAATCTAAGTACAATTGTTTAATTTGGATTCTGGGGGGTGACGGTAGAGGCTCGGTAAAGTGCTATCAACTCTGCCTTACTCCTTGGACGATCGAACGCAACCTCGACTCTGTGTTGCTCTATATCTCTGTCTGTGTGCAAAGGAATAATCCCATGCTATTTATAGGAGTTTGTTATGAGTGGGTGTACATCCACGTGGCCACATCCTTGTAACTGCGCCTTGAGAAGTGGGCAATTGGGGATTGGTTAAGATTAATCTTGATCTGTTTGTTGCAAATAAATCTGGACTGTTATGTCGGTTGCAATAAATCTGAACTATTAGGATCTGTTGGTTGCAATAAATCCGAGTTGTTTAAGACTTAGTCAACTTCTGGCACGTGTCCCAACTGCCGCTATATTGTGAGCCGCATGAATGGTGCATCCTGGCTGAGCCGCATGAAGGGATGTCCCCATGATTGAGCCGCATGAGAGTGGTCGCATGATGGCCTCATAACCGAGCCGTATGAGTGTGGCCTCATAACCGAGCCGCATGTGGATGGCCTCATAACCGAGCCGCATGAGCCGCATGAGGGTGGCCTCACAACCGAGCCGCATGAGCCGCATGAGGGTGGCCTCACAACCGAGCCGCATGAGGGTCACTCAGGCGATCCGCATAAAGAACTTTCTTGGAATTGGTGAACTGTGCCAGCTATCATAAAGATTTTTTCGTTTTTTATGAGCATGCCGCGTCTCTTCTTTATGTCAGAGCCATCATTGCTGTCACTTTGTGTCAGAGCATTAATGGCCAGCTGCACAGAGTAATTATGGCCAGTTGTATTAGGCCTGTTTCGAACCGCATAAGGCCACGTGGCTCCTTCTGAGCGGCATAAAGCTTTTTGAGTCGCATGAAGCTCTGAGGGATTTTTGAGCCGCATGAGACCCCCCAAGTTCTGAGCCGCATGGAGTTTCTAGGCCGCATAAGAATTTATTATTCTTTTCCATGCTTCTACAATAAGCCCTAATTCATCTATTTGAAATGTCCAAAATGCCCTCTCAAGTTGTCATTAAGGTTTGGTTAACCTATGGAAGTTTGTAGCCTAAGTGGTAATTAGTTCTAATCCTATTCATGACCTATTATGACTTAAATGAGTCTAACCTAAAATGTTAGTCTAGTATCATGATAAATCTAATCGGGTTCACTACAAAAATACCACTGTCTAGGAATGTGGTAGTGACACATACGGCTACCAGGCTCCACTTTGGCTTCGTAGGCATGTGTCAGTGTTGCATCCTTTTGTCGAACGGTATAGACTTTTTCTTGTTCGACCACCTCCCTCTGGTACTTCCTTCCTCCACATCTCTCAAACCCTCATATTTTCCAACCTTAAATAAATATCTATGTAGAATACGCTAGCTTAAGCCTTATAACCATTGTGAACAAGCTACAAATGTTGAGAATCTGTGGGTTGTAAACTTCACGTGTGTGCAGTAGCATGCGTGAACCATAGGATGGGGTGAATGGAACATGTGTTTATCTTCTTCCTCACTGTTGAGGTTGTGCATGTGATGTTAGAATAAAGAATATGAAAACATGCTGAACTTGTATATGTGTAGTAGAACAATATAAATTTGCATGGGTGATAAAGGTGCTTGTGAAGTAGGAGGAGCTTGTTTAGAAATTTGAATCTAGGTGGGTAGTCTTTTGGTTACTACATAATGATTCTTTATATGATGGGGTGAAGGATTTATAGTTGTTATGGTGTAATTGGAACGAAAGACTGTTATGGATGCAAACTATTAGTGTGATTGGAAAACATGATGTCATGGCTATGAGAGAAAAGAAAACCATCATGTGTATTTGAATGTCTGTGAACTAGAAAATATATGTTAGCTAGGGTAGGCGTGTAATGGATAATAGACTAGGATGGGTTAGTTTCTGTGCTCCCCCAACCTATAATTGTTTCCCTTTGTGTATGACTGTTGATTAGCTAAGTTAGACTTTTGATGGTTGTGGAGGCCTCGCAAGCAACAATCGTGAAGGCTTGTTGAGAGTAGCTAATAACAATAATAAATTGAGAGTGAAAATTTTATATTGGTCATATAATACAGCTATACGTAGATAAGTATCTTGTTCATGCAGATATGAATTTATAAGATTAACTAAGTAATTACAAAATCTAATAGATAATAATTAGTTTTAATTTAATAGATTCTTTCGGCTCTTCGGACTTGGGCGTTGGACTAAATTATTCTCTTCAGCATCCGGGATCAGGCAAGTGTACCTTGCCATTATGTATTTTTAGTTCCTTAATATTATTTTTATATACATTCTGTGAACGTAGCATTTTGCCATCTTAGGACCGTTGTTCGTACTTTATGTCCAAATCATATTCGGGTGCCGATGGTCGATAGTATCATCAGGTATCGATAGTAGAAACTGGCACGACGTTACCGTGATATATCATTATTAGTATGTCATACCTTAGTAAATTTTCATACGATACTTACATTCTTGACAGATTCTGTACTTGATGATATCATAGTGATCAAAATTTGCATTGGTTATAGGAATTGTGACTTGATACCCTACACTATTATTATTATGATGCGATGTTCCAGTTAGAGGATCTGACCAAGCGTATCATGTACATGATTTGAAAGGTTACATGGGAGGAGAGAAGATTCACCGGGTGCTTGAGCTACTTTTTTCCATAGTTGCCGATGCCTCATTCCCAGAGCTTCGGATATTCATAGTTACCACAGTTTTTTTACCGGGACTGTGGATTCATCATAGTTACCGAAGTTCCCTACCAAATTTTTGGAGTACATTATGACAGCCTGTGCGTAAGAGTGTTGTTCTCAAACTGCATATCACTTAGACGGTTAGTCTAGAGTTACCCCACATTGAGTAGGTGTAGTTATGTAAATATTATTATACTATTTTACACTTGGCATGTATATTATATATATCTTGTTACGTTCCTTTGAGGCCCTAGTTTTTTTTCTAGGCATAGGCGAGGAGGACTGCCCGGAGGTGTACGAGCCTGGGATTTACTCAGGTGCAGGACCAACATTGGAGGACGAGGTTCTGCCAGAGGAGTACCCCTAATCATTGGTAGAGCACTCTCTTGGATCCGATATCATTATCTAGTTAGCCGGTAATCGGATCTACTTATCTTATTGCATTTTCTTTCTGTTTAGTATTGTACTAGCGGGTTTTTCCTTGCAAGATATTTTTTAAAATTGTAATATGTTACATTCAGACTTATTACTTTCGCACATTAGTAGACTTTTTTTTCTCTTTGTGCTTCATTGTTCGTATTTGTGGATGAGATTAGCTTACTACTTGATTAGATATTTTATATTGTTGTTAGTCACATACAACTTAAGTAGACTCCCAATGGTTCCATTAAATTGGGGCAACCGTCGGTATGGTACTAGTTGGCCATTGCCACGCGGCTTGGTTCCACACTTTTGGAACTGGTGTGTGACAACGTAGATAATGACATGCGACAAGGCATATTTTACCACATGAAGAAGTTGACGCATAAGGTCTATGACTGCTTATTGCAGTTTATATGTCGCATATATAGTGCACCTTGCCACAAGAGGATAACTCTGTACATCAATAAAGTGAAATGATTATGTTGATGTAATCACTGACATCTTTTTCATAATCGTCAGTTGCACACTGCACCAGACAACTCTCTTTCCAATGGGCTATCAAACTAACTATGCGGCTCAGCTGTATGCGACTTTCAACTGTGTTGCATGATGTTAAAGTTTACTGCTTTGAAGGAATGTCCCACAGCCCTCAGCGGATGCTTTATACATTATAGCTTCCTTATGTAGACTTTCCATTCTTAGTGCATAGCTGAATGTCGCATAATAAGTAGGCGCCTATCCTTTATGCTCCAGTATTTTCTACGCTTCTAGAAGACCCCCATCAAAGTTTTGAAACTTGAACAAGTTTTAAAATACTTTGAAAGAAGCATGGGGAAGGAAATTGTCACATAAGACTTTTGTTGCATAGGATCACTGCCATGTTGTTGCTCTTTTGACTTTTTTTTCTTGGAATCTGAATTGTTCTCAAAATTCGTAGCGTCTGTTACACATATGTGTAACTCCCAAAAATAATATTCGAAAATTTTTGAAATTTTTCTAATTTTCTTTGGATTTAATATTGTTTTCTTATGAAAATCTAATTTCGATTGAATAGTTGATTTCGAGTGTTAATGAATTTTTCTCAAATTGAAAAGTATTTTTGAATACTATTTTTGATATATTTTGATTTGATTTATTTTAGGAATTTTTGAATGGAATGCATAAAGGAATTGTTTTATTATAATTAAACAAAATTTTGTGGCTAAATTCTATTACTACATGAATAATTATATTTAATTTCATAATGATATTCCTATTGATTTCTTAATGATATTATAATTAATATTTCTGTTTCAACTTAAATGGATTAATGGTGCTAAATAATAATTATTTTAAATAACTAGTTTTATCAAACTTTCTCCTTCAAATAATTAATTTGTTTTATTTTTGTAATTGGTTTATTAATTTGATTTCCCTTGGTATGATTAAAATTTAAGTATTCTGCTAATATTCAAAACTACTAAATAATACTAATTTGTGTAATTCCAATAAATTACAATGTTGTTATTGTTACTAATTTCGTAATTAGTATATTAATAAAATCTGTTGGAGGAATATGTAATTTTTTAAATTCTGTTTTAAAGAACTGTTTATGAATTTACATTTTGAAAAACTATTTGATTTGAATTTGAAATTCTGTTATTGGACTTGTTATATCAGCCCCCAGATCTACTGCTATTTACATTTTTGCCACTATAGTAACACCCCAGATCTACTGCCATTTACATTTTTGCCACTATAGTAGCACCCCAGATCTACAGTTATTTACTACACTACCACCGTTCCTACTGCACACACACATTCAATATTTCACTATAAATAATGCACACAAACCAATGCAATTTTTTGACAAATCAGTACAGCCACGTCACAATTTCTCTCTCTATTTTCTCTCTCTTCTCTCTCTCTCCTCTCTCTGCTCGGGCTGAGCTCAGCCGAGCACCACCATCGCCGTCGCCGGAGTCCGACACTCCCACCGCCGCCATCAATCAGCAATAGAGCCGCGTCTGCAGCGCTCAGTTCGGAGAACATGTGCCCTCGGGACCAGAACTACCTTGGGGCGTGTGCACCGCCAGAGCCACACCATCTCGGAGACTGCGTGCCCTTTGATCCTCGCACTGCCCCTTCGAGACTCGAGCGGTCATCTCGAGTCCCGTGCGACCGAGCCCCGAGGAGACTCGCCGAGCCACCACCGAAGATCGAAGCTCGCCGCCATTAGTGACCGAAGCCGCCTAGGATCCGCTGTCGAAGACGCCGACCGGAGCTCCTCGTCGATCTTGACCAGCCGAGTTTGCCACCGCGTCCCCGTCGGCAAGCCAGTGTCTTCTTTACCACTGCTCGAACCACCGCAGTGCGTCCTGATCGCCTCGTCGTCGACGATGATGTCATCCCGAGCGTGGATCGACATCCCCTCCGACCGGTCAGTAAGCTTTTTGCCTCGATCTTCTTGACCCCTTTCTCCTTGCTTTTAGAGTTGAGTTAGGGTTTTCAATTTTGGGATCTAGGGTTTGTAGTTGAGCCGGAGAGTTATGTGTGGCCATGGGGTCGGACCTAAGTTTAGGGTTTAGAATAGTCGGAAGAGAAGGAGGAGTCGGCTGGAGAAGGTGGCCTAGATCTAGGATTTCGGATCTCAGAAGTTGGGTTAGGGTTTTCTAACACTGTGAGAAGAAGGAGCTTGGGGATTAGGGTTCTGGAGTTTGGAGGATTGGGAAGAAGGATGAAGAGAATAGGGTTCGGGTTTATGGCTGGAGGAAGAAGACGATGGGGAGGGGAAGTGCTCGAAGGAGTCGGGTTGAATTATGTCGGCTGTGAGTAAACGAGAAGAGGAGATGATGGATTGAAAAAAATACTTAGGGTTAGGGTTCAGGCGAGAGGAAGTTACGGCCATAGAGGAGAGTTATTAGGGTTTGGGCAGGGATGCTGGAGGAGGAAGACGAAGTGGAGGGAATGGGTTTTTGTTTCGATCGGCTGAATGAAAATGAGGAAGAGAGAGAGAGAATGAGGGGGTTTTAATTGTAGGGATATGGGCCAGGTTTGATGAGAAGTTATGGGTTTTAGCAGTATTTGATTGTGGCTAAATTTTATTAAGAATTGAATTATGGTTGGAAGTAAGTATATGGCTGGGTTTGGAAGGTCTAGATTTTATTCTAACTGTTAAAATTCTGTTTGACTATTGCAATATAAAATGGACTGGGCTGGGCCAGGCTAGGCCTGTGTAATATGAAAATTTAGGAAGGAATTATTTAGTTTAGGGCTGGAATAGTGAAGGCTGATATTAGTTAGTTAAATAAGATTTTGAAATAACAGTTTATGTGTTGAGCTGGTCTAATATTGTCATATTATCATTATTTCTAATATTATTAGTGTTACCACTATTACCAATAATAAATTGCTATTGTTTGGCTAAAATTGTTTCTAAGCATTATTTTGATACTAAATATATTTCTAATAAGGGATCCTATTTTGTAATTTTATATTGTATTCCTTACAGGTTCTTAAATGAAATCATATATGTTGATTTATCAAACTAAATTACTGTCAAGTCCTAGTTATTCTATTTATTATTTTTACTAGTATTTATTTTGTCTAGATTTAATTATTTCTCAAGCTCAAGTTCTAGGTTATATTTATCTTATAAAAGTTTTCTTGCAAACAATAGCTTAAAAGGTATTTTCACTAATATTATTTTGATCAAACTATATATCTATATCTATTTTCTAAAATAGTGTTTTTACTAGTGATTATTGTAAAGCTATGTTATATATATTTTCCAAATAAATATTGCAAGCTAGTTTTGCCTATAAAAATTATTATAGATAATTAATCATCTAGTTAGCATTGAGCTATGTCATTATTCAAACCCTAATAACTTGTACAAGTTATAATAGGTGACTTGCATCCATGCAGTATTATTCACGTGCTTCCAAGGCGAGGCAAGTACACTGACTCGACTTATACTCTGTATTTCTGTCTTACCTTCATGTGCCATGTTCTCATACCGGACACGAGATACACACGATTGTCTTGTACCATTGTTCATTACTTGTGAGTCATTGTTTATTGCGGGGATTGGAGGAAATATTAGCTTTTGTGTGACCATACCCAACATAGGTATTGTAGATAGCCTAATCGTACACTTCACATACAATGAAGCCGTACCTTGTAGAATTGATTGACTCATTAATTGATTATGCTCCTGAGTCGGTCACACATTAGTTTAATATTTTAAATTGTCACACTTGCGTTGATTGTCGTGATTCATTGCCTTGTATATTGATAGCCGTGTTCATTGTCTAGTATTGATTGTCGTCCATTGTCTGCAGTTTTATATTTCATCTCTGGTACCGTAGTTTTATTTTCTGTTCTGGTATTCTGGTTTTACCTTGTATTCTGTACTATAGATTATATTATATATTGCTATTGTCAGGGTTGTACTTTGCTCTTTTCCTGACAGGATACGTTGCAGGTGAGCTTGAGGTTACATGGAGATTGTGATTGTACTGGATATTGCAGCTTTTATTTTATTTTATTTTCTAGAGATTGTATCTTGGATATTCATTATTGTATCTTTATTTTATTTGACCAGATTTGTCTCCGGCTGATTTTGTATTAAATGACTTGATGGATATTGGTGATCATTTTAGGAACGTTATAAAAGCTATATTTGTTTACATTACATTGTGACTTAGAATTTTCCTTAGTATTGTACAGCTTACTTCGTCGTGTCCATCGATGAAGGCTGGGCGTGTTCGACTCGTATTCGATTATTCGGAAGCGGGTCATGACATATTTTTAGTAGTGGCCCATGCAGGTCTATCCTAATGACACTTAGGCTATAAAGTATTATTGGGGGACCAGCGGAAGCTATGGAAAACTCATCACAGCATAGGAACCGCAAGAAAATGGTTTATGGTTTACGGTTATTGATATTTAAATTTGAAATTTGATTTTACTTATGATTTTTAGGTTAGTTTATGATTTTTCTAGGACATAGCAATCAACAGTTTATTTTTCTATTACAGGACGGTCGTCACGACGAACGCTGGGACTAGTGAGCAGCCTGCACCCAGTGTACAGGAGCAGATTCTACCGCCTCCGTCTCAGCCGCTTCCTTCGACGATGACGTTCGATGGCACGCAGATGATGGCCATGTTCCAGCAGTTCATGGAGACCCAGAATTAACTGGCTGCGCAGTTCAGAGAGGCTCAGAGTCAGCAGGCCACACAGTTCAGAGTGACCATCGTCGACGCACTCAGGACCAGAGAGCCAGCTTCACCAGCTCCGCCAGCAGCGCCGGCACCAGCAGCGTCGGCACCAGCAGCGCCGGTACCAGCAGCGCCGAGGCCAGGGACTGCCAAGGACTATCAGTACCTCTGCCCGATGGATTTTTGGGGCAATGAGGGGATAGTCTACGCAGACGAGTGGCTGGAAAATGTTGAGCGGTCACTAAAGATGGTAAGGATCCCGGATGATTTGAAGGTCGAAGTTGCGAGCGTGCGACTTTTCGACATTGCTAGGGCTTGGGACCGGATGGAGCTACAGTTAGCGGAGCCCTGGATTTCCTGGAAGGATTTCAAACTGCTGTTCCAGGAGAAGTTCTTTCCGGATGTGGAGCGGGATGAGCTTCGGATACAGTTTGAGGCATTGCAGCAGGGGAGTATGACTGTGGCACAGTATACATCATAGTTCACCCGACTCAGCAGGTTCGCAGAAAACCTAGTCAGGACGCTGAAGAAAAGGGCTTGGAAGTTCAAGAAGGGCCTCACCAGAGAGCTGCAATATGAAGTAGCTATCAGTCAGGCCACTACCTATGCGAGCATCCTTAAAGTTGCTCAGGGAGTGGAGAAGGAGATGGATCCGAAGCTCAAGCGGGACCGAAACATTGGCGCCAACAGTTTCCAGGGTCCACCGAAGTGGACCGACACTCAGCAGAGGCCACCTCAGCATCGACATCATGTTCGAGCACCGACATCGCCAAGACAGCAGAGACAGATTCAGACTCCGATGTACTTTTCTTGCGCATACTGCAAGAGACCGGGACACCGTGGTGAGGAATGCCGCAAGAAGTTAGGGCAGTGCTTGGTTTGTGGATCTGCCACTCACCAAGTGAGAGATTGTCCTGCAGCTTTCACTCGTCAGGAGCCAGCACCAGAGCAGCAGCAGGAGGACCCAGTCTTTGAGGATCAGTAGTAGCTGCGGAAGCGCAGTCGGATGGACCGTACTTTTTTACTTGCTTGTAGTAGCTAGATTTCTTTTGTATTGCCTATTTTGAGGCTTGTCTCTGAGTATTCTTGCATTTACTATTTTTCGTATTGTCTAGTGACTACTTGTTAGTCCTTGTTATTTTACTACATAAATAAATCATCTAGTATTTTGTTGTCTTTAATAAATTTTGTTTGATTTTATACACTGTAAAACCCTTGAAATTTTGAGGACGAAATTTTTGTAAGGGGGGTAGATTTGTAACTCCCAAAAATCATATTCGGTAAATTTTGAAATTTTTCTAATTTTCTTTGAATTTAATATTGTTTTTTTATGAAAATCTAATTTCGATTGAATAGGTGATTTCGAGTGTTAATGGATTTTTCTCAAATTGAAAATTAATTTTGAATACTATTTTTGATATATTTTGATTTGATTTATTTTAGGAATTTTCTAATGGAATGCATAAAGGAATTATTTTATTATAATTAAATAAATTTTTGTGGCAAAATTCTATTTCTACATGAATAATTATATTTGATTTCATAATGATATTCTTATTGATTTCTTAATGATATTATAATTAATATTTCTGTTTCAACTTAAATATATTAATGGTGCTAAATAATAATTATTTTAAATAACTAGTTTTATCAAACTTTCTCCTTCAAATAATTAATTTGTTTCATTTTTGTAATTGGTTTATTAATTTGATTTCCCTTGGTTTGATTAAAATTTAAGTTTTCTGCTAATATTCAAAACTACTAAATAATACTAATTTTTGTAATTCCAATAAATTACAATGTTGTTATTGTTACTAATTTCGTAATTAGTTTATTAATAAAATCTGTTGGAGGAATATATAATTTTTGAAATTCTGTTTTAAAGAACTATTTTTGAATTTACATTTTAAAAAACTGTTTGATTTGAATTTGAAATTCTGTTATTGGCCATGTTCTATCAGCCCCCAGATCTACTGCCATTTACATTTTTGCCACTATAGTAACACCCCAGATCTACTGCCATTTATATTTTTGCTACTATAGTAACACCCCAGATCTACAGTTATTTACTACACTGCCACCGTTCCTACTGCATACACACATTCAATATTTTACTATAAATAATGCACATAAACCAATACAATTTTCTGACACACCAGTACAGCCACGTCACAATTTTTTTTTCTCTCTCTCTCTCTCCTCTCTCTGCTCGGGCGAGCTCAGCCGAGCACCACCATCGCCGTCGCCGGAGTTCGACATTCCCACCGCCGCCATCAATCAGCAGCAGAGCCTCATCTACAGTACTCAGTTCGGAGACCGTGCGTCCTCGGGACCAGAAGTACCTTGGGCCGTGTGCACCGCCAGAGCCACCTTGGGTCGTGTGTACCGCCAGATCCACACCATCTCAGAGATCGCGCGCCCTTTGATCCTCGTACCGCCCCTTTGAGACTCGAGCGGTCATCTCGAGTCTCGTGCGACCGAGCCCCGAGGAGACTCGCCGAGACACCACCAGAGATCGAAGCTCGCCGCCATCAGTGACCGAAGCCGCCTAGGACCCGCTGTCGAAGACGCTGACCGGAGCTCCTCGTCGATCTCGACCAGCCGAGTTCGTCACCGCGTCCCCGTCGGCGAGCCAGTGTCTTCTTCACCACTGCTCGGACCACCGCAGCGCGTCCTGATCGCCTCATCGTCGACGGCGACATCATCCCAAGCGTGGATCGACATCCCCTCCGACCGGCCAGTAAGCTTTTTGCTTCGATCTTCTTGACCCCTTTTTCCTTGCTTTTAGAGTTGAGTTAGGGTTTTCGATTTTAGGATCTAGGGTTTGTAGTTGAGCCGGAGAGTTATGTGCGGCCATGGGGTCGGACCTAAGTTTAGGTTTTGTAACAGTCGGGAGAGAAGGAGGAGTCGGCTGGAGAAGGTGGCCTAGATCTAGGGTTTCGGATCTCAGAAGTTGGGTTAGGGTTTCCTAACACTGTGAGAAGAAGGAGTTTGGGGATTAGGGTTCTGGAGTTTGGAGGATTGGGAAGAAGGATGAAGAGAACAGGGTTCGGGTTTATGGCTGGAGGCAGAAGACGATGGGGAGGGGAAGTGCTCGAAGGAGTCGGGCTAAGTTATGTCGGCTGTGAGTAAACGAGAAAAAGAGAGGATGGATTGAAGAAAATACTTAGGGTTAGGGTTCAGGCGAGAGGAAGTTGCGGCCATGGAGGAGAGTTATTAGGGTTAGGGCTGAGATGTTGGAGGAGGAAGACGAAGTGGGGGAAATGGGTTTTTGTTTTGGTCGACTGAATAAAAATGAGGAAGAGAGAGAGAATGAGGGGGTTTTAATTGTAGGGATATGGGCCGGGTTTGATGAGAAGTTATAGGTTTTAGCAGTATTTGATTGTGGCTAAATTTTATTAAGAATTGAATTATGGTTGGAAGTAAGTATATGGGCCGGGTTTAGAAGGTGTAGATTTTAGTCTAACTGTTAAAATTCTGTTTGACTGTTGTAATATAAAATGGACTGGGCTGGGCCCAGGCTTGGCCTGTGTAATCTGAAAATTCAGGAAGGAATTATTTAGTTTAGGGCTGGAATAGTGAAGGCTGATGTTAGTTAGTTAAATAAGATTTTGAAATAACAGTTTGTGTGTTGAGTTGGTCTAATATTGTCATATTATCATTATTTCTAATATTATTAGTGTTACCACTATTACCAATAATAAATTGCTATTATTTGGCTAAAAATTGTTTCTAAGCATTATTTTGATACTAAATATATTTCTAATATGGGATCCTATTTTGTAATTTTATATTGTATTCCTTATAGGTTCTTAAATGAAATCATATATGTTGATTTATCAAACTAAATTACTGTCAAGTCCTAGTTATTCTATTTATTATTTTTACTAGTATTTATTTTGTCTAGATTTAATTATTTCTCAAGCTCAAGTTCTAGGTTATATTTATCTTATAAAAGTTTTCTTGCAAACTATAGCTTAAAAGGTATTTTCACTCATATTATTCTGATCAAACTATATATCTATATCTATTTTCTAAAATAGTATTTTTACTAGTGATTATTGTAAAGCTATGTTATATATATTTTCCAAATAAATATTGCTAGCTAGTTTTGCCTATAAATATTATTATAGATAATTAATCATCTAGTTAGCATTGAGCTATGTCATTATTCAAACCCTAATAACTTGTACAAATTATAATAGGTGACTTGCATCCATGCAGTATTATTCACGTGCTTCCAAGTCGAGACAAGTACACTGACTCGACTTATACTCTGTTTTCTGTCTTACCTTCATGTGCCATGTTCTCATATCTGATACGAGATACACATGATTGTCTTGTACCATTGTTTATTGCTTGTGAGTCATTGTTTATTACGGGAATTGGGGAAAATATTAGCTTTTGTGTGACCACACCCAATATAGGTATTGTGGATAGCCTAATCGTACACTTTACGTACGATGAAGCCGTACCTTGTAGAATTGATTGACTCATTGACTCATTGATTGATTGTGCTCCTAAGTCGGTCACACATTAGTTTAATATTTCAAATTATCATACTTGCATTGATTGTCGTGATTCATTGCTATGTACATTGATAGCCGTGTTCATTGTCTAGCATATTGATTGTCGTCTATTGTTTGCAGTTTTACATTTCATCTCTGGTACCGTAGTTTCATTTCCTGTTCTAGTATTCTGGTTTCACCTTGTATTTTGTACTACAGATTACATTGTATATTGCTCTTGTCAGTGTTGTACTTTGCTCTTTTCCTGACAGGATACGTTGCAGGTGAGCTTGAGGTTACATGGAGCTTGTGATTGCACTGGATATTGCAGCTTTCATTTTATTTTATTTTCTGGAGATTGTATCTTGGATATTCATTATTGTATCTTTATTTTATTTGACCGGATTTGTCTCCGGCTAATTTTGTACTAAATGACTTGATGGATATTGGTGATCATTTTGGGAACGTTATAAAAGCTGTGTTTGTCTATATTACATTGTGACTTAGAGTTTTTCTTAGTATTGTACAGCTTACTTCGTCGTGTCCATCGACGAAGGCTGGGCGTGTCCGGCTCGTATCTGATTATTCGGGAGCGGGTCGTGACAATATGCACTCGAATCAAGGTTCAGTCAACGCCTAAATGTAATTTTGGAACTGAAAATCATGCTGGTTAAATGCTCATTTTGATCGATTTAACGAAAATTTAGCCGCAAAAGCCCTTACTGCGTACTGTTGCGCTATGCGCTTATATGACCCTTTCCTACTATAAATAAGGGTAAGTGTATGGCAGAATATGTAGCGCCCCGCTTTCGATAGGCGACGGAACTTCATAATATGCTAGCGCCGAGTCAGATCGGCCGGGAACTTAGATGGTCATCTGACTCGATCGCTAAGCTTGGTAAACGATAACGCCTTGCGGCATCGATTCAAATCGATTTGGACGGAAGTTACGAGAATCGATCCAACTAATGGAACGACTTCTGTTGGAATAAGTCCTAGATACAGCGGGCTGCGTCTCGGCGAGTGAGCTCTCTATAAGAGTCCCTTCGACGGGACCGGACCGCTGTATGGTTTTCTTGGAGCTTTGCCGCTGGGCTTGATGAAGTGCTTTCGCGTCGTTTTCATGGATGCAATTACAATTTCGATGCAAGGGGAAAAGAAGGAATTCTAACAAAGCGTTGGTGCCATTGCAGGAGCTCGCATAACTAAGGATTTACATTGCGTAGCGCTTGGACGACCGACATGAAGCAAAGTAATCGGTGGGTGATTCGACCCTTCTTTTCTACTCTGTCCCGCAAACTTATTCCTTGCTTCGAATTCATTCAAATTGAACGATGCCAAGTTAATTGCATGCCAATCCACTAAGGTCAAGAACTCGGGAAAAACGTGTTGATTTTGAGTAATCTACTCTGAAAAATACAAGTTTCTCACATAAACGGAAAAGTTTAAGGTTCTAGTAAAAAGATAGACTATTTCACGTACTACAAAATAATGTGAAACGTCGATCATGGGTTATGATGCCTCGGACAATTTGGTGCCCACGGGACGCTAAATCGGTGTACGGCTTTGGGAAAAATGAATCGTTGCATTAGTTGCGAGAAATGATAATGTCGTTTGATACTATCTGCGCTATACAAAACTGTTTGCATATATGAAACTGTTCGCACATAGGCATGGTCATGGACAGCTTGTGCACAAGTTCATTTTTCTCGAAACGGTATCCGGGGCATCGAAACCGATTCGTCCAAGGGGGAATAATTTATCGTGCTTCGGCGCGAGGCATGCAGGACCTTCAGTAAGGCTTACAACCTAGGCTGAAAGGGTAGCGTCGCATGCCAACTTCGATTAAGTCCCTAGTGGTGCGTAGCACCAATGACCGCATATAAGATAGTTGCATGCTCACCTATTGTCTTATGCAGGTGTAAATATTATCTCTGTTTTTATGCAGGGACGAGCACGACCGTGGTAAGAAATATGATAAACTGCAATGTTATACTGTATGCTTTATTACTCAAAGACGGCTATCGAATATGAACTGAATTCATTTAGTTCTAATAGAAAGACAACTCTAAAGCATGCCTACCCTAACGACCAGAGTCGGTTTAGACGAGTTGGTTCGTCTCATCCACTTAGCAAGTGTGCTAATCCCCTCCCCCAATTTCCCCAGGTGCGGCGGGCGCTCCAACTTAAAACGAAGCTAAAGTACGGAGAGGCATTTTGAAGCTCTTCCTATGCTGAAGTATTTTGAAGCTAATTCAAGTCGACGGCTTATGTATAAAGGGGCGAATGTATGGGACGACAAGCGTAGTTCAGGCAACTTGTCGAGTGTATTTCTTTCTATTTTCAATCAATACAGCCGCAAGGCATCTAATGTAATTACGACTTGCACTTCGTTGCAAGCTATGAATGAAAAGCATTTCTATCTTCCTATACTGCATCTTAAATTTTGATGTGATTTGTGAAGTTTCAACTTGGCGTATTAATATCAAAAGCAACGTAACGTTCTGTCTTGTACGAGTGCAATTCCAGACTCGTACGGCATTACGCCTTAGCGAGGACGATCGAATCAGTAAAATTAACATCGGGGACGAACGTTGTCGACTCGGGGCGTGACAAATTGGTATCAGAGCACAGTTATGCTTCCTCGGATTTACGAAAGATGTTTTATTGTTGGAATGTTCGTTGCGATGGCTCGATTGAATGTTTGTTGGCATGCTGCGTGAAATACAAGTTCCATACAGGTAAGCCCGTAGATATTTTTGAAAAATACTAACGGGTTTACACTGTTTGTAGGAATGACTAAGCGAGATAAGAAAATCGCCAACACAACAACCCAAACCGTGGATAGTACGTCGAGCACAGAAAGCACTGGCCCTAGCGAGATGACTATGGAGAAGATGCTACAGTTAATGGAACTGCAGCAGCAACACCTTCAGATGCAATTCAAAGCCCAATTTGATGTGCAGCAGAAGCGGATGACCGCCCTGACTCAGATACTGAGCAGGATGGTGGGCGATACCAAGGCGACGGATGCGATACTCGAGGGAAAGCACGGTGATCCAGAAGAAGACAAGGAGGAAAAAGTCCCCCTGCAAATGATAAACTCTCCTTCCATGATCGAAGTGAAGGAGTTTTGCAAAATGAACCCGCCGAAGTTCAACGGCCGAGCAGAGCCCGACGTGATAGTAGGATGGCTCGCAGGGATGGAGGACTTGTTCGATCTCCTCTGCATCGAAGGGTCCCAGAGGGTGGCCTGTGCGGTGCTGCAGTTACAACTAAGAGCACATGACTGGTGGGCAGCGAAGAAACAAGAGATCTGTGAAACTGATTCCAACAAAAAGCTTTTTTGGGAAATGTTCAAGACAACCTTCCTTGAGCAGTACGTTCCTCATGCCATCCGTCGACAGAAGGGGGATGAGTTCATGATGTTGAGGCAGGGGAATATGAGTGTTGAAGATTATGATGCAAGCTTCTCGAAACTTATAAAATTTGCCGGCGCCTTCCTGTCCAACAAAGAAGAATGGTGCAAGCATTTTCAGCAAGGCCTCAACGACGAACTGCGTAGGGACGTCATGAACCAACGATGCCAAACTTATCGTGAATCCTACGAAGTCGCACTTGATAGTGTGCGGATCTTTGGCCGTATATCACAAAGGGCCGTGCCTGTCGTTCGCAACAACTTCAACAAGTGTCCTAATGACGCTGGAGGATCGGAAGTACGAAAGCGCCCAAACACGTCTGAGAATCGTGGTCACTTTGCCGCAGTAAATTTCAATAGATGCAGCAAGCGTGGGCACCGAGCACCCGATTGTAGATTGAGAACATGCTTCAAGTGTGGCGAGCTAGGCCACTTCAGTCAATATTGTCAGGCGGGGAAGCCGAATCAACACAACCCACCAAGGAACACTCCGAATCCATATAAAGCGCCTACACTACAAGGCGCAAATGCGGTGCCTGTGAACCCGCAGAATCAACTCCACGGAGCTCAAGGCCGAGTTTATACCTTAACTCGGGATGAGGCGTTAGCGTCCGATACGATTGTAACAGGTATATTACTCTACAAAGATATACCTGCTCGAGTACTATTCGATTCGGGTGCGACGCATAGTTTTATATCTGCTGATTATGCGAAAGAAAATAAAATAACCATGCAATCACTAGATATAAATATTAGCATTAGCACTCCGTCGGGAGTCGATATGCCTGCAAGCTTTATTTGTAGGGATGGCCACATTTGTGTCGGGAGAAGATATCTATCCTTGGATGCCGTCGTGCTAGACATAAAAGATTACGACATAATCCTGGGCATGGATTGGTTGGGCCCTTGTCGTGCAATGATCGAGTGCACGAAGAAGAGAGTGGTGTTTCGTCTTCCTGGCGAGACAGAGTTCTCATATTCGTGCAGTACGGCCTCGAAGACGGCGATGATGGTATCGGCAATCTCGGCAAGGCGTATGCTGCGTTCTGGCTGCATGGGATACTTGGCATCAGTTCGAGACACGCGGATGGATAATACAAACGCAATACAGACTGATGTTGTGGTAGATTTTCCTGACGTTTTTCCTGACGAGATGCCCGGGATGCCGCCGGATCGAGAAATTGAATTCAGCATCGACACCTTTCTGGATACACGGCCGATATCAAAGGCGCCTAACCGAATGGCTCCAGCAGAACTGAAGGAGCTGTTGGTGCAATTACAAGAGTTGCTAGACCACAAATTTATTCGCCCTAGCGTTTCTCCGTGGGGAGCTCCCGTACTGTTCGTGAAGAAGAATGATGGGTCGTTGCGGCTATGCATCGACTATCGGGAACTCAACAAGGCGACCGTGCGAAACAAGTATCCTTTGCCACGAATCGACGACTTGTTTGACCAACTGCAAGGTGCGTCAGTATTTTCAAAAATTAATCTTCGTTCAGGCTCTCATCAATTGAAGATCAAGTCCGACGATGTATCAAAATCTGTCTTCCGCACTCGATATGGTCATTACGAATTCCTCGTCATGCCGTTCGGTTTGACGAATGCCCCAGCCGCTTTCATGGATCTGATGAACCGAGTCATCCGACCTTAAATCGATAAATTTGTTGTCGTGTTCATCGACGATATCCTTATCTACTCTAGGGACCAAGAAGAGCACACAGAACACTTGAAGACGGTACTGCAGATTCTGCTTGAAAACAAATTATACGCCAAGCAGAGTAAGTGCGAGTTCTGGATGAGTAGCGTGACATTCCTCGGGCACATAATCTCTGCCGAAGGTGTCGCGGTGGACCCAAAGAAGATTGACGCGGTAGTGGATTGGAAACGACCTGCCTCGGCTAGCGACATTCAGAGTTTCCTTGGCTTTACGAGCTACTACCGTAGATTCGTGCGAAGCTTTTCAAAACTAGCGTCGCCTCTGACTCGCCTCACCCAGAAGGGAGTAGTATTCGAATGGAGCGACGACTGTGAATCCAGCTTTCAAGAGTTGAAGCAACGACTCGTCTCAGCTCCAATCCTTGTACTTCCAGACGGTCCGGAAGGCTTTCAGATATTCGATGACGCGTCGGGAACTGGCCTAGGGTGCGTACTCATGCAGAGAGACAAAGTCATCTCCTACGCTTCACAGCAGTTGAAGCAGCACGAGAAAAACTAGCCGACGTACGACCTAGAATTGGCAGCGATCGCCTTTGCGTTCAAGTTATGGCAGCACTACCTCTATGGTGTGGCATGCAGAATCTACACAGATCACAAAAGCCTGAAATACTTATTTACGCAACGGGAACTCAACCTACGACAGCGACATTGGCTCGAACTCAGAAAAGATTACGAGCTAATGATCGAGTATACGCCGGGTAAGGAAAACGTGGCGGCCGATGCACTTAGCAGAATGTTTATGGAAACACTGGACATAAAAAAGGAGATACGACGAGACCTTGAAGCGATTGGTATCGAACTCAAAATTAAGTATCGACACCTGCACCTAGCTCAGCTGAAGTTAGGATCGAGCCTGCTTAGCAAGATAAAGACCACACAAGAGGACGACTCATTCCTGAAGAAAATGTGCAAGCTGATTTCAACGGGAAGGGCGACTAACTTTGCGAAAGACGGAGATGGGACGATGCGATTAAAGGGAAGGCTCTGTATTCCTGAAACTGCCGAACTCAGAAAAGAAATTCTGACGGAGGCACATTATGCGAAGTACTCGTTACATCCTGGAAGCACCAAGATGTACAAGGACTTGCGTACAAACTTTTGGTGGCACGGCATAAAGAAAGACATGGCTACGTTCGTATCACAATTCATGGCGTGTCAGCAGGTGAAAGCGGAACACCAAAGGCCAGGCGAAGAGATGCAGAACATTGCCATTCCCGAGTGGAAGTGGGACAATATCTCGATGGATTTCATTATAGGATTTCCGAAGACGCCGCGAGAGAATGACGCAATTTGGGTCATTGTTGATAGATTGACCAAGTCGGCTCACTTCATCGCAATTAAAGTAGGATGGAGCGTCGATCGGTTAGCGCAAATTTACGTCGATGAGATTGTTCGACTGCACGGGGTACCGGCCTCAATAATTTTGGACAGGGACGGACGATTCCTATCGCGTTTCTAGACGAGCCTCCAAGCGGCGATGGGGACCAAACTGAACTATAGTTCGACGTACCATCCCCAAATAGACGGTCAGACGGAGAGAGTCAATCAGATCTTAGAAGATATATTACGTCTGTGTGCGATCGACCTAAAGACTAGTTGGGATACGCATTTGCCGCTTGCGGAGTTTGCGTATAACAACAGTTATCAGTTGAGCATTCAGATGACTTCATACGAAGTGCTCTACGGAAGGAAGTGTCATTCGCCGATATGCTGAGATAAAGTCAGAGAGTGACAAGTGCTTGGACCGGAACTGGTGGAGTAGGCCGTCGAAAAGGTCCGCTTGATTCGAGATAGACTACGCATCACGCAAAGTCGAAAAAAGAGCTATGCAGATCTTCGTCGACGACCGCTAGAGTTCTTGGTCGGGGACCATGTGTTTCTGAAAGTAACGTCCATGCGCGGTGTGATGCGGTTCGGCGTTAAAGGCAAGTTGAGCCCGAGATTTGTTGGCCCCTTCGAGATCATTGAGCGAGTTGCGACGGTTGCTTATCGTATCGTACTACCTCCTGCCTTAGGTGATGTACACAATATTTTCCACGTTTCACAACTTCGAAAATACGTATACGATCCAAGTCATGTGGTTACCTTCGATCAGTTGGAGCTACGTACTGACTTGTCTTACTTGGAGGAGCCTATTCCAATTTTGGATCGCAAGGAGAAGGTGCTACGCAATCGATCGATGTCCTTAGTCCACGTGCTTTGGCAGAACCATTCAGTCGAGGAGTCCACGTGGGATATGGAGGCGGAGATGAAAGAGAAGTACCCTACGTTGCTTGTCTAAATTAAGGTCGGACCCTTGTTCTTAAGTTTCGGGACGGAACTTTTTCTTAGTGGTATATTATGTAGCGCCCCGCTTTCGATATGCGACGGAACTTCATAATATGCTTGCGCAGAGTCAGATCGGCCGAGAACTTAGATGGTCATCTGACTCGATCGCTAATCTTGGTAAATGATAACGCCTTGCGGTATCGATTCAAATCGATTTGGACGGAAGTTACGAGAATCGATCCAACTAATGGAACGACTTTTGTTGGAATAAGTCCTAGATGCAGCGGGCTACGTCTCGGCGAGTGACCTCTCTATAAGAGTCCCTTCAACGGGACTCAACCGCTGTATGGTTTTCTTAGAGCTTTGTCGCTGGGCTTGATGAAGCGCTTTCGCGTCGTTTTCATGGATACAATTACAATTTTGATGCAAGGGGAAAAAAAGAATTCTAACAAAGTGTTGGTGCCATTGCAGGAGCTCGCGTAACTAAGGATTGGCGTTGCGTAGTTCTTGGACGACCGGCACGAAGCAAAGTAATCGGTGGGTGATTCGACCCTTCTTTTCTACTCTGTCCCGTAAACTTATTCCTTGCTTCGAATTCATTCAAATCGAACGATGCCAAGTTTATTGCATGCCAATCCACTAAGGTCAAGAACTCGAGAAAAACGTATTGATTTTGAGTAATCTACTCTGAAAAATACAAGTTTCTCACATAAACGGAAAAGTTTAAGGTTCTAGTAAAAAGATAGACTATTTCACGTGTTGTAAAATAATGTGAAACGTCGATAATGGGTTATGATGCCTCGGACAATTTGGTGCCCACGGGATGCTAAATCGGTGACGGCTTTGGGAAAAATGAATCGTTGCATGAGTTGCGAGAAATGATAATGTCGTTCGATACTATCCGCGCTATACAAAACTGTTTGTATATATGAAACTGTTCGCACATAGGCATGGTCATGGACAGCTTGTGCATAAGTTCGTTTTCCTCGAAACTGTATCTGGGGCATCGGAACCGATTCGTCCTAGAGGGAATAATTTATCGTGCTTCGGCGCGAGGCATGCGTGACCTTCAGTAAGGCTTGCAACCTAGGCTGAAAGGGTAGCGTCTCATGCCAACTTCGATTAAGTCCCTAGTGGTGCGTAGCAC
The DNA here is from genome assembly GCA_029216955.1 of Iris pallida. Taxonomy (NCBI): domain Eukaryota; kingdom Viridiplantae; phylum Streptophyta; class Magnoliopsida; order Asparagales; family Iridaceae; genus Iris; species Iris pallida. Next base: position 10,944,215 of record JANAVB010030219.1, read on the forward strand.
CAATGACCGTATATAAGATAGTTGCATGCTCACCTATTGTATTATGCAGGTGTAAATATTATCTTTGTTTTTATGCAGGGACGAGCACGACCGTGGTAAGAAATACGATAAACTGCGATGTTATACTGTATACTTTATTACTCAAAGACGGCTATCGAATATGAACTGAATTCATTTAGTTCTAATAGAAAGACAACTCTAAAGCATGCCTACCCTAACGATCAGAGTCGATTTGGACGAGTTGGTTCGTCTCGTCCATTTAGCAAGTGTGCTAATCCCCTCCCCCAATTTCCCCAGGTGTGGCGGGCGCTCCAACCTAAACCGAAGCTGAAGTGCGGAGAGACGTTTTGAAGCTCTTCCTATGCTGAAGTATTTTGAAGCCAATTCAAGTCGACGGCTTATGTATAAAGGGGCGAATGTATGGGATGACAAGCGTAGTTTAGGCAACTTGTCGAGTGTATTTCTTTCTATTTTCAATCAATGTGGATGCAACGGCATCTAATATAATTATGACTTGTACTTCATTGCAAGCTATGAATGAAAAGCATTTCTATCTTCCTATACTGCGTCTTAAATTCTGATGTGATTTATGAAGTTTAAACTTGGCGTATTAATATCAAAAGCAACGTAACGTTCTGCCTTGTACGAGTGCAATTCCAGACTCGTACGACATCACGCCTTAGCGAGGACGATCGAATCGGCAAAATTAACTTCGTGGATGAACGTTGCCGACTCGGGACGTGACAGAATACTTCACACAAATTTTGTCAGTTTCTTCCACCATGCCTCTGCAAGCTCAAAACTTTGCCAACTCAGGCGAACTTGTGGAGTAGTTAGGCGTCGTGCCTCTGCAAGCACTTCTCTATGGGTGACCTAGGAGCCGAAAAAACATCGATCTTCCTTGGGTAAAACATGGGAATAGAATATTAGTGTTCCTATACCAATCTTGATTTGTAGAGACACTTCTTGCATGGTCTGACACATGAGACATCATCGTGTATATGCACAAGCAAAATACATGTTGGAAGTGCATGGTTGTTGTTGTAGAGCATCAACATGAAAATGTGCTGACAACGAGAAACTTGTTCTATGTGTAGAACCCTAGAGGGGGGTGAATAGGGAAATAAAAAATAACTAGAGCAACAGAAGCAATATATGACAAATAAAAGTAAAGAGTAGGAAGATCAAACATAAGATGTATCCTGGTATCATCGCTTGAGGCAATCCAGTCCCGGAACTCTCTCCGGCTTAAATCCACTATTTAATCAAATAGTACACACGAGTTTGGATCCGAAGAACTCGCCAACTTCAACACGAGTTTGGATTTGAAGACTCGCCAACTTCAACATGCGAGTTTTCTTACGAAGGCTCGCCAACTTCAAACAAATGAGAAGAGAAATTGTTGATCTTCTAACACGTGAAGATCAAAAATTACAACTCTTAAATACTCTAGCACTTTGGGAGAGGATGACAATTAAAAGCTTGGTAGAGTATTAATGGTGGAGCGCTTGGTTGCTTGGAAAATTTATGGCAAGAGTTGGTGAAAGCCTCATGAGAGAGAGAGCTTTCATTTATAGAGAAACCAAGAGTGGGTGGCATTTAATGCTCTGGATACAGGCAGACCGGCATACCGTCGGTATACAGCGGCATACCGTCGGTATACCGACCAAATAGTAACGGTCATATTAATGACCGTTTGAGAGCATTAAATGCGGCCATTAATGCTAGTCAGAGTAATTCAAAAATCAAATATTTTATAACCCGATATACCGTCAGTATGCCGCGTATACCGACGTTTTGTCACAAAACATTTTTCAGGCAAACAAAACGGTATACAACCGGTATGCCGGAGCATACCGTCGGTATGCCGACGTTTTCTCACAGAACGTTTTATGGTCCACAAAATGGTATACCGCCGGTATGCCGGAGCATACCGTCGGTATGCCGACAATTTGTCACAGCAAGTTTTGGGACGATAAAAATGGTATACCGTCGGTATGCTGGAACATATCGTCGGTATGCCGAAACATATCATCGGTATGCCGACTATTTATCACAGCAAGTTTTGTGACGATAAAAATGGTATACCGCCGGTATGCCGGAGCATACCGTCGGTATGCCGACTATTTATCACAGCAAGTTTTGTGGACTATAAGAACGGTATACCGCCGGTATGCTAGAGCATGCCGCCGGTATGCCGCTCTGTAACTAATTAATTTTTGACTTGTGCTTTTACTTATCATTCTCCCTTAAGTGTTTACAGATATACCTAGACTTTGTACAGACACGAAGACTCTAAGCAGGAGGAAGCCGTCTTATGCAAGGAGCGTCGGTATCTGCTTCAGTCTTCGATGCAAAGGATGGTAGCACTTGAACGGAAAGACTTTATGTAGTAGAGCTTCTGAGAAGATATGAATCTGAAGACACAGAAAACGAAACTACGAAGATGCTGTTAATATATCAAAATAAATGTGCCAACAATCTCCCCCATTTTGATAATTGACAAAATAGAGAGATAACATCTTCAGGGAGTAACTCTCCCGTAGGTAGACAACTCCCCCCCAATACGTTTTCTCCCCCTTTGTCACTTAGTCAAAGATGGAAGAAAACAGAAATAAAAGATAGCAATAATAAGGATAAGAGCATAGAATAAAAAGCATGTATTGATATATGGAAGTTAAAGATTAATACATGCATGACACTCATACAACATAAGACAACTTTAAAGACTCTCCTCTACGAGAGTTTACCAACAAGAGAAAGACACAAACCAAGTCCCCGCAGGACTGCAAAGTACTAGAACCAACCACACATAGGTCCCCGAAGGACCGCAAAAGACAGAATAAAAAACAAACACAACAAACTAAGACACTCATTATTCGATACCATCACCAAAAGGAAGCCACCCCTAATCGTCCGCCGGATCGTCCCTACCATCCTGAGCTTGTTGAAAGGCGCCATAAGGATCAATGTCGTCCGGGTACATGAACCCGTAGGCATTGGGATCGAAAAAGCGCGGAGCCTGGTACATTGGATCTTGAAGATTCAGATCCAGAAACATGTCCCGGTCCTGAATAGTGCGATGAATAAAATATGCTTGGTCATGGAAGCGGGGCTGAATCAGATTGCCAAGGCCACGAGTGTAAGCCCGCATCTGTTCCTCTGCCTGTGCCATACGCATATCGAAGTGCTGCTGAGTCAGCAACATGTACCGGCCGGAGGCAGGAGGAGTGGATGCGGGAGCAGCAGGAGTGGAAGCAGGCGGCTCTTGGGAAAAAAGAAGCACGCGAAGTAGAGGCACCACTAGCGGAGCGAGAAACAGCGAGATAGGAAGGGACGTCGTTCGAGGAGCAAAGGAAGAGATCAACTTGCTTGGCTTCCAAAAGGAGAGTGATGAAGGAGCTGTAATAAAGGTTATGCTTTCCCGCTGACATGATACGTTTGAAGACATGAAGGAGAGTCTTGGGGAAGGAGAAGGACTTCCTTGCATAGAGGTAGTACATGCACACCAGGGTGTCACCGGTAATGGCGTCGTAGTTTCCGCCCTTAGGAAAGAGTGTGTGGCACACAATCCTATGGAGCTCGTAGTAAAATGGCTCCAGCTGTGCGGAAAGGGCCGGGATAGCAGGAGGGTTGGGGCCCTTGTAAATGATGTGGCAGAACTCGTCGAAGGGGGACGCCGCCGAAGAGTGAAGAGCAGCCAAGGACGGCAAAGCTTCGCCTTTGTCCGGGATGCCGAGGATGTTGTCGATGTCCCGAGACTTGAGACGGAAATGACGATCGTTGACCATCGACTGAATGGCGCCGTGCTCGTCGTCCGGGACCAAGTTGCAGTAGAAGAGACGGACGACGGCGGGGTAGATAGGAATCTGACGCCGAAGGAGACAAGAGAGGCCGGCCTCGTCGAATAGAGAGACATGGTCGGAGAAGAGATTCCAATTGATTGCTCGGCCCTTGAAGACATTATGATAGACGAAGTGTTAAAACCAAGTCTCGGCCGCCAAGGAGGATGTAAAGACCCGCTGATCATACCCGTGAGGGAGAGCCACCGGAGTGAAGGGATTGAAGAAGGTGGAGGAGGAACGGGGATGCTTCGGATTGGCCATGGAGGAAAGTTGGAGGAGGAAGTTAGGGTTTAGGTGAGGATGAGAGAATGATAGATAATGAAGAAGAAAGAAAAAAAGGTAGGGTTTTTAAAAGGAAGAAGGGAAGTGAATGGTTGTGGAGTTGGGAATAGAAGGGGTGGGTTGGGGAACGGTTAAAGAGAGAAGTAATGGGGGATATGAAGAGATAGTGGGTTGGAAATGATGATAGGGGAGTAAAAAGTGGAGTAATGGGTGATGTGAAGATATAGGTAGTAAATGTCATTGGAAGTAATGAATTGGGAAGATGAGAGGGGTAATTAATAGGGATGTGATGGATGTGAAAGAATTAAATGAGGGTTGAAAAGAATAGCGAGAGAAAAAAGGAAAGGTGGGCCCGGATCTGGATATGAATAGCTGTCCGCCGCGAACCGGCATACCGTCGGTATGCCGACGTATGCCGGCGGTATGCCAATTTTTGATATAGAACCTAATTCTGAATCGAAAAATGGCATGCCGTCGGTATACCGCCGTATACCATCGGTGTGTCGGCCAAAAAGAATTACGGGTCAAAAGATAAAATGCCTAATTCTTGGCAAAGGAAGGTGAAGCGATCTTCCGGGAGCAGTTTGGTAAAAATATCGGCTAGCTGATAAGTAGTGTCAATAAATTCAAGACGAATATCTCCCTTTTGTTGATGGTCACGAAGAAAATGGTGTCTAATTTCAATGTGCTTCGTGCGTGAGTGACAAATCGAGTTTTTCGTGAGATTGATTGAGCTAGTGTTATCACATTTAATAGGGGTACAAGAATGAGAAATGCCATAATCTAAAAGTGTTTGTGACATCCAAAAAATTTATGCACAACAACAACCGGCCGTAATATATTCGGCCTCAGTGGTTGAAAGAGCAACAAAATTTTGTTTCTTACTGAACCACGATACCAAGGATTTCCCAAGGAATTGGCATGTGTCGCTAGTGCTTTTTCGATCAATCTTGCATCCGGCAAAATCTGTATCCGAGAAGCCGTAAAGCTCAAAGGATGAAGATTTTGGATACCAAAGGCCCATGTTCACGGAACCTTTGAGATATCGAAAAATACGCTTTACGGCACATAAGTGCGATTCCTTTCGATTTGCTTGATACCGTGCACAAAGACATACACTAAACATGATATCAGGACGGCTAGCAGTGAGATAAAGTAGACTACCAATCATACCTCGATACTTACGGATGTCAACCGATGTGCCATCTTCATCATGGTCAAGCTTTGTCGTTGTTGCCATAGGAGTCCTCATTGATTTGGATGAGTCAAGTTCGAAATGCTTGAGGAGATCTTTTGTATATTTTGCTTGATTGATGAAGGTCCCTTTGGGTCCTTGTTTGATTTGTAATCCCAAAAAGAAAGATAGCTCATCCATCATACTCATTTTAAATTCTTCCTGCATAACTTTAGCAAATTCTACACAAAGGGTGTTGTTAGTAGAACCAAAAATAATGTCATCGACATAAATTTGAACCAATAAGAGAGTGCCATTATGGGATTTGATAAAAAGTGTTGTGTCGACTTTCCTCTTTGAAAAATTGTGTGAAACAAGAAAGGAGCTAAGGCGCTCATACCAAGCACGGGGAGCTTGTTTGAGGCCATAAAGGGCTTTGTAAAGTTTGAACACGTGATTTGGAAACTGAAAATCTTCAAAGCCGGGAGGTTGTTTAACATAAACTTCCTCTTTAATAATACCAGTCAGAAAAGCACTCTTAACATCCATTTGAAAGAGCTTGAAGTCATTAAAACAAGCAAAGGCACAAAGCATACGAATGGATTCAAGACGTGCAACCGGAGCATAGGTTTCATCGTAGTCAATGCCTTCCTCTTGGTTATAGTCTGGAGCAACCAATCGGGCCTTGTTACGAGTCACTAACCCATCTTTATTAAGTTTGTTTCGAAACACCCATTTTGTTCCAATGATAGGGTGATTGCTAGGTTTTGGGACAAGTTCCCAAACCTTGTTTCGCTCAAATTGATTTAACTCCTCTTGCATTGCTATCATCCAAAATTCATCAAGAAAAGCATCATTAACATTTTTTTAGGCTCTATTTGAGAGATAAAAGCCACGTTGGCACAAAGATCACGAGTGGAGGATCTAGTGCTAACACTGGAGGAAGGATCCCTAATGATAAGTTCCTTAGGATGATTGGTGACAAATCTCCATTCTTTTGGGAGATCCTTTTGAGGAGGCTCGAGAGGAGGAGACTCTTTTGTTTGAGTCACAACTTCGTTGTTAGATGAAGAAGGACGATCTTCAATAGAGGAGTTCTCTAACCCAAATGAGATGTCATCAATATCCTCGGAAGAGGAGAATGTAGAAGAGTTAAGTTTATTAAAAGAGACATTGATTGACTCTTCGACAACAAGACTTCTTTTATTAAAAACACGAAAACCTTTACTATGAGTAGAGTATCCAAGGAATATTCCTTCATAGGCTTTTTCTTCAAACTTGCCTAGGTTATCCTTGGTATTCAAAATAAAACAATGACAACCAAAAATTTTAAAATATTCAATAGAGGGAATTTTGTCAAACCAAAGCTCATAAGGAGTATTCTTAGAAATAGGTCTAATCAAGACCCTATTTATAACATGACATGCCGTATTAACGGCTTCCGCCCAAAAATATTGGGGGAGCTTATATTGGTTTAACATAACCCGGGCCATATCGCCAAGGGTTCTATTCTTTCTCCCCACAACACCATTTTGTTGAGGAGTTCGTGGAGAAGCAAAATCATGTCCAAAACCATTCTTTTCACAAAATCTTTTAAAATCGGCATTATCAAATTCTTCTCCATGATTACTTCTAATCTTGTTAATAGAAAAACCTTTCTCATTTTGAACACGTATACAAAAAGCAACAAATTCACGAAAAGTATCACTTTTGCAAGCAAGAAAAATAACCCAAGTAAATCTCGAAAAATCATCAACCAAAACGAAAGCATAAAGCTTGCCTCCAAGGCTAGCAACTCTACTAGGACCAAAAAGATCCATATGAATAAGTTGAAGGGGTCTAGAAGTACTCACAGAGTTGATTGATTTGAAGGATGACTTTGTTAACTTACTCTTCTCGCATTCTTCACACACCATATCCTTTTTGAACGGGATACTGGGAGTCCTCTTACGAGCTTCGTAGTAGCAAGACGAGAGATGGTATCCATGTTGGCGTGTCCGAGCCTCATGTGCCAAAGCCAACTCTCATCGTTCTTAGCAACTAAGCACCTGTCATTGTTAGTGTCTTCAACAAGATATAAAACATAGATATTGTTTTCTCTAATGCCTTCATAAATAATAGATCCACTAGAGCTATCGGTAATGAAGCATTTGAGCTTAACAAACTTGATATCATAACCATTATCGGTAAGATGACTAATACTAAGAAGATTGTGTTTAAGATTAGTAACAAGACACACATTCTTAATACAAGGATAAGGAGGGGAACCTATATTACAATTTCCTATAATGGGACCTTTAAGATTGTTACCAAAAGAGATGTATCCTTCTTTCTTCATCGATAGCGTTGTAAATAATGAAGCATCCCCGGTCATGTGTCGTGAACAACCGCTATCGAGAATCCACTTGCTTCTAGCATGAGAAGGACTCTTCACCTACAACATAAGTTGAAGATGAACATTTTGGTACCCATGATCTTATGGGTCCTTGAGTGTTAGTCTTAGGAACCCACATAAAAACTTTTTTATCAACAAGTTTCCTTGTATGACAATAATTGGTCGTATGTCCAAGCAAGCCACAGTAATTGCAAATTATAGAGGATTTAGAAGAAGATATGTGAGAATCATGCATATGTGAATCTCTAGTGCGAGGAGCTCTAACATTACTATTGTGATGATGATAATAAAAAGCATGATGCGAAGTGTTTTTCTTAACAAAAGGTCCTTTTCTTGTGTTAGAAAAGGATTTGTGTGTAGTGTTCATGTAAGAAATATGCCTAGCATTGTGATGAGTGTGGAAGTGTCTTGGAATATGCATGTGAGTGGTGTTCTTATTACCTAATTTCTTACTCTGTATAAGAAGATCATTATACTTAATAGAAGTATCATATTCTCTCCTATTAGCATCTTGAACTTTGTGCATAGCAAATTCATAAGAACTTCTTATGGATTGAATCTCATCATCCTTTTTCTTGATGGTGTCAAGAGATTCTTAAAACTTGAGTCGCAAAGACTCTATCTCATCCGTGTCAGAAGCAGGAGATTTTCCCTTTACATCAATAATGATGTTTGAGAGTCTTTCTACTTCAAGTTGAAGAGCATCAACCTCTTTTAGAGATTTTTTATATTTATTTCTAACACCTTTGTGCTCTTCATGCAATTCAAGGATAGCTTTCTCCAAATCATCATAAGTAAGAGTATTTAGGAAGAGATCATCAAGTACCTCATTGGTTGCCATGAGACAAACGTTGGCATTGTGTTTGCACTCTTTGTCGTTGTCGAAGTCGCTTGCGTCACTCTCACACCAAATGCTTGTGTTGGCGAATTTCCTGGAGGACGAGCTTCCCTTGCTAGGCTTCTCGTACTTGCTTGAGTCTTTTTTTTATCATCGGACAGTCCCTCTTGATGTGTCCGGGTCTTCTGTATTGATAACATGCTGGATCTTCCTCATTGTCCCGTCTGCAGCGGTTGGCTTTGTTAAATTTTAGGAACTTCCGGAAATGCTTAGCTGTGAGAGCTATTTCTTCATCGTCGTCCGACTCATTGTCGTCGGAGCTATCCTTGGAGTAGGACTTTGTAGCTTTGAGAGCAAGAGATTTCTCCTTCTCTTTGGTCTTCTCCTTCTCCTTCTCTTGTATGGAGGATTTCTCTTGATCCTTCATATCGAGTTCATGAGTCATTAGCTTACCCATGAGGGTCTCAAGGTTCATGACTGTTAGGTCGTTCCCCTCAATGATTGCGGTAGCTTTAGGACTCCAAACTTTTGTCAATCATCTAAGAATTTTTCTGATCTTTTCATGAGCAGGATATTCCTTACCAAGAGAAGAGAGAGGATTAGTAATATCACCAGAACGAGTAAACATGCAAGTAATAGATTCATCGTGCTTCATCTTAAAGGACTCATATTCTTGCACGAGTCTACTAATCTTGGATTCCTTCACTTGTGAAGTACCCTCATGTGTGACTTCAAGTAACTTCCAAATCTCATTGGAAGTCTTGCAAGTAGAGATTCGGTTGAATTTACTACTATCGAGAGCGCAATAAAGAGCGTTCATAGCCTTGGCATCTCGACTCGCAAGCTTCTTGGTGTTTTCAGTAAGTGTGTCCCTAAGGGTGTCAGAAGCAATATCCTCAATAACTCTGGAAGGAGTAGGAAGAACATTTATCACGCAATTCCATAAATCAAAATCTATGGACTTAAGATAAATGCTCATCCTAATCTTTCAGTAGTTATAGTTGGTTCCATCAAATAGGGGAGGCCTATTTGTGGAGTGTCCTTTATTGTGGAAGGTGTTGATACTAGGGTTAGTAGCTATGGATCACTCAAAGGGTGTAAATCCAAATCAAGAGAACAAAGCTCTGATACCAATTGTAGAACCCTAGAGGGGGGTGAATAGGGAAATAAAAAATAACTAGAGCAACAGAAGCAATATATGACAAATAAAAGTAAAGAGTAGGAAGATCAAACACAAGATGTATCCTGGTATCCTCGTTTGAGGCAATCCAGTCCCGGAACTCTCTCCGGCTTAAATCTACTATTTAATCAAATAGTACACACGAGTTTGGATCCGAAGAACTCGCCAACATCAACACGAGTTTGGATCCGAAGACTCGCCAACTTCAACACACGAGTTTTCTTACGAAGGCTCGCCAACTTCAAACAAATGAGAAGAGAACTTTTTGATCTTCTAACACGTGAAGATCGAAAATTACAACTCTTAAATACTCTAGCACTTTGGGAGAGGATGACAATTAAAAGCTTGGTAGAGTATTAATGGTGGAGCTCTTGGTTGCTTGGAAAATTTATGGCAAGAGTTGGTGAAAGCCTCATGAGAGAGAGAGCTTTCATTTATAGAGAAACCAAGAGTGGGTGGTATTTAATGCTCTGGATATAGGCAGACTGGCATACCGTCGGTATGCAGCGGTATACCGTCGGTATACCGACCAAATAGTAACGGTCATATTAATGACCGTTTGAGAGCATTAAATGCAGCCATTAATGCTAGTCAGAGTAATTCAAAAATTAAATATTTTATAACCCGGTATACCGTCGGTATACCGACGTTTTGTCACGGAACGTTTTTCAGGCAAACAAAACGGTATACCACCGGTATGCCGGAGCTTACCGTCGGTATGTCGACGTTTTCTCACAGAACGTTTTGTGGTCCATAAAATGGTATACAGCCGGTATGCCGGAGCATACCGTCGGTATGCCGACAATTTGTCACAGCAAGTTTTGGGACGATAAAAACGGTATACTGCCGGTATACCGGAACATACCGTCGGTATGCCGACTATTTATCACAGCAAGTTTTGTGACGATAAAAACGGTATACCGTCGGTATGCCGGAGCATACCGTCGGTATGCCGACTATCTATCACAGCAAGTTTTGTGGACTATAAGAATGGTATACCGCCGGTATGCTAGAGCATGCCGCCGGTATGCCGCTCTGTAAGTAATTGATTTTTGACTTGTGCTTTTACTTGTCATCATCCCTTAAGTATTTACAGATATACCTATACTTTGTACAGACACGAAGACTCTAAGCAGGAGGAAGCCTTCTTATGCAAGGAGCGCCGATATCTGCTTCAGTCTTCGATGCAAAGGATGGTAGCACTTGAACGGAAAGACTTTATGTAGTAGAGCTTCTGAGAAGATATGAATCTGAAGACACAGAAAACTAAACTACGAAGATGATGTTAATATATCAAAATAAATGTGCCAACACTATGTGCATAGATGTAGTTGTCACAAGACATTCATCATGAACATGCACTAGAGAACCTATATGCTATTGCAGTTTACATAAATAAAACTGTCTTCAGTAAGAAAAACTTCTTCTATCATATTGAGATAGCTTTTGTCGCCTGACTCTTTATGCGGTAGGGTTGAATTCATTTTGGACATCATTGTTTTAGGAAGTAGCTTTATTTATGTGCATAATTATCTGATTCTAATAAAATATGCCTTTTTTACAGAAAATACTTGGACGACTTGAGCTCAGATGGAGCAAGGAAGGATATCATAAGTCTCTTTGTTTGGATTGAATGGACATATTATATGACGAAGTGTCATGAAGAGGGGGAGAACTTTGTTCAAAACGAGCAAAGTTGCCCCCTTCTATTCAATATGCTAGCTGTATCTTCGCCTAAGAAGAAGTTCGATGGTGTCTGTCAACGTAGTCGCGGTGCATACGACGAAGGTGGGATTGAATCCTAATCAAAGCACCTCAAGCTGTGGACTATGGTGGCTGGCGACAAGTCTTGATATTGATAGACTAAACCATGTTTTGATATTTCACCAACTGTGAGGGCACAATTGTTGGCCCATTCAGTCTCAGTTGACTTGATATTGATAAACTAAACCATGTTTTGATATGTCACAACCTCTGACGATCCAACAATGATGTGTTGCTTGAAGGTTGTATTGGTCATCTCTATCTAGTTTTATATTTTATTTAGTCTAGGACTTATGTACATCAAGGCGCACTTTGGTACCAGAAGTCTACTCAGATATAAACTCAACAGTCTACTTATATAGCCCAAAGCCCATATACAGAAAGCCCAACCATTCAAACCACAATCATGCCAAAACAAACCATGAAATCTTTCCTCTTCTCTACACAGGACTCCGACCTTCTAGCCGAACTTGGACTAAGGAAGTTTTGCTAATCCAGACAGTTGTGCCAATTTCTGATATTGTGGCTCCTAATGGTCGAATTAATTCAAATATACACCCGAATTCTGGGCGAATACTGTCGACAAAAATCCTATGAATAGGCATGGATTTCCACATTCTTACTCGTACCTCTCTTCTCATCTTGCTTATCCTATAGAGTTGTAACCTCCGTTGATCGATTTGTTGGATTTTTTTCAAATTTTTGTATTTTACAAAAACTCTAAATTTTCTGAATCTTTGAAAATCGTAAAATTCTAAAATTGAGAAATTATTTTCGATCGTAATTTGTTGTCGGTGTTTTGTTGGACTGTTGGTTTTGTAAAAACTATTTTTGCGAGATTATATTCTAGTGAAATTTTCTAGTAGAATCTTCTTATTCGTTTTCTTAAAAATATAGCAGTTATAAAATTTACATTTATATAAGGAAAATATTGTCAAATATTATTTTAGATAAATAGACTTTTATTACAATTCTATTATTTTATATTTTTTAACTAAGGTTTAATGATTATAAGTAACTTATTTTCGTATCAGGCTTAGGCTTTTGCGGTCCTAGTTTTAGCCTAACAATCGACTGTGGGCTAAAACTCGGATTGAGCCAGTGTTGGGATTTAGTAGCTAAATTGTCATTAGCTACTAAATATTAACTAAGTAAAACTATTTTGACAAGTTAAATTAAATGGTTAGCAGTTAGTGTTAGTAGTTAGTAATTTTTACTGTTTTCTCCTATTTTTCTTTTACATGTACAATTTTTTCTTTTATGATTTCTTCCTCCCCTATATATAGGCCCACATCCCAATGTTTCAACCCAAAAAAATTTTCCCTAAAAATGTTCTACAGTCGCCAAACCCCCCCCCAAATACAACAGTCCATGTCTCCAACTCCCCTACATGAGCCTCCATGGCCATTGCCGAAATGCCACACCACAGCCGCCACCATTGTTGCTGGCACCTCACCACCACTACGCCTAGACCACCCCTTTTCATCCTGACTCGCCACTATGCTCCAACATCCAGTCACCACAGCTATTGGAACCACCATTGCCGAACCACCAACATCCTACCACCACGACCACTGGAACTACCAGTGCGCAGCCATTGTTGGTGCTCTTAATTCCTTGACATGTTGAGAGCTTGCTCTCAACATGCCTAGTGAAGTTTAGTCCCAAACGGAAAGTGCACCATGAGGTATCTCAACATATATACTTGTATGTGTTGTTGGGATATGCACATGGGGTGGTGACCCTAAGGAGGGAACCATTTGTGTAATTTTACTATGAGGTAAGCATAAGGCTCCATGGTAAAACATTCATGCTTTTTGCTCTTGGAAAATTTATTTCCATGGGAGCTAAGCCCCGTAGGGGCTTAGCGGCTCGAATACGAACCCGGACTTATGGGCTTATGAGGCGTAATGTAGCATTTTGTTGGCACACTTCGCACTTAGTACGTCAGCATCGTCGCTAGGCACATAGTGCGCTTAAGTTGCGCTCGTTGTGCGAGCCACTTGTGCAGCCGGTTGTGCGGCCCTGGTTGCGCAGTACAAGTTGTACGGCCAGGTTGTGCAGCTCTGGTTGTGTGGGCTAGGTTGCACAACCAGGTGCGCAGGCCAGGTTGCACGGCCAGGTGCATGCCCAGTTGTGCGCACAGATGCGCGTCCAGTGGTGCACCCAATTGTGCGCACAGGTGTGCACCCAGTTGTACGGGTGGCGCAGGGTACGTAGGGCGTACAGGGAACACAGGTGGCGCAAGTGGATCAGTGCGCATTCTGCGCACAGTGTACAAGGCGCACGGGGTGCACGAATGACATAACTTGCTACAGATCGTGCATGTGCATGATCTATGCAGTTACTGCACGTTCGGAGTGGTTTTTACCACGTTCCAAATATTGTGCAAACCAGGCAGTTACCATTCAGGCCTATATATGGTCTCTTCTCTCCACAGGACAAATATAGAAGAGTACGCAGAAAGTTAAAAAAGTTTACAAGTGTTTTTTAACATAAGTAAACAGAGGCTGTGAGAGAGAAGAGGAGCTTTGCACCAGCGTTGCTTTTGCACAGGAGTCCATGTACGTTCCGAGGAGTCAGAAGAGTAGGAGTGTTCCAAAGTTCTCCGACGAACTTGCTGGTTTCTGAAAGTTGTTTGTGTGGGAAGAATAAAGCTTTGGGCAATGGTGATCATTCACCCCAGCAGGCCATCTTCCATTTTTTGCCTGTCATCACTGCTGTTAGCAATTCTATTCGTATCTTCTGTTTAGAAGTGCTACTATCGTTTGCTACTGATTACGAAATCTTTTTAGATTCTCGTAATCTAGAATCCTCTTAGGATCTATGTTGTGCACCTTCTTTGAAGTGTTGCATTGAAATATTGATTTTTAAAATTATTTTGTTTTCTCAATTTTCTATCAAAAATTGTGCCCCAACATTAACAATCTCAAAGCTCTATTGCTATGATGGAAAACTTTCATGCTTCGTTAATCAATCCTAACTTCTCTAAGTTAGAACAATTTGATGGTAAGCACTATCAAATCTGGAAAAGAAAGGTTTTCCTTAATCTTCAGTTCTCTGATGTTGATCACGTGCTGATTGAGGAGGAACCTACTGTTCCAAAAACTGGATCTGCAGCCGCAATCGCTACGGCTGCTAAGAACCAGAACAAATGGAGAAGGGATAATAGCATTTGTAGGCTTATGATCCTAAATGCTATGGAAGATTCCCACTACAAAAAAGTGGCCTTTTGGGACATCCAAAAACCGTTTTAAAAAGTGCCTTTACCGTCCTAAATATTATTTAGGACGGTAGTTGGGACGGATTTAAACGGTACTATTAGGGTGGCGTGGCAAATACTTAAGGGACGAATTTTGCCGTCCTAATTGTTGTTAAAGGACGATTAAATCAATTGTCTCAAAAGATTACGAATTTATATTATTTTATGACGGTTCACTAAGTCATCCCAAAAGTAGGTATTTGTAACGGATTTAAACCGTCCTAATAATTTAGGAATGGGTTGAAATGAGTCTCGAAAGCACTTTTGGGACAATTACAGATCTATCACAAAAAACTTATAACAATTGTTCCAGTTATTATGAAATTATGGATTCCCTTCTCTGCATATAAAATATACAATTAAAATTCATATATAACAAAAACCATATATAACTATTTAAGTTTAACTTAATTTATTTTTATAAAACATCAATAAATGCCATATCCCATTGTTTACAATATGAGCCCAAGATATCTTACATAGTTTAGAGTCTTCTCGTCATTAACAAAATAAACTCAAAATGTTTTACATCATCAAATATTCGCTCCAACATTTACAAAATAAAATCTAAAATATTTTATATCATTAAGCATCATCTACTAACATGAACCCAAAATGATTTTCCATTAAGCGACATCTCTCATCATGTGTAAAATCAATCCAAAACTCATTTGAAGGACCTGCAAATAAAAGTTAAAAAAAGTTAACAAAATGCCATATATACCAAAGTTTTACAAAACTAGTTGAGAGAAGAAAAAACCAAGCAACATAAGAAAAAACCAAGCAATATAAGAAATGAATGTGATATCATTTAGCAAGTCTTATTTTTGTATGTGTTTGCCTACTTATTATAGGGTCCAGTTGATGCTTCAGTTGAAGCGGCAACAAAAGAAAAAAAATCAAGCAATACAAAACTATTTAAGCGGCAACTCCCATCATTTTCAAGGGTCAAGTTGAAGCTTCAGTTGTATTTTTTCTTCCCTCATCTCTTTCAATAGCTATTTTTATATGTGTTTGCCTACTTATTATAGGAATGTCATTCAATTTCACTCTTTGGTTTGTTGCACGACAAAGATGAATGTGATATCATTTAGCAAGTCCTATTTTACCTCCTCATCTGAACACTTTCCTAGTCTTGGGGAACTTGGAAAGTTGCTTCTTGGTTTGATAAAAGCTTGAGCTATGTGTTCAAAGGGTAGTTCTATGTAGCATCCAACTTGCGATTGAGTTACAACAACACCCTACCCTCTCTAACACATAGTGTCTTGGCTATGAATTAAGACCAAGCCATAGAGGCTTGTTGAAGATCGACTAGTCAGGATAACTATTCAAGGGTCAAGTCTTCTGTAGTACTTGATGTGGTTTTCTACAAAGTTGACACATTTCTATAGGAAATGGCATAGCATATAAAAACTTAGTTTATCTATATCAAACACATGCCACCAAACTGTACCAAGTATTCAATAGAACTTCAAGCAAGCTAGAAATAACTTTTACTTGGGCCCATTAAGCCAAAAAAGAACAATAGAGTAAGAAGTTAGAGTTGGCAAATTACCCGAACAGTAGGTTCAAAACTGTCGGTGAGAGGGCCAGGCCAGATAAGAGAGGTATTGCACCTGGGTTTGTATAACTTCAAGAGATCAATATGTACTTGTACTTCCATTAATTTTTTGGCCTAGCTCTTCCCTCCCACTTCTTAGCATCTATTTGGTACATTGCCTGCAATCAATTTGTAGGTGGCAGCCTAGTTAGTTAATTTCATGACCCTCACAATTATATTTTTTGATTCTCTAGTGCCATCAAATGGAGAAAAAAAAGGATAGGAACAATGGCAACATAGCCAAATTTAGTTTATAGTAATTAAAAATAGCTAAAGTTCACTTTGGATTATCAAGAAAGATTTAGCCAATGGGATCAGAGAATGATATGCTCTTTAAAATGTGTTGAAAGCAGAAGATGATAGATGAGCTCACTGGTAAAGCAACATCCATACATGATAATTTACTTGAAACAAAATATGCATATTAGTATTTAGTTGCTGCTCACTTTATTGCTCACTATTATATTTATCAATTACAGCGTAGACAGGGAACCAACGCTCTGTGAGTGTGAAAAATGTAAAAATAATATATAAATCACATCATAACTAACATGAAGAAATATGCCACATAATATTTCCATGAACTACTTGTGATCACAAGATGAAGGCAAATATAGAGTTATGATAATAAACTATCATCGAATCGGGATGACGGTGAGATATAAAACCTATCAAGGAATAAGTCATACAAAAACTCCTCTTCCCCTCGTCAAATTCTGAAAGAAGGTGAAATCTATCTGATAACATAAAAAAACCATATAGATTAGGATCCATTAAAATGAAGATAACTTTCCAAGAGTCTGTAGTAATATTAGATCAAAAAATATCCAAATGGTAGTTATTATGTACCTGATGCCTTTCTTTCCATTTGGGGAAAAA
The DNA here is from genome assembly GCA_029216955.1 of Iris pallida. Classification (NCBI taxonomy): domain Eukaryota; kingdom Viridiplantae; phylum Streptophyta; class Magnoliopsida; order Asparagales; family Iridaceae; genus Iris; species Iris pallida. The sequence goes on from JANAVB010030219.1 coordinate 10,961,434, forward strand.
TCGTTCACTAAAATATGGAACATGTGATCCCTCATCTCATTGTTCGTAACAAGCAAGAATTTTTATTTTATAGATGCATACAACCAGTACATGAACTATATGTACTAGGAGAAAATATATATATTATATAAAAGTCTCTTCAATTATCATTAGATCCTGAGGAGTTGCATAGATAGCATCTGCATTCTTCCACTTCTCTAACTGCTACATGCCTAATGCCATCTCTCTCGTCTAGAAACTGAAATCTTTATCATTAAACTAGATATCATAACTACTAATGCTTAAGTTCCAGGTAGAATTTCTTAAGACTGATGGAACTGGAAAGCAAAAGACAGAAAGAAAACTAAAGAAATATATATGATAATGGTCAGTAGCTAACCTTAATTAAGCATATAATAACTAATTGTTTCCCTACAGCCAACAGCATTAAGTATAGTTTAAACCAAGACCCTATATATTTATAGGAAAATATATGCCTAATAGAGAAGAATTATAAAAACCATATAAATAACTGAGTAATGGAGACGGAGACGGGTTTAAACAATTGCAATCGTGACATATTTAAATGACTTCACTTTAGTATTCGTTTGTAAAAGGTCAAGCAAGTGAAAGAATTTCTATGGTTCATTTATAGTTTTTAATCATAATAAATGTAGTGGAAAATAATAAGTAAAATTCATCAACTAAAATTCTACATCAAATAGGTTTTGGATTAAATAGGAACAAACCTTTCAGCAAATACTTCCATTAATAAATTGCCCAAACTAGTTAACCTACAATTTTCACATTCTAGCAATGTAACAAAAACTGTCGATGAGCTACGAAACTAGAACTGTATTCAACTAGAGAATATGATCTATCAGTAGTTTACAAAGTACTTTGTCTAATATTAGAAATAGGTATTGGCTACTGGAAAATGATAACTATGACTCTCCTGACTGGATATTTTAACCATTGTGCATTAGGTACACGAACCCAGTCCAAGCCTATTATCTTGGATAAAATTTGCATATCCTATAAATTATCGTCTTAAGTTAGAGATATCTACCCAAAGTTTGTCGGGTTTGAATATGGAAGCAGTCAGATCATTGACAACATGACCTTGACAAGCATTTGCTATTTAGAAATCTTGCTTTTCAGATGTGAGACCGTGAGATTTCTCTGTAATACATTGGAATAATATAAATAATTAATTATTGATCCATAACGTGATCTTGAAAGATTTCTATGATACGCTTGCAAATTCTTTATCACGCATTTAAATGGATTTATTTAATAACTTATATGAATGCAGTTCTCGTTGCTCGAAATGGTCATATTTCTAGAGTTTTTATTAGGTGGCGAGAACTTTAACATTATGGATAATACTAACATTCTTAAAAACTATTTCATGAGAATTACCCACCTGGAAATGTTTTAATTAAAAAAAGAAGAAGCTTAATCCTATATTTACTGAGGAAATATCATGATGTCTGGCTTCTTGAGCCTCCCAGATTTTGATAATAGTCATCAACATTGTCTACACTTAGGAACAGAGGATGAAATTTCTTTTAAGTTTTTCTAGGACTTTCTTGATACTTCTTGTACGAAGGTTATGCTCATTAGTTAAGTGTCTAGAATAATTTTGGTAGTTATTGTTTGTGTACCTACTTTGTCTAATATCAGCCATTACCTACTTTTTCAGTAGCCATTACCTACCTGGGGTACTGTCTATGTCAAGTTAGTCGACTTAACAGTTGACGAAACTTCATTAAGAAGATAAACAAGTACTTCGTCTAATATTAGAAATAGGTAAAATGAAGCGACACTCAATAGTTAAATTAACTACCATGTTGAACTTAGCTCAAGTAAGATCTTTCCTAGTACTGAAATGCAAGACAAGAACATAATTATGTTGATGAACAAAAGTAATATCACAACATGATAATTATAGTGAACCAAAGTTAATAGGACATCAAAATTCAATTAGAGTAGGTAAACCAATCACCATTTTCAAAATTTTATAAAATAGCTAAGAGATACAAGTCTGTAACTTGATATACAAAAAAAACTTGCTACTCATATTAAAACAAAATGGCATATACAGCCTACAAACTTGCTACTCATCATCACTCTTATCATGTTTATTATCACCATAACAACTAATTGTGTCAACAACCAAGCGCTCTACTCCTTGCCTAACCCAAGATCCATTATAAGTTTCATCCAGATGTTGCATGCTATAAGGTTCCACTATAAAAAAGGAGAAACTAGAAAAGAAATACACAAGATGTATAATTTTTCTAGAACCAAAATGAGAAACTAGAAAAAAAAAGGATTAACCAACATCAGTAGAACACAAAACCAGGGTTCAAATAACCTAACTTTGAACTAAAAATTTAAAAAAATTCAAAAAAATCAGTAGAACACAAAAATAGAACACGAAAAAATTAGTAGAACATAAAGCATTGGAAGATTTTTCAAATACTCTAACTTTGAACATGAGTGCTCGAAAACCTAAATTGTTGAATAAAAAAAGGGTTTCGAATAATACCCCGTCGACTTAAAACATTGATCAATTTGATCGGTGAGAGCGTTCGGGTCTCCCCTTCCCATGCCTAAACTTGCAGTTTCTTAGGGGGGAGAGAGAGATAGAGAGAGAGACCCCCTTGACCAAAGAAAGCCCCATGACCAATTTCTCGAGAGAGAGGCCGCCCCCAAACCAATTTCGAGAGAGAAAGAGAAAAAGAAAGAGAGAGAAATAACGAATGTTTTACATCTTATTAACATAAAAATTGAACGGTTCAGATCTGTTAGATCAAACATTACTAAAAATAATTAAAAAATAATGGGACAAACCTTTGACCGTTAATTTATTCTTTTTCCGCCATCAGTTTTGGTACACAACCAATTTTATTGGGACGAAACCAACTTCTAGTCTAAAATAAGTTATATTATTATGGTCCATATACAAATCTGTCATAAATATTATTATCTTTTATTATGAAAAAATAATGGTCCCAAATATTAATCTTTTAGGACTCTTAAACATAGCATATGAAATAGTGTCATCCCAAAAGGTTACTTTTTTGTAGTGTCCCTTGTCGAATCTTATTTATAGAAGACTGTTGGCAGAGAGATTTGGGAGTCACTGGAGAAACTTTATGACGAAGATAAGACCAGAGCAAGATATATCTTGTTGAAAAATATCACATGTGGTTCTTTGAAGACGAAAAGCCAATGCTGCCGCAGGTGAAGGAGTTCCTGAAGCTGCGACAGAAGTTAGAGGATGAGGCGATGCCCCATACCGACAAGTTTGTGGTTGGTGGGATCATCTCTAAGCTCCCTGCTGGGTGGAGCAATTTCTATGCAAACATGTATAGGAAGAAATTGGAGATTTCTTTCGAAGATCTCCTACAGGAAGTGTATGTTGAGGACCAGATGCGGGCTCAACTGAAAGTGGATGCACCGTCCAAGCAATTGGCTCACACCAATATGGTTCATACTAGGGAACCAATGGGAAAGCAGGTGGCTTCCCACAACAAGAAGAAGGACCCTAACAATCTGAAAGTCAAGGGGGCTTCCTTCAAGCAAAAGAAGCCAAAGTCCTATTTGGCTTGCTTTAAGTGTGGCAAGAAGGGCCACTTCAAAAGTGAATGCAAATCTAAGGCCAAGCAATCAGAGCAAGGAGAGCCTGGTAAGGTCTCAATGATCACTGATGTTGTTGCTATGATTGCGCAGGTCACTACGGTTGGGACTGATTCTGACTGGTGGGTAGACACTGGCGCCACTTGCCATGTCTGCTCCAGCAAGGAGTGGTTCACCACCTATACACCAACTTTTGAAGTAGTTATGGTGGCAAACCAGGCACAAGCTAAAGTGCTCGAGATCGGGACGGTGGTTTTGAAGCTGACTCCGGAAAAGTCTCTGACGCTTCAAGGTGTAAAGAATGTACCTGCTATCACAAAAAACCTGGTCTCGGGAGGCCTACTCTGTAATACAGGCCTCAGGATGGACATCAATACTGGCCAGATGGTGATGTCTGTTAAAGGAACATATTTTGGGAAAGCTTTTTATACCGAAAGAATGTTCAAAATCCAGCTTGTAAATCAGTCCAATGTAATTAATACAATTACTCCTTCTGCTTATACTCTTGAGTTGTGGCATAATAGGCTAGGACATGTTTATTATAAACGGATAAACAGAATGTCTAGTCTAGGACTTATCTCCAATTATGGGGGTAAGGTGGAGAAATGTGAAGTTTGTGCTCAAATGAAGATCACAAGAAAACTCTTTCCTCGGGTTTATCGAAGTATAGATCTTCTGGAGTTGGTACACTCTGATATCTGTGACTTTAAACAGTTCTCTACAAAAGCCGGGATGAAGTATTTTATAACCTTCATCGATGACTTCTTTAAGTAGGCGTTCGTCTACTTGCTGAAGGCTAAAGACGAAGCATTCGAGAAGTTCGAGGAGTTCAGAGTCGAAGCTGAGCGGCATACTGGACAACAACTCAAAAGAATAAGAAATGATCGAGGTGGAGAGTACAGGTCTCAGGAATTCGCATCGTTCAGCAAAGAATATGGAATTGTCAATAAGACTACGGCTTCGTACTCTCCTCAGTCAAACAGAGTAGCAGAGAGGGAGAACAGAACGTTAACAGAAATGATTAACTCAATGTTGTTGACTGCGGGTCTTTCAAAATGCTACTGGAAAGAAACTGCATTGACAACCACTTTTATTCTAAATAGAGTGCCTCATGCAACTTCAGACATTACTCCTTATGAACTCTGGTTTAAGGTCAGACCTAACTTGAATGTCATTCGAGTGTGGGGTTGTCTGGCATATGTCAAGCTTCCAGATCTGAAGATTCAGAAGCTTGGGACAAGGACTACAAAGACGATCTTCTTGGGGTATGCCGAGAAGAGTGATGCTCGAAGATTTCTTGATATTGAGTCAAATCATATCATTGAATCTTGCAACGCAGATTATTTTGAAGACACATTTATAAGACACAAGAATATTGTTCTTGCAAATATTCCGGAGAATAATAAGAGTGCACAAGAAACTGAAGTTTTTAAAGAAGAAGTAGTCCAAGAAGATGTTGTTGTTGAAACAACGGTTGAACCAGAACTCGCTGAGCCGTCAACAAAGCGTATGAGGAGGCCGAAGGACTTCGGAAATGACTTTATCACCCATCATGTGGAAGCAGATCCGCTTACTTATGATGAGGCGATGAAGACCAGAGACGCAGTTTTCTGGAAGAAGGCGATTGACAATAAAATTGATTCTATCACCTCAAATAATACTTGGATGTTGGTTGATCTTCCTGAAGGAGCGAAACCCATTGGATGCAAATGGATTTTCAAGAAGAATATGAAAGCATACGGTACTATCGACAAGTTCAAGGCTAGATTGGTAGCCAAGGGGTTTTCTCAGAAGCAGGGGATTGACTACTTTGACACGTATGCTCCAGTTGCCCGGATGACCATAATCATAATGTTGATTGCTCTCGCAGCAATACATAAGATGGCGATACATTAGATGGATGTGAAAATGGCTTTCCTAAATGACGAGCTAACCGAAGAGATTTACATGCAACAGCCAGAGGGATTTATCGTCAAAGGTCTTGAAGACAAAGTCTGCAAGTTGGTGAAATCCTTGTACGGTCTTAAACAGGCTCCCAAGATGTGGCATAAGAAATTTGACAAGGTTATACGGTCAAATGGCTACATGGTCAGCGAGACAGAGAAGTGTGTTTACACAAAGTTTGCTGATGGAAGAGGTGTGATCGTTTGTTTATACGTGGATGACATACTGATCCTAGGTACGGATGTGGGCTGTGTCACGGAGACAAAGAAGTTCATCTCGAATAAGTTCAGTATAAAAGACTTGGGAGAAGCTGATGTGATCTTAAGGATCAAGATCATCTAGACAGACACTGGACTGGCACTGTCACAGTCTCATTATATTGAGAAGATAATCACTCGTTACGGGTATCAGGATCTTCCAGGGATCGATACGCCGTACAGGTGTGATCTGAAGCTGAAGCCTAATTCAGGAGAAAGCGTCAAGCAGCTGGAGTATGCAAGCGTAATCGGGAGTTTGATATATACTACTACTGCCACAAGGCCTGACATAGCTTTCGCCATGGGAATGCTGAGTCGATTCACGAGCAACCCAGGCATTGAGCACTGAAAAGCGGTGAAACGGGTTATGAGATATTTCAAGAAAACTCAGACATATGCATTGTACTACAATAGAGATTCGCCGGTAGTGGAAGGCTTCAGTAATGCCAGCTGGTGCTCAGAAGTGGAGACCGAGAGGTCCACAGGTGGATACATTTTCACAATGGGTGGAGCTACTATATCGTGGAAATCGAAGAAGTAGACTATGCTCTCGCGGTCATCCGTGGAATCTGAGTTCTTTGTACTTGATACCTCAGCCGAAAAAGCAGAATGGCTTTGGAAGCTCATATATGATCTTCTAGTGGTTGGGGAACAAATACCGATGATACCGATATACTGCGATAACCAGGCGACTACGGTGGTGGCATCAAATGAGCTCTTCAACGGAAAGAACAGGACTGTGCAGTTAAAGCACAGGATAGTACACGATCTCATCAAAGGGGTGTTATTGCAGTAATTGATGTTCAGAGTCAGGAGAACCTGGCGGATCCGTTCACCAAGGGCCTCAAGCGCCAGCTGGTCGATGACACAGCTTGTAAAATGGGCTTGAAGGTATTCTGATATTGTATTATTACAATCCTACCATAAAGTTTTATGCTATTAGTTCAAAGAAAAATCTACTAGGCATCTAGCTTTTGGTTCAAGGGAGGACCATTAATCGGAAGAATATCAGGAATGGTGGGTACATGTTCTATTGGGCATGAAGAGGTTACGGACCTACAACTACTGTTGTCTGCTGTTGTTTTCTGTAAAAAACGGATCCTGTAGGAAGGTTGGCTTAAACACCTTAATGAGTTCTCAGGCAGAGTGAATGCCTGGTGTGCTTTATAGAAAGCACGGTAGCACAGAACTACAAGGAGTAAAACTCCATGCTACTGTAGGGTGACTCCACCATGAGATTCCCGAAAAGGGGTAATGCCTCGGCTGTATGAGCCAAGTCACAGCAACGTAGCACCGCAAATAGACAGGTAGCCTAATAATGTATGTTAAAATAAAGAGGGGAGTAGTCAGCACTACAAAAAGGAGTTCCCCATGTTACAGTGGCACGACATCACGATGAGGTACTCGGTTAGGGATAAAGCCTCGTCCTTATAAGCTACATCGTTGTGGCATATCACCGCAAGGGAGCTTAAGGCTTAATGCTGGGTAGTATGGCACTACAAAGAGGCGGTGACCTCATGCTACAGTAGTATGACACTACGATGAGGTTCCCGGTATGGGGTAAGGCTACGGCTTTAGGCCATATCCTAGCGGTATAGCACCACATGGGAAGTGCAAAGAGCTTCGTGCCATGTCTCTTTATAATTAACTCACTTATAGTGTATGGACAGAGATCTCAGGCCGTCTATTGTGGGTAAACTTGTAGACGCCTAAAATTATACACTGAAACTAGGCTGGCACAGGGCCTTTAATCTGCAAGCCAGAAGTACATGTGACTACGTTATGTGAGTGGGAACAACTTTAGCTATGGTGCAGAATTCAAGGCTTAGTCTATTCTTGTATTATAGTCTGTTGTTTAATCCATGCGGGAAGATTCAAGTCATAGCTACATCTCTCCTAATGCATGATGGACAGTCACTGTGGGGAACACTCAAACCCATATATATTAAGATATGTGGGGGATTATTGGTGCTCTTAACTCCTTGACATGTTGAGAGCTTGCTCTCAACATGCCTAGTGAAGTTTAGTCCCAAACGAAAAGTGCACCGTAAGGTAACTCAACATATATACTTGTATGTGTTGTTGGGATATGCACATGGGATGGTGACCCTAAGAAGGGAACCATATGGGTGATTTTACTAGGAGGTAAGGATAAGGCTCCATGGAAAAGCATTCATGTTTTTTCTCTTAGGAAATTTATTTCCATGGGAGCTAAGCCTCGTAGGGGCTGAGCGACTCGGACTCGGACACAGACTCGGGCTCATGGGCTCATGAAGCATAATGTGGCATTTTGTTGGCGCACTTTGCACTTAGCACGTCAGTATCGTCGCTAGGCGCATACTGCGCTTAAGTTGCGCTCGTTGCACGAGCCACTTGCGCAGCTAGTTGTGCGTTCCTGGTTGTATAGGCCAGGTTGCGTGACCAGGTGTACGAGCTAGGTTGCGCGGCCAGGTGCGCGCCCAGTTGTACGTACAGATGCACGCCCAGTGGTGCGCCCAGTTGCACGTACAGGTGTGCGCCCAGTTGCGCGAGTGGCGTAGGGTGCGTAGGGCGCACAGGGCACGCAGGTGGTGCAACTAGATCAATGCACGTTCTGCACATGGTATGCAAGGCGAACAGGGTGCACGAGTGAAGCAACTTGCTACAGATCGTGTCTGTGCATGATCAATGCGGTTACTGCACATTCGGAGTAGTTTTTACTACGTCTCGAATACTGTGCAAATCGGTCAGTTGCCACTCAGGCCAATATAAGGTCTCTTTTCTTCACAGGACAAATATAGAAGAGTACGCAGAAAGTTAAAAAAAGTTTACAACTGTTTTTAATATAAGTAAATAGAGGCTGTGAGAGAGAAGAGAAGCTTTGCACCAGCGTTGCTTTTGTACGGGAGTCCGTGTAATCCGAGGAGTCAGAAGTGTATGAGTGTTCTAAAGTTCTCCGACAAACTTGTTGGTTCCTGGAAGCCGTTCGTGTGGGGCGAATAAAGCTTTGAGCAACGATGATCATTCACCCCAGCAGGCCATTTTCCATCTTTTGCCTATCATCGCTGTTGCTGTTAGCAATTCGATTCGTACCTTTTGTTTAGAAGTGCTACTGTCGTTTGCTACTGATTACGAAATCTTTTTAGATTCTCGTAATCCAGAATTCTCTTAGGATCTCTGTTGTGCACATTCTTTGAAGTGTTGCGTTGAAACATTATTTTTATAATTTTTCTTTTCCTCAGTTTTCCATCAAAAGTTGTGCCCCGGCATTAACAGCCACCACATTCCTGACTCCTCTATATACCACTATCCGCCCGTCGATAATACCCCGGCATCCTTCACCGCACCAAACCGGCCCTCAAATCTCCGCCACACCCGACCACCACTACAAAACCATCGACCACCCCATCAGTCGACTCCCATAGTCGACACAACCAAAACCACCACCACCATAGCCAAACGAAACACATAGGAGAGAAAGAAGGAGAGTGAGAGAGAACCCGGCCTCCGCCCGTTAACTAAACTATATATATTTGGTTAACTAAATTATATGACATTTGGGTCCAAATACATATATTACTTATTTCTTGACTAGATTATAATTCAAATTGGTTTAGCAAGATAAATATATATTAGTATTTTTAGCTACTTTAAAATATAGTTTTAGCTTAAGTTATAGTTGACTAAATTTGGGGTTAACGTCTTGAATGATTTTTTTGGGCTTTAAGTGATTTGTCTAAAAATACTAATATTAAAAGATAATTTCTAAAATTGATTGATTAATGATATTTGGTTTCTTAATATTATAAATGGGTTTCAAGAGTACTTATAAACGTATTCTAGTGATGCTTTTTCTCTAAATTCTTTAATCGTGACTTTTATAGTCGTTTCTCATTTCTTGAATCGGTTATTGTGTCAAACTCTAACTTAGGGCTTTATATATCAAACGAGGCTATTTTACTATTCTGAACTCAATGGAACCATCTGTACCATCATTTGGGACCATCTTATGGAACATAGCATCGTACATATCCCGTGTCGACATGTTCTGTCGCGTACGTCGACTACAACAAAATCGAGGCGAGTACATTCTGTGCTAGTTTTTATTCATGATAGTATCTATATTGCCTACTCTAGACTACTTTACTTGATGCTGACACATTGTTAATATGGACCAGTACTATATGGATCTTGTCATGAGATATTATCCCCTTAACGGGTGCATCGGGTATTTCATGTTCATGTACTTTACCATGTACATCGAGTACTCCTTGTATTCATATTATATTCATGTACACTCATGTTCTTCCATGTACACTCATGTGCTCTCATGTGCTCAGATGTACTTCATGTATAACTAACAATCATGTACGTAACGTAATGTGATCGGATTTTTATGGATTGATTGGGATAGGGGGGAGTGGAAGTGGTTGTCATGACCCGAACCCACTGTGAGGGTACGAGTACGTAACGACGCCCAGCCTAAGCCGCAGTGTCGGCGGTAGAGCGCTGTCCTAGGTTACTATCTAACCAGTAACTCACGCAATTATAATGTACTCATCATGATCAACTCCGAACGGAGGACAAGTATAAGATATTGTAACTCAATCACAGTCTAAGCACGATAAGATAATCACAGAAGAAATAACTAAGAATAGAAAGACAACTACTAAAATAATAACAACTCTCAACAAATCTCAAATACTATACAAGTCTCAAATCAACTACAACAAGTTTAACATGAAAAAAACAGATGCAAGTATACTAATCTAAATCCCGATCACTCCTGAGTGTCGGGGCCAAAGGTAGCCATCCCGTCTCCGGGTCCATAATGAGTAGGGCAAGTATCCTCAGGGCAGTCATCTGTAAAATTTTCAACAGGTCCAGTCAGGACAGGAACGAGTACAACTCATCAAAAAATCCTAATTAAATGACAGAGAACTATAAAGCAGTTATAAGCAGTTATATTGATGAAACATGGCAGTTTTATACAGGTAATGATATAGAGAACAGTTAAGGTACAAGGAAGGGAAAGTACTAAACAAGAAGAGAAACATGGCAATGAAGACAGAAAAATAATATCTAGCTGAACTAGAGTAGCATGATATAAGTCCAGACCGTAATATAGACAAGTGTAACTCCAATATAAGTCTAGTACAAGACGAATCTAATACAAGATAAATCCAGTACGAGACGGTTCCAGTCAATGTGATCAATGATTCCAGGGTGAGTCCAGTCTATACTCTAACAGTGTGTTTTAAAATATCGGAATCGACATGTGAACGGCTGTGGGTAATACGACACATCGTACACTCGGCCATGTGTGGGATGGCTATCATTCTAGTATAATTCTAAGGGAGTGGTTTCAGTATTTGGGTATATTCACATGCCTATTCCAATATTTCCCCGCCCAGCAAGTACAAGTGAATCCATAACCCGACACGAAAATAGGTATAAGTCCAGCCAATACACGAATGGTTCCAGTAAATGATTCCAGGGTGGTTCCAGTAGGTGGTTCCAGAAATAGAGGCCAGACACGAATAAGTGAGTATTGCATGAAATGGATCCAGTAATATCAAATCGTGTTTGTAATATAGAATCAAATAGAACTAGCTACAACTGAAGTACAGTAAAGGACAACTAAATGGAAGAACTATCGGAGAATGTACTCGCCTGCTAATCTGAAAAGAGTAGTATAATATCAGATGTCTGCAACAGAGTCACAATGTCCTATACAGAGTAATATGGGTTATAATATGTTCAAAATAAGGTAAATGAAGTCTACGATGCTGTCTACATGATTTTTTAGGCCAATCTAGGTCAAAGTCAACTCTAAGTCAAACCTGGTCAACTGTTTAGGTCAACTAGGCCCCTACTAGTCTAGGTTTATCTAAAACCTACATTAAAACTAAACTCCTAAGTTCTAACCCATAAACCATAACATATACTTAAATATATCTCATCGACATATATATATATATATATATATATATATATATATATATATATATATATAATATGTATACATACACTATAATATCATCTATAGGATACATTTCCTAACCCTCCACCTTATAGCCCACATCATATCATTTAATACCCAAAGCTAAACTATACAAGGACATGATATATATATATATATATATATATATATATATATATATATATATATATATATATATATATATATATAAGATGGAAAGAATATAGGAAATGGTTAATCAATAGATGGACACAATACATGCTAAGGTTCAAGGCTGAATCTTGAGGGTTCAACCCTGAAATGAAATTCAAGTATGAAACTTGAAGTTTATTTCAGAATTGAGGTTCAAGACTCAATGAATGAGCTGAACACCATTTCTAATATGTGGACTGAGACATGAAATTGACCAAACTACCAGCAGGACACTAAAATCTAAGACCAAAACTAACACAAATTATGTACAGAACATATGTTGAGATAATCCTCCTTCTCACATTTCTGAACTAAAGGTGATAATATGAAATGGACACTTAACCTCTGGATCAAAGAAGACATGGGATGGGGTTGAATGTGTGTTTACATTACAGTTGGTGTGGTAGTGTGTGACTGAATAGGCTAGGGTGTGTGAGTGAACATGTTACAGGAAAACAAATGTGTGTGTGTGTGTTGTAAATGGTACATGTGTGTGTGTGAGTCTAGGTGTACATGTATGTGTGTGTGAGTCTAGGTGTACATGTGACCATGTGTGTGTGTGTATAGAGTTTAAGGAACTTAGTAAAACAAAAATGAACCATTGTAATGTATTTGTGTGGGTGTAATAGAGGACAGTGAGGGTTGTAGGGAAATCAGTGTGACAGTATGCCAACTCAGGAAAATCGGGTGTGCTCCCAGGAACCAACTCAATGACAGTGTGTAAATAGGAAGGCAGTGAACAACCTAGGAGTTATCAGTGCAATGGGTTTTGCTCTCAGGATTTGCAGAATTTTTTGGTGACAGTTAGGTGTGTGTTAGATAGGGTGTAACACGGAACTAATCTCAGGTTATTAGGTGCTATGCAATTCAGTAATTTAACACCAAGATTTAGTTTTATGAAGGGAACTTAAAATCAGGACTTCAAGGAGTAGGAAAGTATCTGTTGACAGCCCTATCCAAATATCGAAATCCCATTCTCAAGTTCAAATTCTATTTAACAAAGCTGTGAAGAGGAAACATATGTAACAGTGTATAAATTGAAATACAAATCACAAACTCAGTAACTGGGAATAAAGACAACATCTATATACAAATCAAGACCTCTGAACGAAACAATTTTCAATCTCAATTTCAATTATTCGAAACTGTGAGCAATTAAAATAACAATAAATATGGAAAGGTGAAATTCGAATCTCAATTCTCAAGTGCAAATCCTAACCAACATTTAAGTAATGATATACACATGTAATGGCAGTTTAAACCATCACAAATCAGTTTAAATATGGAAATCAACTTCAAAATTTTGAAACAAACATATGTATCAGTCAACAGCTTAACAAGCAGTCCAAAACCCCATTTCGAAATCTAAAAACCTACCCAGTCAATAACCAACATTAACATAGTCTATTACACATGTTTAAGTGATTCTAGCATGGCAATTAATAGGAAAATCAGTTTTAAATGGAAATGCAAGTTTTAGGAATCAAAACAGGATGTATCAGTCTACAAGGCTTACATAGCAGTTTTTTTCAGAAATACATAGGACAGTTCAGTTATAGTTAGCAATGCCCAATCCATTTGAAAACCTAAAATCAATCTCTAACCATGGTCCTAACATGTACAGCATCCTAACTAACATGTTACCCAGATAATTTATTAAATGAAATCAAATTAACCTCAACATTTCAAATTCTGAAGAAGGGTATCAGAAAACTAGGGATTTTCAAACTGAATTCGAAAATGCAGTTAAAAATATACAAAATATGTTAGGATAGAGTCGTATACGTGTCCAGAGTCCACACGAGTACCCAAGTGTCCCCACGACCGGACACGACGTGTCCAAGTCACGAAACACGTACAGACACGCTGTACACAGGCTGCGTCGTACACGCGTGCACGTGTGTCCAGTGCACGACACAGGCCACGTGGAGACACGCGGCCGTGCACACGTGTACGCCAAGGGTAGGGGTACGTGTCCATATGGTGTCATGTCAGAGTTATACGTGCGTGTCAGTGGCGCAATTTCACGCCTGCACAGCGCGCGCGGCCAGTGCGGCTAGTGCGAGGAGAAGAACTCCTCGTACACTGCACCAAATGGCCCCAAATTTTGGAAGGATGATGTCAGTCAGTGCCCTAACATCCTCCTAAAATTTGGCATGGCCACATGTCCGACACAGCGAGATATCCTGCCCGTGATGCAGGACAGTGCGCTCGTGTCGTACACGCGTGTCCAACAGCAAAAACTGACACAAAATGACACCAAAATACCTAATATTATTCACTAAAATTAATGTACATACTTAGATCTACAAATTCATGTAATTACATTTACAAAAATCAAAAATAAATTCCTAAGTGACGTTTCATCAAACACCTACACTTACACATTGACACGTGCCCGATACGGACACCAAACGGACACGAAATTGGCTCAAACTCCAGGGACATCTAGGGGACTCCTAGATCTAGCCCTAAATACAAAGAAAACAGAAATTTAGATCAATTTGTGGAGTTTTACCTATAGATGCATAAAGTATGAAAAAGCTCCAAATGGGGATGTTCTTCTTGATGGCTAAATGCTCCAAATGAACCCAAAACTGAGATTAACCTCCAAAAATATTAAACATACAGAAATTAGAACCTAATGCAAAAGACTAGGATTAAAAAGGAATTAAAATGAATTTATGGAGATTTTTGGAAGGGAAAAAAATACCTTTCTTTTCCTACGTGTTGAAATGAAATAAAAGAGGCAAGCCCTAATGAATAAGTGTTTATATAGGGTGGGGACCCCTATGTGGCTGGTCATAAAGGAAGGAATTAGGGTTAAGGTGTCAAATCATGGGCCATGGGCCAAGTCACAAGTCATTAAGTCCTTAATCACAAGTCATTTCATTAACCACGACCTATGAACTAATTCCACTTAAACTAATCCTTCTAATCCAAATTTAGTTTCTAATGATTAGAAGTAGGTTAACCTAAGTTAGACTAGGGTCACCATGGCTAGGGTTAGCTTCTAGGCTAGTCTACTAGGTCTCAACAAGTCAAAGTCAAACTAGAATTTACCAATTCAATAAATCATCAAATAATTCAAATAAGTCAAAATGACCAAATTACCCCTAGGCTAAAAATGATAATTAAATCATCCTAATGACATGGTTAGGCTCTAGGTCATGCAGTCTCTCAGGTTTCACTGGCAGCACATCAAAATCATAAGTCATGACTTAAAGCAGTTTTTAAATAGTTTAAAAATTATTAAAAATCACCAAAAATAATAATATAAAATAAATATCAATAAATAATAATTATAATTATAATTTCAAATTACCCTCATCTGGAAAACTGGGTGTTACAATCCTACCCTTCTTAGAAAAATTTCGTCCTCGAAATTAAGATGATCGTACCCCTTCTAGGTCAAACCCCCAGCAAATCAAGGTCAACAGATAACATGCAACACAGTCCTACTGGTCGTGATTCCATAGTCTCGAACAGGGTCACTATACTATCTATCATATTACAAAACAACCTGACAGGTACTAATGGAATCACACAACAAGATGGAAAGAAGAACAGGAAAGACAGACCTGCCCGTCACCCGTAGCGTTGGTCTACTCGACTGTCAGTGCAAAAGCCCTGCCCCTCTGGGGTATATCCCTCTGATGGTGTGGGGCACGGTGCTGCGCTACAGGTGGCCTAGCTCCCTCTATCTAATCCATGACACTCAAGTAATATCCACCCTGATATTCCACTCAATTATACTAGGGCACCATCTATATGATATCTATTCTGCAATCTGATAATCATACCCGTCTATCCAGAACCATGTTACCAGAATCCTCGTCACAACAGTTAGTATGGCTGCGATAATCCATAGAGTCCGTAACTAATGTACGTACCTCTAGAATCATGGTATTTAAAATTTTTGCATTGCCGCTAGCTTGGCTGCGAAAACTTTAAATTCCCACACCCGAGAAATACATCCAAAATCAGACTCTATCTCATTGCCCAACCAGCTGATATGGCTGTAGAAGACTCTAGATTCCATGACTGAGGCAGCCTAGCCCATGATGTTATCTTGGTAGGAAATCAAGTCAATAATGAATACCAAGAAACAAATTCAACGATGAATCAAAGAAGACAGACAGATACTGTCAGAATCGAATTTCGAGATAGTTTATAATGAGATTCTCAAGGGTCATCCCAGAAATCTTCTTAAGTAGTCCTAACTGTGATTGAGTACCTCTCCGTTTAAGCCTATCTCTCAATCCTATAGCAGGCTCGCAGCAGAACAACTAAGACGCCGTACTACCGCGATATCGCACTAATGCGACTCTCGACCTGCATGGACCACCAATAAAAACGTGTCATGATCCGCACCCACTGTGAGGGTACGAGTACGTAACGACGCCCAGCCTACGCCGCAGTGTCGGCGGTAGAGCGCTGTCATAGGTTACTATCTAACTAGCAACTCACGCAATTATAATGTACTCATCATGATCAACTCCGAACGAAGGACAAGTATAAGATATTGTAACTCAATCACAGTCTAAGCACGATAAGATAATCACAAAAGAAATAACTAAGAATAGAAAGACAACTACTAAAATAATAACAACTCTCAACAAATCTCAAATACTACACAAGTCTCAAATCAACTAAAACAAGTTTAACAAGAAAAAAAAATAGATGCAAGTCTACTAATCTAAATCCTGATCACTCCTGAGTGTCGGGGCCAAAGGTAGCCATCATGTCTCCGGGTCCATAATGAGTAGGGCAAGTATCCTCAGGGCAGTCATCTGTAAAATTTTCAACAGGTCCAGTCATGACAGGAACGAGTACAACTCATCAAAAATCCCAATTAAATGACAGAGAACTATAAAGCAGTTATAAGCAGTTATATTGATGAAACATGCAGTTTTATACAGGTAATGATATAGAGAACAGTTAAGGTACAAGGAAGGGAAAGTACTAAACAAGAAGAGAAACATAGCAATGAAGACTGAAAAATAATATCTAGCTGAACTAGAGTAGCATGATATAAGTCCAGACCGTAATATAGACAAGTGTAACTCCAATATAAGTCCAGTACAAGACGAATCTAATACAAGATGAATCCAGTATGAGACGGTTCCAGTCAATGTGATCAATGATTCCAGGGTGAGTCCAGCCTATACTCTAATAGTGTGTTTTAAAATATCGAAATCGACATGTGAACGGCTGTGGGTAATACGGCACACCGAACACTCGGCCAAGTGTGGGATGGCTATCGTTCCAGTATAATTCCAAGGGAGTGGTTCTAGTATTTGGGTATGTTCACATGCCTATTCCAATATTTCCCCGCCCAGCAAGTACAAGTGAATCCATAACCCGACACGAAAATAGGTATAAGTCCAGCCAATACACGAATGGTTCCAGTAAATGATTCCAGGGTGGTTCCAGTAGGTGGTTCCAGAAATAGAGGCCAGACACGAATAAATGAGTATCGCATGAAATGGATCCAGTAATATCAAATTGTGTTTGTAATATAGAATCAAATAGAACTAGCTACAACTGAAGTACAGTAAACGACAAGTAAATGGAAGAACTATCAGAGAATGTACTCGCCTGCTACTCTGAAAAGAGTAGTATAAAATCAGATGTCTGCAACAGAGTCACAATATCCTATACAGAGTAATATGGGTTATAATATGTTCAAAATAAGGTAAATGAAGTCTACGATGCAGTCTACATGATTTTCTAGGCCATTCTACGTCAAAGTCAACTCTAAGTCAAACCTGGTCAACTGTCTAGGTCAACTAGGCCCCTACTAGTCTAGGTTTATCTAAAACCTACATAAAACTAAACTCCTAAGTTCTAACCCATAAACCATAATATATACTTAAATATATCTCATAGACATATATATATAAAATATGTATACATACACTATAATATCATCTATAGGATACATTTCCTAACCCTCCACCTTATAGCCCACATCATATCATTTAGTACCCAAAGATAAACTATACAAGGACATGATATATATATATATATATATATATATATATATATATAAGATGGAAAGAATATAGGAAATGGTTAATCAATAGGTGGACACAATACATGCTAAGGTTCAAGGTTGAATCTTGAGGGTTCAACCCTGAAATGAAATTCAAGTATGAAACTTGAAGTTTATTTCAGAATTGAGGTTCAAGACTCAATGAATGAGCTGAACACAATTTCTAATATGTGGACTGAGACATGAAATTGACCAAACTACCAGCAGGACACTAAAATCTAAGACCAAAACTAACACAAATTCTGTACAGAACATATGTTGAGATAATCCTCCTTCTCACATTTCTGAACTAAAGGTGATAATATGAAATGGACACTTAACCTTTGGATCAGAAAGAGATATGGGATGGGGTTGAATGTGTGTTTATATTACAGTTGGTGTGGTAGTGTGTGACTGAATAGGCTGGGGTGTGTGAGTGATCATGTTACAGGAAAACAAATGTGTGTGTGTGTGTAAATGGTACATGTGAGTGTGTGAGTCTAGGTGTACATGTATGTGTGTGTGAGTTTAGGTGTACATGTGACCATGTGTGTGTGTGTAGAGAGTTTAAGGAACTTAGTGAAACAAAAATGAACCATTATAATGTATGTGTGTGGGTGTAATAGAGGACAGTGAGGGTTGTAGGGAAATCAGTGTGACAGTGTGCTAACTCAGGAAAACAAGGTGTGTTCCCAGGAACCAACTCAATGACCATGTGTAAATAGGAAGGCAGTGAATAACCTAGGAGTTATCAGTGCAATAGGTGTTGCTCTCAGGATTTACAGAATTTTCAGGTGACAGTTGGGTGTGTGTTAGATAGGGTGTAACAGGGAACTAATCTCAGGTTATTAGGTGTTATGCAATTCAGAAATTTAACATCAAGATTTAGTTTTAGGAAGGGAACTTAAAATTGAGACTTCAAGGAGTAGGAAAGTATCAGTTGACAGCCCTATCCAAATATCGAAATCCCATTCTCAAGTTCAAATTCAGTTTAACAAAACTGTGAAGAGGAAACATGTGTAACAGTGTATAAATTGAAATCCAAATCACTAAATCAGTAACTAGGAATAAAGACAACATCTATATACAAATCAAGACCTCTGAACGAAACAATTTTCAATCTCAATTTCAATTATTCGAAACTGTGAGCAATTAAATAACAATAAATATGGAAAGGTGAAATTCGAATCTCAATTCTCAAGTGCAAATCCTAACCAACATTTAAGTAATGATATACACATGTAATGGCAGTTTAATACATCACAAATCAGTTTAAATATGGAAATCAACTTCAGAATTTTGAAACAGACACATGTATCTGTCAACAGCTTAACAAGCAGTCCAAAACCCCATTTCGAAATCTAAAACCTACCCAGTCAATAACCAACATTAACATAGTCTATTACACATGTTTAAGTGACTCTAGCATGGAAATTAACAGGAAAATCAGTTTTAAATGGAAATACAAGTTTCAGGAATCAAAACAGGATGTATCAGTCTACAAGGCTTACATAGCAGTTTTTTTAGAAATACATAGGACAGTTCAGTTATAGTTAGCAATGCCCAATCCATTCGAAAACCTAAAATCAATCTCTAACCATGTCCTAACATGTACAGCATCCTAACTAATATGTTACCCAGATAATTTATCAAATGAAATCAAATTAACCTCAAAATTTTAAATTCTGAAGAAGGGTATCAAAAAACTAGGGATTTTCAAACTGAATTCGAAAATGTAGTTAAAAATATACAAAATAGGTTAGGATAGAGTCGTATACATGTCCAGAGTCCACACGAGTCCCCAAGTGTCCCTACGACCGGATACGGCGTGTCCAAGTCACGAAACACGCACAGACACGCTGTGCACAGGCTGCGTCGTGCACTCGTGCACGTGTGTCCAGTGCCCGAGACAGGCTACGTGGAGACACGTGGCCGTGCACACGTGTACGCCTAGGGTAGGGGTACGTGTCCACGTGCCTGAAACGTGTCCACGTGGTGTCGTGTCAGAGTTATACGTGCGTGTCAGTGGCACAATTTTACGCGTGCACAGCGTGCGCGCGGCGCCAGTGCAGCCAGTGCGAGGAGAAGAACTCCTCGCACACTGCACCAAATGGCCCCAAATTTTGGGAGGATGATGTCAATCAGTTCCTTGACATCCTCCCAAAATTTGGCGTGTCCACGTGTCCGACACAGCGAGATATCCTGTTCGTGATGCAGGACAGTGCGCTCGTATCGTGCACGCGTGTCCAACAGCAAAAACTGACACAAAATGACACTAAAATACCTAACATTATTCACTAAAATTAATGTACATACTTAGATCTACAAATTAATGTAATTACATTAACAAAAATCAAAAATAAATTCCTAAGTGACATTTCATCAAACACCTACACTTACACATTAGCACGTGCCCGATACGGACACCAAACGGACACGAAATTGGCTCAAACTCCAGGGACAGCTAGGGACTCCTAGATCTAGTCTTAAATGCAAAGAAAACATAAATTTAGATCAATTTGTGGAGTTTTACCTATAGGTGCAAAAAGCATGAAAAAGCTCCAAATAGGGGTGTTCTTCTTGATGGCCAAATGCTCCAAATGAACCCAAAACTGAGATTAACCTCAAGAAATATTAAACATACAGAAGTTAGAACCTTCTGCAAAAGACTAGGATTAAAAAGGAATTAAAATAAATTTATGGGATTTTTGGAAGGAAAAAAATACCTTTCTTTTCCTATGTGTTGAAATGAAATAAAAGAGGCAAGCCCTAATGAATAAGTGTTTATATAGGGTGGGGATCCCTATGTGGCTGGTCATAAAGGAAGGAATTAGGGTTAGGGTGTCAAATCATGGGCCATGGGCCAAGTCACAAGTCATTAAGTCCTTAATCACAAGTCATTTCATGAAACCACAAGCCATGACTAATTCCACTTAAACTAATCCTCCTAATCTAAATTTAGTTTCTAATGACTAGAAGTAGATTAACCTAAGTTAGACTAGGGTCACCGTGGCTAGGGTTAGCTTCTAGGCTAGTCCACTAGGTCTCAACAAGTCAAAGTCAAACTAGAATTTACCAATTCAATAAATCATCAAATAATTCAAATAAGTCAAAATGACCAAATTACCCCTAGGCTAAAAATAATAATTAAATAATCCTAATGACATGGTTAGGCTCTAGGTCATGCAGTCTCTCGGGTTTCACTGGCAGCACATCAAAATCACAAGTCATGACTTAAAGCAGTTTTTAAATAGTTTAAAAATTATTAAAAATCACCAAAAATTATAATATGAAATAAATATCAATAAATAATAATTATAATTACAAAATTTCAAAATTACCCTTATCTAAAAAACTGGGTGTTACAGTGGTTATGTGATTAAACCCCTCTAATGTACTCATGTATATGTCTATTATACCCTCACGTATAATAGAGTTACCATAGATTACCCATGTGCAACCTAAACCAATCACATAACCATCTTATGCTCTGAAACCCTTATATTTATTACAGTTCATAGATTCTCTATTCTATTTCATGTACTCAGTTTACTTATTTATATCTCATATATTCTTATACTTCTTTTACAGTACGCAATGTATTATATTCTATTGCTAGTTCTATATTTCCTACCATGCATTGGAACTGCTTTCAGAGTTATGTATTCGCTCCAATCCTAACTAGATAACCACATTTTTAGGAACTGTTATGCCCCATATTATTGGACTAGAGGATGATGTTAGCTGAGACGGATCTCGATGTTCTTTTCATCGTGAGTTGTCTTCTGGGAGTTCTAGGCCTTCTATTATGATTTATAATTTGTTATCGGATTTGTCTCCGATACTTTCTGGTCTTGTATATTCATTTGTAGACTCTGTTTATTTTAATGTTATTGATATCCTTCCTATTTATATCTTTCTTAGCTGATTGTGATGTGATTTGAGTACTTTGTTCTTATGGATCATCTAGATGTTGTAGATATTTATTGTGTACTTGAGAACATTCTACCGTCGATACTGCGGTGTAGGTTGGGCCTGGCCCATGCGCTCATGCCCGAATATCCTGGTACGGGTCATGACAAGAGTGATAGCAAAGAGCTTTAATCTTTCTATCTCCAAGATGAACTCCTCAGCCTTCTAGTTCCAGGTGCAGTCTCGGTTAGAAGTCTGAAAGAGTTGTATAGTGCTTGGCTCAAGAAGTTTCTCTCTCTGAAGTTGTTGTGTTCTTCGGGTCAAAGCATAAGTTGTAGGAGTTGCAAGCACTACGGATTCATATATGTGTTTCATTGTTATGACTATAGTAGATTCAACTCCGAGCAAGAGTTCTCAGGCATGACCTAATCCTCTTAGAGGAAAACCAGGATAAAAATCCCGGTGTTTGCTCTCTAAACTTTGTTTTTAATACTTGTCTTATTTATACATATATTGTTGGTCACAACCTTCACATAGAATAATTTTTAATTGGATAAGATCTGTCCGTTGCACTCTATTCACCTCCTCTAGAGTTGCCTAACAGTCGTTCAATTGATATCAGAGCACGGTCTCTTATTACCAGACTAACATTGCTAGAGTTATGAAAACTATCGGATCTATCCGCACCAACAATGGTGAATGACAGTCAACAAATAGGCTACCCCTATTTGACGGTACCAACTACACATACTGGAAGACACATGAGTTTCTACCTAAAGTCTCTTAATTTTGATATGTGGTCTATTGTTCTATACGGGTATCATAAGCCACCTAGAATAGTCATAGATGGCAGCCTTACTGAAAAGCTCTATAACAAATACACACAGAAAAAAATACGCCAGTCTTGATGTAAAAGCTATTCACCTTATTTTGTGCTTTAGACATAACTGAATTCAACATGGTCTCTACTTATGGTACTTCACACGAGGTCTGGAAGCTCCTTGAGGTCACTCATGAAGGAACCACGTAAGTAAAAGAATCAAAGATCAGTCGTCTGACACAAGAATATGAAGCGTTGAAGATGAAGCAAAATGAGACGGTTACTTAGATGTTCACACGATTAATTCCTAGATATCGTCAACCCTCTATCCTCTCTTAGCAAAGAGTACAACAACCATGAAAAGATACAAAAAAATACTCATATGACTTACTAAGAACTGGAACCAAAGGCCATATTAATTGTTGAAGGAAGTAATTTGACCAGAATGACCCTCGAAATGCTCATGGGGAAACTGATGACTCACGATCAAGATCTCAAGGTATTCGAAGATCCCACAGCAAAGGAGAATACAATTGCATTCAAAGCACATCATCTTCACAAGAAAGCCTTCTACTACAACTCTAACGACGATGACTCTCAAGACAAAGAAGTTGCCCTAATCACCAGAAACTTTAATTTTTTTAAAAGATTAAGAGATAAAAGAAGAAGGAGTCAAATGATAACACTGATAAAGAACCAATGTACTATAACTGTAAGAAGCCTGGCCATAGAAAGAGGGAATGCCCAATAATATAGAAAGAAAATCGCAATGATCGTCCATCCAGAAGAACTTTGTTAAGGAAGTATGCTAACACAAGCATCTGACATAAGAACGAGATAAATGACTCTGTAGAAGAAGAAGAAGAAAAGTCTTAAAACTCAGCAAATCTATGCTTCATGGCAATAGAAAATCAGGTAATAAATAACTCTCATTATGATGACTTTACTTTTGATGAACTATTTGATGCTTTTCGTGACTTACTTGAAGATTACAGAAAGCTTAGAGATAGGTTTAAGCATGCTAGAAAAGACATTCAATCTTATCAGACTGAGATTGAAAGAATTACAAATTTTCTAAGAGAAGTAAATGATATGTTTTCTTTTATTAATCAAAACAAGATATCCAAACTTAAGCATAGTCATCATGAGGATCTTGACTGACAAGAAATCTCAAGAGATTACGATACTTAGAAGGGACTCAAATCCGGAAAGAAGAAATAGTCTATTTCTACTCTTAGAATAGATGCTTTAACTGCTAAAAATGATGAAATATGTGCTAACTCTAAATGATTAGATACTAGATTGGATAAAATGGTTGAACAACCTATTGTCCAACCTAACACGAGACACGTAGCCAAACAAGTGAGCACGCACAATAAGACTTATCCAAGAAAGTACAATATATCTCATAATCATTAATGCAAAACACGGTAAACCAAGTCACATCACTATGAATGCAAAACACAACACACCGGGCTACATAATCACGCATTCTAATGTAGATATGCACGAAGACCACAAAGTACGACTTCTCATAAACAGACTTATCATACTGCACCAAGCACCAATAAATTTGCCATATGTCACTACTGTGGTAGAAAATGACATATCTCTAGATTCTAAAGAACTAGAAAGTTGGTAGATACAAATGTTTATGCATGGGTACCAAGAACTAAAATTGGTACCAAAGGTTACATCTACAATTTATTTTGTAGGTGGAACCTCCTTCTCATGCTAGGAACAAGTGGATTCTCGATAGCAGCTGCTCACGACATATGATGGTGACCCCAACTTATTCACAATGCTATCGATGAGTAAAGAAGGATGTATTTCCTTCGGTAACAACCTTAAAGGACATATCATTGGTAATGGTTATGCAGGTATTCTTCCCTATTCCGTCATCAAAGATGTTTGTCTAGTTTCAAAATTAAAATATAATCTACTCATCATAAGTCATCTTATTAATCACAATTATGGCATTAACTTCGTAAAAAGACAAATGCTTTATATATGAAAGGACTACCAACAATATCATATTTGAAGGTTTAAGATAAGATAATATCTATATATTTTATTTGTTAAAAGATACTAACCATGCAGGCATGTGCCTATAAGCCAACAAGAATGACAGTTGGCTATGACACACGCGACTAGGACATATGAATATGGACACCATCTCTAGACTATCCACAAAGAAACTGTTAAAAGGCCTACCAGATATTTCCTTGATATGGTATGTTCTGATGTGAGAAGAACAAAGCTACAAAATCCTTTTTTAAGTCAATAAATACTGTAAGTACCTCTAGATCACTTCAACTTCTGCATACGGACTTATTAAGACCTAGCAGGGTCGCCAGTCTTGGCGGAAAGCTTTATGTATATGTCATTGTGGATGATTTCTCTAGATACACATGAGTTTTCTTTCTTGCAAATAAAAATGAAATATTTTCTAAGTTTGTCGCTTTTTGCAAAAATGTAGAAAACGAAAAGGGCGTCATAATTACTCACATACGAAGTAATTATAGAGGTGAATTCGAAAATAGTGATTTCAAAAACTTTTGTACTGAAAATGGTTTTCGTATGAACTTTTGTGTCCTAGAACTCAACAAATAAAATGGTGTTGTGGAGTGAAAGAACGGAACTTTTGGGGATATGGAAGGAGTAATGTTAAATCAGTACAATATTTCAAAATATTTTTGGGCTGAAGCTATAAATACAACATGCCACGTCCTGAATAGGGGTTCTTATTCGTCCTATATCGAAAAAGACACCCTATGAGCTTTGGTCTGATAGAATTTCCAATATAAGTTATTTCAAAGTTTTTGGCTGCAAGTGCTTTATTTTTAATATTAAAGATAATCTAGAAAATTTTGACTCCAAGGCTGATGAAGGTATGTTTTTAGGTTATGCGACCAAAAGCAAAGTATACCGGGTGTTCAACAAGCAAACACTAACTATTGAAGAGTCTATCAATATCAATTTCGATGAACTCAACAAGCAAATACCAAATACAACTGACAATGATGATGTTATGCAAACAATTAACAATAATCATAAAGATACAAGCACATCAAGTCATCTGGAGATCATCGAAAAAAATTGGTATATGTGATGTATCCA
The DNA here is from genome assembly GCA_029216955.1 of Iris pallida. Classification (NCBI taxonomy): domain Eukaryota; kingdom Viridiplantae; phylum Streptophyta; class Magnoliopsida; order Asparagales; family Iridaceae; genus Iris; species Iris pallida. The sequence continues at coordinate 10,987,305 of JANAVB010030219.1, forward strand.
AAGGTGTAAGTACACACTATTCTAATAAAAATATAATTGCTAATGTTGCCTATTTTTCTAAGATAGAACCTAAGAATATAGGAGAGGCTTTTAATGATGAATTTTAGATTTCTGCTATGCAAGAGGAACTCAACCAATTTGATCATAATCAAATTTGGGAGCTTGCTCCTAAACCTAATGATTATTCGATTATTGGTACCAAATGGGTGTTCCAAAATAAATTAGATGCTAATGGTTCAATTACACACAACATGGTACGTCTCGTAGCTCAAGGCTATAACCTAGAGGTAGGTATTGACTATGTTGAGACATTTGCTCCAGTTTCTAGACTTTTGTCCATTCGAATGCTTTGTGATTTTGCTAGTTCCACAATTTCAAACTCTTTCAAATGGATGTTAAAAATGCTTTTCTAAATAATTTTATCAAAGAAGAGATTTAGTTAAGCAACCCCTTAGATTTGAAGATTACAAAAATCCTAACCATGTATTCAAGCTAAGAAATGCTCTACGTGGACTTAAACAAGCCCCACATGCTTGGTATGATTGCCTAAGCTCTTTTCTACTTGAAAATAATTTTTCAAAAAGAAAAGTTGATACGACCTTTTATGCAAAAACTTCTGCTGATTCTATGCTTTTAATACAGATTTATGTTGAGGATATCACATTTGGATATACTAATGATATGCTATATAACGAGTTTGCTAAGTGTATGCAACAAGAATTTAAAATGAGCATGATGGAAAAACTCAACTTTTTCCTTGGCCTGCAAATCAAGCAAACATCACAAGGAACATTCATCAATCAAAATAAGTACATAAAGGAGTTACTCAAAAAGCTTGACATGGACAATGCCAAACCTACTCCTATGGAAACCTCAACAAAGCTTGACCTTTACAAAAGTGGCATACATACAGATATACGTAAGTATCGAGGTATGATTGGTAGTTTGTTATACCTAACTGCTAGTCGCCCAGATATCATGTTCTTTGTATACATATATGCTAGATATCTGGCTAATCCTATAGAATCACATCAGTGCACGGTTAAGCGTATTCCTAGATACCTTAGAGGTACGTTAAAGACCGGTCTACGGTATCCCAAAACCACATCCTTTAATCTAATTGGCTATTCGGATGCTAATTTTAATGGATGCAAGGTCAATCGAAAAAGTACCAGTGGCACATGTCATTTCCTAGAAAAGTATTTAGTCTTTTGGTTTAGCAAGAAGCACAATTTTGTCTTCCTATCAATAATAAAGGCTGAGTATATTGTCACATGACGTTATTATACACAAATTTTATGGATAAAGCAAACTTTGGAAGACTTTGATCTGCACTATAAGAACATTCCTATATTATGTGATAACACTAGCACTGTTAATCTTACAAAGAATCTAATATGTCACTCACGTATTAAGAACAAAAAAATTAGACATCGTTTCTTAAGGTATCATCAACAACACGGGGAATATGCTTGAAATTTGTCGACACAAAATATCAGTTAGCAGAAATCTTTATAAAACCTCTGGCTAAAGATTGTTTCTACTTTATCCTTCAAAATTAGGACTTCTTGATTCAGATACAATGTAAGACAAGCATAAAGGGCCCTTCTGCCACACATGCATAAATAGCATAAAGCGACACAGTGTCAAATGTCTTTGGACTACCGCTAGCTGGGATCCATCCCCTACAGCTACTCCAAGATTGTCTGTACTTATAGAAACTTATGATTTGATAAATCATATTTGGCACTTATAGCTCATATATTCTATCTAACTGTAGAATTGTAATGCCTCGAATAAAGTTAACTTTGGAAATCATGTTTCATATGCTAACCGAACTCGGTTCTACATATATCAGCATCTTTGGAGATTTGCCTGACCCTGTAGGAATGAAATGTAAAGCGCTATACTCTAGGGGGTGAATAGAGTAGGCAACAAAAAATTAGCTATTTAAAAAAGTTAGCAACAAGATCACACAATATATATCACAAGTATGTAAAAAAAAAAAAACAGAGATCATAAAGCAAACACAAACACGACGATGTATACTGGTTTTCTCTTGTGAGGAATATTCCAGTCGGAAGAACTCTAGCTTCCAGTTGAATCCACTATGAAAAAATACCGCAAGTTTTCATCTGATGTCCTTGCAACTTCTACAATGTGAACTTTGATCCGAAGTACTCGAACAACTTCAATTATGAAGTGTCTTTCTTCAATCAAGTCTCTGATTACAATCACTCTGAAACTTCTAGACCGTACCGCACTAGCAAATCGACTAGAGGATTGTAACTGGCTTAGAATTTGAAAATGAAAGAGCTTAGAACACTTTGGAATACCGTAGTAGGCTTAGAGAGAAGAGAAGAGAAGAGAGGTGTGTCAAAATGAGGAAAATTCTTCTCTATTTATAGTTTTTCCAAAGGCATAATTCGGATAGAATTCAGACAAAAATAAATTTGAGAGAATTACGACAAATAGCCGTTGCATCTGTAACTGTGGGATGACCAAATTCAAAATCCAACGGGCACTAACCGAACTCGGGCATAATTTGGGCCGAACTCGGGCCGAATTCTCCTGGGGTTCAGAGTTAGATTTTTAGGATTTTTGTAAATTAGTTTTTGGTCTTTTTAAAAAGTTTAAAAGCTGTCAGGAGCTTTTTGTACAATAGGCTATTTTTAAAACAAAGGATATTTTGAAAATGTTTTGGGATAACCTATTTACTAGTACGACTCGGTGTACATCGTATTCCTAGACTCAATAAATATGAAAATTACATTGAATATGAAATATAGACTCATGTGGCAAAACGGCTTCGATCTTGAACGGAACGGTAACAGTTCTCAAAAATCGTCAAAGTTGCCCTTATATCAAGATAGGGTTAGATCAATTATTAAAATTAGGTTCGACCATGACCAATGGGCCAACAATCTCTTCCATTTTGATAATTGATAAACCTTGACCGATATAACATCGATCTTTTGATTTGAAAAGAATCAAAATTTGTAATGTACTTGTAACTTGTAATGTACTTGTTCAGCTTGTATGGTATTGTATTCTCATAAAAAAATTTCTGTATCCTGTAATAGAAGTTACATCCTATTTCTCCCCCGTTGTCATTTAGCAAAATAATTACAAAAAGAGAAGCTTCCCCGCAATTCATTCATAAGAAACAAAAGTTGAAGAAATACAATAAAAAATAGACAGAAAACATGTATTTCATAAGCAGTTTTATGTAAGAAGCATAAACTGAAAGAAATAGTTCTACGAAAAAAATGCATACACAGTATAGGAGAAAATAATACGATACACACTGAAATGCATACTAATACGAGAATAATAACTGGATGTTCCAAATACATCAACTCAGTATAAAAAGTCTCAGTGCTGAAATAAAGAAAGATAAAGTACTATCTTGGAATGTCGGAGCATTTACAAGCATATATAGACAAAAATAAAGTCAAACTAGATAACATCTAGATAAAGTACATAACGTCTGGATCAAAAATCTCAGAATCATCATCATCATCAGCGACAGTAGAGCCACCATGACCAGATGGTCCAGCTCCAGAAGTGCCAGCTCCAAAAGGGTGTATAGTATCACCAGAACCGTGATACCAATCAGAAGCGTTACCGGGCTCAAAGAAGTGACGAACCGCCTCATCCTAATAGCGGTAGCCAGATATAACTAGATCTCGAAAAAGAGAACTGGCAGAATGACCAGTATGAGCAAATCGCAAATCTACAAAGGAATTTGCAAGAGCCTAAAATCGATTGGCATCTCGGAGCTAGCATTCCCTTGATGTAGTAATAAATATTTAGAAATCAAAAGATGCTGGTGAATACCCTCATGAGACATAAGGTAGTCCTGTGCAGGTAGAGGTAGAGCAGTATGAGGAACATGAGGAACAGTTGCGTTGCGACGAGATAGCTGAAGATACTTGGTCTCAAAGTCACGAGCACAAGTGGATAAATCAATCTCAAAATTCTGAAAGATGATTGGGAGGATTATCGCGTAAGCTAGGTTTCTGTTTCTTTTGTGACAACGACCCATCATCTGAATGATAGTCTTGGGGACAGAGAAAGGAATCCCCTTATGAATGTGGTAAAGAGCAGACATTTCAAGGGTAGTCACATCGTCCTTTGAAGTGGATTTGGGCAATATAGTAGAGTAGACGATGTGATGCAATTCATAGAAAAGTAAGTTCAAATTAGCAGCTTTGAACTTACCAGAACGAACATGATCAGGAGAACAAAGTTTGTTCTTGAAGCTGTTTAAGGTCGTGCTTACAAAAAATTCAAATTTCGTGATATCGTCTAGCAGAACACCTTCATTTGGAATATCAAGGATTTTTGCTAAGTCGAAATTATTGAATTGACTATCGGTTCCGGCGATACAACTTTTAACAGTGAACGTGTCAAGAGTGAAATTGCAATAAAATAAATGGATAACATTAGTTGCAATCGGATATGAATGAGTAACAATGTTATGCAATCCTAATGCTTTAAAGTATGTCCGATGGGATAGAAAGATAGTCCATTTAATTGGAGCGCCGGGGCATAAGTTGCGAATAGAGAAATCCGTATACCATAAAAGTGATTGATCCTGGTTTTGGAAAAAAAATCCATTGAACGCCCTGTCGTCCATTTGGACAGGTAAAAAGAGGGATTCATGGATTGGATCTGAAGACGAGGCCTCTTCACTAGCCGTGTCTTCTTCCTCTTGAAGGGGTTGAAGTTCTTAGGCATTATTTTTATGAAAATATTGAAATTTACGAAATTGAAAATGAGAGAAGGAGGAGGTTATACTTTCTAAGATTTGAGTATGTGGAAGAGAACGAGATACTCCACACGAATCCAATATTTGGATTGAAATCTCCAAAAGAGTTGAGAGCAATGGGTTGGAGAAAAACTAGGGTTTTGGAGCTTTGGCGCGGCTACTTGTTGTGTTTTGAGGGTTTGGAGGAGATGAATAGGAAGGGGTCACTTGATTCTGACTTAAAAGTACCCGACACCAACAGAACTCGGGCCGAATTCGGTCAGAGTTCGCCTGGGGTTCTGTTGATGTATTTTTTAGCATAATTAAATGCAATGCCACTTTATATTCATCAATCCTTTTCAATTATTTAATTCCAAGTTTAGTTATTTTAAATTTCAATTAGTATAATTAATATTATTTTATAAATTAATTTTGTTATGCAGTTACTGTCTCAGATCAGCTGTAGGGGTACAGTTCCAGCTAATAGAGGTTCACCGGGGAAAGCTTAAATACCGTTTCGTTGTAGCCATAGCCGTGGTGACAGACAGACCTTTTGTAGGCTTGTATCTAAAATATTTTGTATATTGAAAAGTAATCAATAAAACAAAATTAATTATTGTTATTGACATCTAAAATTTCTAATTCTTGACGTAAATAATTGAAACGATCTTCCGCTAATGGTTTTGTAAAGATGTCAGCTAATTGGTTCTCTATGTCCACATATACAAGGTATATATATCTCCATTTGTTTGATAATCTCTAAGAAAATGATGTCGAATCTCAATATGCTTAGTGCGAGAGTGACATATTGGATTTTTAGTCAAATTAATAGTGCTAGTATTGTCACAGAAAATAGGTATGTGTGAATACTGTAAACCAAAGTTTTCTAAGGTTTACTTCATCCGTAAAATTTGTGCACAACAACGTCCTACGGCGATATACTCAGCCTCAGTAGTTGACAACGCGACAAAATTTTGCTTCTTACTAAACCAAGAGACTAGAGCCTTACCTAGGAAATGACACGTATCGCTATTACTTTTTCTATCTACTTTGCATCCCACAAAATCAGCATCCAAGTGACCGGTTAGGTCAAAGGATGTGGTTCTGGAATACCATAAGCCGATAGAAGAAGTGCCTTTAAGGTATCGAAAGATACACTTAACTGCGCACAAGTGTGATTCCTTAGGATTAGCTTGGAAATGTGCACACAAGCAAACACTAAACATTATATCAGAATGACTAGCAGTTAAAGAAAGTAAACTACCAATCATACCTTGATACTTACGTATGTCGACTGGTTTACCTTGTTCATCAGTATCAAGCTTGGTTGAAGTTGCCATCAGAGTGCCAATAGGTTTGACAGTTTCCAAATCGAACTTCTTTAGTAAGTCTTTTGTGTCCTTGGCTTGATTAATGAACATCCGGTTGTTGGTTTGTTTGATTTACAGTCCAAGAAAGAATTTGAGTTCTCCCATCATGCTCATCTCAAACTCATTCTACATACGCTTTGGAAATTTTTGACAAAGAGATTCATCAGTAGATCCAAAGATAATATCGTCAACGTAAATCTGAATTAAAAGAAGATTTTTATTAAAAGATTTTATAAACAGTGTAGTATCAACCTTGCCTTTTGTAAAACCGTTATCAAGTAGAAAAGAGCTTAAACAATCATACCAAGCACGAGAGGCTTGCTTCAAACCGTATAAGGCTTTCTTCAACTTGAAAACATGATCAGGGTTTTTAAAATCAGTAAAACCTGGAGGTTGAGTTGCATAAACTTCTTCTTTAATAAAACCGTTAAGAAAAACACTTTTAACATCAATTTGAAAAAGTTTAAAATTATGAAAACATGCAAATACACATAACATGCGAATGGATTCTAATCTCGCAACTGAGGAATAGATTTTATCGTAGTCGATACCTTCCTCTTGGTTGTATCCTTGAGCTACGAGTCGAGCCTTGTTACGAGTAACTAAACCATTCTTATTAAGTTTATTTCGTAATACCCAGCGGGTCCCAATGATAGGATGATCAATGGGCTTGGGAACAAGTTCCCAAACTTGATTTCGTTCAAATTGGTTTAATTTCTCTTGTATACCATCTAACCAAAAATTATCGCTACATGCTTCTTTAATAGTTTTCGGTTATAGCTGTGAAATAAATATAACACATGAAACTATATCTCTACTTGAGGAACGAGTACTTACACCCCTAGTAATCTTACCTATTACCAAGTCTTTGGGATGGTCAGCCAAAAATTTCATTTTTTTGCAGACTCTCAAGGTAGCTGGTTCCGGCTTCTGGTTCTGTATGTGTTCTGCCTGAAGGATCAGCTAGTGTCGTGCTTGAAGGTTCTGTAGGTGCTGTACTTGGTGTACTGATGTCTTCATCATTATCATCGATTGTCTGTTGATTTAGTTCGTCAAAGGTAACATTTATTGACTCTTTGATGATCATGGTCTTCTTGTTGAAGACTCGGTACCCTTTGCTTTTGGCCGCATAATCTAAAAATATACCTTCATCAGCCTTTTCGTTAAATTTTTCCAAATTATCTTTAGTATTAAGAATAAAGCATTTGTAACCAAAGATTTTAAAATAAGAAACATATGGTGTCCTATCAAACCATAACTCATAGGGAATCTTCTTCGATTTAGGTCGAATTAGAACCCTATTGAGAACATAACAAGCTGTATTGACAGCTTCAGCCCAAAAGTAGTTTGATAGACTAAATTGGTTTAACATAACTCTAGCCATTTCAGATAGAGTCCTGTTCTTACGTTCCACAACTCCATTTTGTTGTGGAGTCCTAGGGTAGGAGAACTCATGCAGATAACCATATGTGTCACAAATTTGCCCAAACTCTGCATTCTCAAATTCGCCGCCATGATCGCTTCGAATACGAGTGATCATGAATCCTTTTTCATTATGAACTTTCTTGCAAAAGGAGACAAATTCAGATAATGTATCATTTTTGCGTGCAAGGAAATATACCCACGTGTATCTAGAGAAATTATCTACTATTATGAAAGCATATAACTTACCACCTAGGCTAGCAATTCTACTAGGCCCAAATAAATCCATATACAGTAATTGTAGAGGTCTAGTGGTACTTACAGCGTCTAGATCGGGTGGCTTTGTTCTTTTTATATCCATGACATACCGTATCCTTCTTGAAAGTGATGTCTGATAAGCCTCGTACCAACTGTAGAAGCGTAAATAAATTTCATAGACCAAGTCAAGGAAGTTGAGATCTTTACGCAAAGACAGTTCCAAATTAGATTTTATGCAAAGGTCAAACTGAGTCAAACTCAAACTCTACGTAGGGGTTAAACTCAGATTTTACGCAAAGACAGTTTCATTCTCTACGCGAAGAATGAGCTGTCCATGCTGCATTAAATGAACGAAGATACTGTTCTGACAGATTGATTTTCTGATAAATAATTGCACAGAAGCCAAGAAGTTTGTTGTTTAGCGTGCCAATGAGCTGTTTTACGCTTGAGGAACAGCTTCCTCTTTACACATAAGAGTTTATTTAAGTTTTTACGCTCAAGGCTATCTTAGCTACTCTTTTTGCGCATAGAGTTTATTTGAGCCTTTACGCTCAAGGCTATTTTTAGCCACTTTACGCAGGAAGCTTACTTTGAGCTATTTTACGCTCGGATATGTTTAAACATCTTTTATGCACAGTTTGTCCTGATTATGTAGGAACGTAGTTTTCTGACGTGGCCTTCTTGCCACACTTTTCGAAGAACGTGTGTACGTGCTATCCTTATTTTATTGGATTATGGGACACGTATCAACATGCGTAGAAGATAATTTTTGTACGTGGGTGACAGTTATTCTACCAGTCTGCGTAGAGACCCAATATTGATGCTTTTTATGCACAGAAGACAAGTCTATATAAAGACTTCTTTTTTAATATAGAGGTACAGGATTTTTGCAGACCAGAGACTTTTAGAGCAAAGTGATTTTCCAGAGTATTTTTTTTAACTTGTTCTCAAAGACAAAGTGAAGCAAAGCAGAAAAGTATTCGACTGTGCCATCAGTGTCAATTGTGTCGATACCTTTCTGGTAACTTAGTTCTTCGAGTTGTTCATCTCCAAGCAGTTTTCTTCATCATCATCATCATGTGGTCCAAGGAACAAAGTGAACGCTCTCAGATCAGACTTCCATAGCAATACTTCCCAGAATTTACTTATACTTTTGTACACTTTTTTTCGTTTTCTTTCAAAAGCCTTAAGGGCATTTTGTTAAGTGAAACAAAATGGCGACTCTGCTGGGGACGACTTTCTTCTCTGACGAGAAAGCAATTGCTCAATACGATGATGTGTCGATTGGATTTTCGAAGAAGACTCTGGTCGTTCAATTCGACCAGACAGCTTACGAAGAAATACTCCGAACTGGGGGTAGTGCTCGCTACTCCAATATGCAAAAATCATGAAAGGTGCACAAAGTTTGGATTCCTAAGTCCAAAGCACCCTCTGATCTCTCTATTGTCTCTGAAGGCAAGGGAATTCTTCCCACTCCTGTCGTTGGGGCTCCCGTCTGTGACGAGGCAGTCCCTACTTCAGTATTGTGCCCTGTGCATAAACTTCAGTCTTCCGTCCCGTCTGTGACGTGGTAGACAATCCTGTCTTGCGCTATACGCGTAAAGGCAAATCTCCCGTCTGTGACGTGGCAGATGCTCCTATTTTTTGCTATACGCGTAAAGGCAAATCTCTTGTCGGTGACATGCTAGATAAAGTTCATAATGGTGCTTTTGCATCTAAAGTGAACTTTTCTACACGCGTACAGCATAAAAACAAGTCTCCTATGGCAAATAATTCATTTGATTTATCCAAGGAGAGAAGAAATTTTGGTAAAACTTTTGTTTTACGCCAACAATCCTCTAATGCTGCTTTACGTAAAGTACCTAATCTCAGGATTACGTGCAATGCTGATGGTGTTCTCAGTGCACAAAAATCAACTCAAGATTTACACACACAACTCCAGGCGCATAAAAATGCACAGCTTTGTTCTGTCAATGAAGCTAGTAACCTTCTTTTTATACAAGAAACTAAATATTTCTCTGTCCCAAATGCAAAAAAGAAAATGTTACCTTCCAATTCTTCTGATTTATGCGAGTTACTTGTGCAAAAGCATAAAAATAGAATGTCACTAAATTGTGATCAAATGTGAATATCACTAAATTGTGATCAAATGTTGCTGTTCGGCTACTAAGCGGTCAGTTTTCGACCGATTAAGCTATAACGTACCTCAGCAACAAATTGATGACCAAGAACATAAGTTGTCTTCTGCATCGGTCAATATGGCATCTCATATCAATAGAAGACGACGTCCAAAATGCAATTCGACCCAGACTCTAAGTCAACAATGGTTCAACCAAATCCTTGACACTTTTGAAGGAGTATATCAGCATACTCGATCAAGAAGTCAACGATCTTTAAGTATGCATTCTTCAGACTCGGAGGATGGGGGTACCCAGTATTTGGAGTCAGAAACTGATAGCATTGATTCTTATCTCTATACCAATCCCTCTGTATGTTCAAGAGAAGTTGAATCTTATGTTATCGGAGAAGAGCAAGAGACGTCTACTTCTCATACAAAACAATGTCTTTCTGCAGTAGAACAATCAATAAAGGATATGCTTGCAATGATACAAAATATGTATCAGATAATAATGACTCAGCAAACAGTCCAACCTGTAGTGATAACACCAGCACAGGTAGCTGCGCAAACTCAAGATAGTCAAGGGGTTGACATACCTTTGAATAATATGAGTCAAGAGCCTGTTATTAATCAAAACTCTGCATCTCCTGACCCTCTCATTCTGAAAGATGTATTACCTCCAGTGGGGGTTACGGTACAACCAACCACTATTCAATCAAACATACTCCCTCAAACTAATGAAGCTATTCAAGCTGTTCGTGAGTTAAAAGCACAATTTGAAGTTCTTAAGCACAAAGATCAGCTCCAGAAGTTGGGGATTAAGCAACATTATCCTCCCTACTGGAATGATGTACCCTTTTCTCCCAAATTCAAGCCACAATCTATAGTATTATTTGATAGAAAGGCTATATATATGTATACATATATATATATATATATATATATATATATATATATATATATATATATATATATATATATATATAAAAACCTAAAACCCACAGAACCTAATACTAACCCCAGCCCCTGCGCATGAGAACCCACACCAGCAGTCGCGGCTACAGCACCTCCTCACGCAGTGCGACCGCCAGGCTGCCAACTGCCCTCCGACGACCCCGCCCCGCCTGTCCAGCCTTCGCTGCGTGCAGGGCACACCAGCAGCGGCAGCAGCAACGCTGTACAGCGCATGTGCGCAAAAGCCGTCACAGTACCGTGGCAACGCCGCCATCCCGACCGACGACTTCATTGGACCACCCCCGTGGCCCCAACGCACCGGCGAACCCCTCGTCAGCGGTTGTCCACCATGACGAGTGATACGGATGATTTTTACATTTGGTAGTCGATCCCGTCGTGACGCGCGCGAATTCGAGACCAGAATTTTGTTTTATCGCAGCAACTTTGGGCATATTTTCTGGAGAATTCAATCATTAGGTCGTCGATCCGATTCTTTTTTCTCAATCTCAGTAAATACCCTTCATTCAACTAAATTTTTAACCATTAATTTGATCGTTTGATAGATCAAAACTGGCTACCAATTTGACCGTTTAAACACGTTATATTTGGACAGTTTCGTGGTGCCAACTTCGCGGACTTGTTTCTCCCTCATCGAAGCTTCGGTTGATGAACCACCAACTCTGATGCGCATCAGGTATAGCTAACTTCATGCCATAAAAATTTTAGTTTCATAGGATGTCGTTTGGTTGGTTGAAATCGACGTCAAAGTTGGCCTCTCAAAATCATAATTTCCAACATGTAAAATTATAATTTTTAACCCAGGACATCGGATTCCAAATCTGACACCACCATTGGACTAGTGGCATCATTCTGGCCTAGATTGATATATAATTTGTCGAATTTGGACAAAATTTTTCTTGGCACATTTTTCGATACAAAGCGGGTCCAACAGCAAATACCATTTTTGACCCAAAATTACTATTTTGCTATTGGGTCCATAATTGGACTTATGGATAGCCTAACCTAGCTATTTTACTTATTTCGAGAATGTTAGCAATGTCTGTTTCAGCGTTCGAAGATGTTTATGAGAGTTCCACCTTTACTGCTTTATTCGGATTGACGAGTTCGCTTGTAGGACGTCGTCGAATCATCGTACAAACTTAGGCAAGATACCTTGCTACCTCTCTTATTCTATTTAAATACATGGTTTGTTGTCGTACATAGGAATAGATCGGTTAGTGGTGTGCGTCCAAATGTGACTTTGGTCCTATCGATGGTCTCATTGATATGATAGTGCGTGTGTGACTCAGAGGTTAGTGGACTATCCCGATTAGTAATGAGGTTATTTCCTATAACTTCTATGACTAGATACATCTCATGACACGATACTTTGATTGAGTTACATTGTGTTAGCATGAGCTTATGTACTTGACTGATCATCAATTCGTGCGGTCCGTGTGTCGGTACATATATTGGTTAGATTGAGTCTAGTTAGTGGCTTGTATTGAGAAATGAATTGTTCGAGTCATAGATATGACTAGTTCAACTCATGGACGGGAAAGACTATTAGTAGGCGTACGGGATTACCCTATCCTTATCAGCCTCAATATGCCAAGTTATAGGCTATACTAGTGGATATTCTATTATCATCTGTGGACTAGTCTCCTGTTTGGGAGAGAGTATGCTAGTATATTCGCGATATTAGTTGACGCTAATATCACTCCTTACCTACCTATACAATCCCAAAGTAGTTTCGATGTGCATTCACATAGTTGGTTAGATTCCCAGTTATTATTCAGTTCGTGTTATGGCCTGGGGTAGTGTCTTGTAGCAAAATATTATGCCATCCATTGTCCTTGTCTGGTTGTAGGAGTGGTTCACTGCTTCGATGGTGATATACTAGACCGTGTTGTGATTTGAACTACTTATTCATGTATTTATTTCAGTTCATATTTTAGCTTGTACTTTTGTATCTTGTTGTGTCCCTCTGAGGACCTGGTGATCTCTCCAGGTTGTTGCTGAGCTTATAGTATAGATAGGTGGATGGTATGATTTTGGCTTAATGGTTCAGGTATTGCTTGTAGTGTTAGTTTATCATTTTATCATGCTTTCTATATCCTTTCCTGTTATATCTTGCTCATTTAGCCTAGTTTTACTGGACCTCTGTTATTCTTCGGGTCTATTCCAAACATATATGCTAATGGGCTGCAGACTATGACACATATTTTTTATTCTTGATTTTATTCTTTATTGTGGATTGATACATAGATTAGTTAACATATCTTAGTTTACTTTACAGCATACTATGATTAGGCAGCATACTATGATTAGGGTAAGTCTATTAAATTGGGAATACTTATTCTAATCATACAGCTGGCATGCTCATGTCTTGGATTCCTATATATTTTGGAAATAGGGCATGACGAAATCTTAGCTTAATAAGACTAGAAAGTCGTAGATATGTTGAACCCTTTCCACAATACAGTTTAGTTAGGAATTCCAAAGGACTTGTAGCTACAACAATTGTGTTGGAGTAAGGTACACATAGGAAAATAAAGAGGGAAGAATCGTAGAAGCAGTACAATGTATAGGTTGAAGAACTAAAGAGGGTCAAGGATGGCTAAGACCTAGCAGACCGCATTTTTGGTGTATAACACCATGTTGCTAGAAGCGACGATTGAGAAAACCTAAGCAACAGAAGTGGGTAACTGGTTAGAATCGAGATATATGACCTTCAAGGTATTATAAGTTGGATATGACTTTAATGATTAGCTAGTCCCATTCTTAGAAAATCTTGATAGATAGCCTATACTTTGAGATGAATTGGTGTTCGTCATCTTCAGACTGATTGATTATTTGAAGTCCAAGATCGTACTAGTAACCCGGGTATAGCTCACCATCTATATGTTCGACCAGCTGATAGGAGCCAAAGTATTTTTCTAAGATTGACTTGAGATCGGGATAGCATTAGGTGAAGGTGCAGAGAGAGGATATTCCAAGGACAGCATTCAAGACTCGGTATGGCTACTATAGTTTTTGTGATGTCTTTTAGATTGACGAATGCACCAGCTATTTATAAATTTGATGAATAAGGTGTTCCATCAGTATTGTAACGACATGCTCCGCCCTAGCGGAATGCCGATTCAAACGGCAAGTGCAACGACTCAAATGAATCGTTGACTCGAAGAGTTGTATTGACCCGATAAGGTATTGATGTGAATCGATGCAAGAGTTACATTGGCCCTTCAGAAGATCCAAACTTAGACGTTCAAACGTGCGTTCAGAGTCTCACTCGGTTGATGCGATCATCGCTAAAGTGGGTGGCTCCGATGAACTGTCTTTGCTTAGCCTAGATACATAATAATACGGACAATATTACAAGATCGCTAGGCGATAACACCATGCATGCTAATAAAATGACTCAATTCACCTAGCTAAGAGAATAATCTCATCTCGTATGCTTGTGTAGAACATGGAAATGAACTTGGGAAATTACTCGAACCCTCGCATCACACTCCACGCTCGTGCCAACGCACAACTTACATTTCGAGCAGATTTATTTATGCGTTCAATTATGAATGAAATGATAGTCACTGGATAGTATCACAACTTAAGACATGAAACAATGAATGGTTTACTAAAATGAGGCAGAAAGACTATCAATATAGTCATTTCGAGCAGAGTATAGAAATATTGTAAGACTTCAGGACCAATGGGTCGCCAAGGCAGTTCCCGTACAGGGAGCTGCATAATGAATGAATGAATAAACGAATAAATGAATACGTGAATAAATGAATCAACGAATAAATGAATGAAAAAGTGAACGAATGAATGAGCGAATGAACAAGTGAAAGAAAGAAAAGAATGAATGAATGAATAAAAAGAAAGGCATAAGAGAAGACAAGAAGGATTAGCGACATATATGTCGGGGACTTGCTACGGAGCTCGTTACCCGTGTTGCACAGATGCCGCCGCCAACCTAGTCGATAATCGACTATGGCTCAAAGATAACCCGTTAAGTTAAAAATGACAAGACAATATGAAATATTCGCAGACAACTCGGTAGACGAGGGAAAGAAGTGAATAATGATTCCAGGGCAACGATCACGACATCGTCACCATCCTAGGTGGAATCATGGCTTACGGGCGGCTTGGGTATGGGCTCGGCCACCCAATAGGCGTAAGTCGGGTATTGCATGGCCTATCAGGGTATACCAGCCATCACCGGCTGATAGGGAACCACGATACCAAGATGGATAGTCCAAAATGGCTTATGGTGCCAGCGACCGGTACATATAGATTAAGTAGGCTCGATTGCGATAATCCGCGTACGAAACCTTGCCTTGATCTGAGTAAGCATAACATGCTAAGTTACTAAATGAAACGTATCTGAACAACGTTTGAGTACAACACATACTAATAACTTGAGTAAGTTGAACGACTGAGTAACTGAATGAACATTGAACAAAGCTTGATCATAACACATCTTGACAAAACTAGAATGCTTCGTAGAATCTGAGATAAGAACACGCCCTTGACACTCTTGAATGCTTATACAATCCGTTAAGTCCTTATATATAATATGTTGGCTAACTTGGTTTACCTTGAACAGGGAAGATCGTATAATAAGTATGGTAAGTTATACATGTTATTTCTATGCAACATTTGATATCGGTAACACGAAATAGGCTTTAAATCATATGCTATAAAACTGATCCTAAGGCAAGATTAGTAAGACAATAACTGACAGATGGTGCACAAAAGTAAAATAAACGTGTTTGTTAATGATAGCGAGTGGGCGAGCTAGCCTCTCCACCAGTGCATAAAAATATACTGATAACCAAATAGTCTGCTTGCAGGGTGCGGGAGAACCTCATCGGGTGTGAGGACTTCCCTCAAAACTTGCTAAGGAGCAGAGCTAACTCTGGAGCCTTTGAGCGTTGCAGAGGAACTGAAGCACTATATAGAGGACATAATGTATCGAAACATCGCCATGAATTATTCTATCTTGTAAGCCACTTGGCATGCCCTTTATGTTTCAGAGAAAGAGCATGAGCGAATTGTAATCTCGGCCTAGCGCCGCTTGTAATACATCTTGAATCTCAATAAAGACTATTGAGTTGTTTTAATTTGTGTTCATTTACTTTCCACTGCAAATGGGGACACTCTGTGCGACTCTATGGCCTAGCTTAAATCGGCCATTTCTGGACTTGGCCTTTCACGAGTACAACCTAGGCTCATGCGACATCACGCATTAGCAAGGACGATCGCTCCTCCGTGAGCGGGGCATGACATATTGGTATCAGAGCACGGCTTTACATCCTTGGACTTTATTTCAATTCTCTCAGTTTTGAAAGCTCGATCGTGAACAAAAGAAGTATACGCTCTCTCTCGTTGTGTCTTAGGATGTTCCATACAATAAGTATAATTCTTCCAAAAGCTTGTACAAGTATTCGATTGAACCACGATCGATATGTGAAGGCCTTTGTGCCAAACTGTGTCGGACTTGAGTTAGAAGAAAAACCATGCTAAAGTTAGCAAGTGGTGTGCGTTCCTAAATAACCTTATGCTGACAATAGCGAACTAGTGTACGATACCGAAGTATAGTTTGAACGGGACGGCTATGCACACAGCCTTTTGGCTAAGTTGTGCCGAGTATCACGCTCCTAGACCTTCTGGTGCGAACGAGTTTGCGAGCGAGATTGACTATCGCTTGGACAAGAATAAGTTAGACTTATATTCTATATCAATAGAGATGCTATCGGACCAACGCTAAGACGAACACGGGGAATGGTTCTTAGATTTTGAGGAACGGGCGAACGTATATTTAAACGTGTCGATTGTGAACTAATGATCATTTCAAGGATTTGTAGAATGACTTCACCCCGAGTGGTGTATGCGATAGTCTAGAATAAGAATGAGTTTCGACGATTAGTCGAGTGGCTCGAACCCTGAATGGTCTATGGACGTCTTGAAAATTGTTCGAGTAAAATTAAGGATTTACGGGTAGCAACGAGTGTATCAACAAGCGCTGTTATCGTACAAAGTCTTAGAACGAGTAACGCTTAGATGGTCGTAATTTTGAAAGTCTCAAACGAGATATCGTTTGGATGATTTGTGAACGTGTAGTGCAAATTACAAAACAGCTGAATAGACGTCCAGAACGATAAAATGAATGGATGTCTTGGTTGAGAAAACTTGGTAGATCGTACGTGCGATTTTGGAATAGTCGAATAGAGTGAAACTTGAGTTGAGGTAAAATACTCATAAAACGGGATCGACGATAGCACGATTGGAAGATAGCGTGCATGAACGTTGGTTCGAAGATGCGAATAATGACTAAGATTTTAAAATGGATGTTATTCATTGACTTGAGTTAGCATAGAACAATGCGAATTGAGGAATTAAATTGTACGACTCAGATTTTGTTGCAAAGGAAGATCGTCAGGTTATGTACATCATCGATAGTATTGAGACGTATCAAAGATCGATGTATGATAACTCGAGGGTACTCTGATTCAATGAATGATGATCATGTTAAAAGTAATTGTTTCAATGGATGTTAGGCTTGGGATTTTGATAGAAAGGAATGTTTGGATGAAAATGGAAGTGTCTTGATTGTTCGTCGATAACCACAATGCCAATGATCTTGTCTTGTGCGAGTGCAACTCCAGTCTTGCACATGCGTTACGTCGGACTTGGGGCAATTATTTTGTGTGAGCGTTGGCATGGTGATTCATGTCCAGCGGGAATGATTAACTCGAGGATCAGGCCGTGGTAATTTGGAATGCTTCGACTTATGGTTTGAAGCGAAGGTGAATTCGAGAATTGTTCAGACTTGTGATTGATGATTAAGTAAACTTGAGGATTGAGTAGATCCAATCTACGTATCATGAACGAACTAGTCTAGAATCAATGCATGAGTTACGCCCTGATGAGGTCGTATATCCTACGGGAGCGTTGGCATGGTGATTCATGTTCCACCATAGATAATCAGACTTGCGTGAGATCGGAGTGTGATATATTGCTATACTAGACGACCTTGTGATCGACTACGTGAATTAGATATGATGGATAGGTGAATTGTATCAAACATATTTGAAGAGATAGACTATAACAATTGCTAGTTTGGACGTACGATATTGAGATACCGAGGACTTGGTTGAGGAGAACATATCGTAGGATGACCTTGCTGAACGAAACTCGAACCCTGTACGAAGATTGTCTTGATGCGAATAGGATGAACACTGCTCGATGTTTAGAAATTTGAGTGAAACGAGCTTGGGTAGAGTATCCCATATGAATGAACCATGGTTTGATCATAGGATTAGGACGAGCGTCGTGCAGCGAGTTTGCACGATGAACTACGAATTGAGTTGTAACTATAACCTTGTGAGCTGACCTAGCGTATAGCTGGACAACCCTATGCCGAGTGATTGAACTTGTGTGACTGACTTTAGAGTATCGTTCGGACGGACGATAAATATGGGGAAACAAGACTTAGATTTAGGACGTAGAACTGGGAGTATGTGCTAACGACAAGGATATCAGCCCCAAAACAAAGTGAATGATAGAAATCGGTGATGAGCAAAAAAAGTTGAGATAACCAATGTGAATCATTGATAGAAAGACGTACTTGATGATAGTGAAATGTTTGGTTTTGGATCGGATGAGAATTACTTGAACCTTAGTCGACTCCGCTAAAAAGAAATCGTAATGATTTCATAAACAAGAATGTTTGAGAAACAAATTAGGTCATCTCGAGGATCGAGATAGACGATAGTAAAACGAACTGGAGTTCGGTTTTAATCGAGTTAGTACAACGACCGACAATTCGAAACTATCACGAGTAGCTTGTCTGACTTTACTATCGCTAAGCTTGGTTGAAATATATATATTCGGGGGACGCCTTGAATATGTACACAATCCAAACTCAGCGATATGATAAACTCGAATGTAGTTGCAAGTGGATATGTTAAGATGCGCATGGATGAACGGATGAGTGAGTTAGCCTCAGCCTATGACCCTCATGTTTGACGAATTATAACACACCTCATGTGACCATTATAGTCCCGCGACAGGGCACAATAGCGGCCAAGTCATACAAATACGATAACTGAGTGAGTACCATCAACTCACGAATGAGTGGTAAAGTCATTCAATAAAATTTACCAAATGCATGCGACGCAGAACTTAGAAAGATAAGCGAGTATAGTTCGATGCTATCGAAGGATAAAGTCATCGATGAGAATTGTCTAAGGTACACGCACGACATGAGTTAAGGAACGATAGGATGGCGTACACTCAGAAAGTCTCAAGGATGAGACTTATTCTGAGTGGTGTATAATGTAACGACCCGCTCTGCCCTAGCGGAATGCCGATTCAAACGACAAGTGCAACGACTCAAATGAATCGTTTACTCGAAGTGTTGCGTTGACCCGATAAAGTATTGATGTGAATCGATGCAAGAGTTACGTTGGCCCTTCATAATAATCCAGACTTAGACGTTCAAAGGCACGCTCGGAGTCTCGCTCGGCCGATGCGATCATTGCTAAGGTGGGTGGCTCCGATGAACCGATCTTTGCTTAGCCTAGATACATAATAATACAGACAATATTGTAAGATCGCTAGGCGATAACACCATGCATGCTAATAAAATAACCTAACGCACCTAGCTAAGGGAATAATTCTATCTTATATGCTTGTGTAGAACATGGAAATGAATTTAGGAAATTATTCGAACCCTCGTACCGTACTCCACGCTCATGCCAACGCACAGCTTACATTTCGAGTAGATTTACTTATGCGTTCAATTATGAACAAAATGCTAGCCACTGGATCGTATCAAAACTTGAGACATGAAACAATAAATGGTTTACTAAAATGAGGCAGTAATACTATCAACATAGTCGTTCCGAGCAGAGTATAGAAACATTGTAAGACTTCGGGACCAATGGGTCGCCAAGGCGGTTCCCGTACAGGGAGCTGCATAATAAATGATTGAACGAATGAACGAATAAGTGAATGAATAATCCATGAATAAATGAATGAATAAGTGAATGAATGAACAAATGAAAGAAAGAAAAGAATGAATGAATGAAAAGAAAGGCATAAGAGAAGACAAGAAGGATTAGCGACAGGTATGACGAGGACGTACAACGGGGCTTGCTACCCGTGATGTACGGACGTCGCCGCCAACCTAGTCATTAATCGACTATGGCTCAAAGACAGCCTATGTCTAAAAGACAGCTCGTTAAGTTAAAAATGACAAGACAATACGAAATGGTCGCAGACAACTCGATGCACGAGGAAAAGAAGTGAATAAGGATTCCAAGGCAACAATCATGACATTGTGGCCGGCCTAGGTGGATTCATCGCTTACGGGCAGCTTGGGTACGGGCTCGGCCACCCAAGAGGCGTAAGTCTGGTATTGCGTTGCCTATCATGGAGTACCAGCCATCACCGGCTGACAGAAAACCACGATACCAAAATGGATAGTCCAAAATGGCTTGTAGTGCCAGGAAACAGTGCATATAGATTAAGTTGGCTAAATTGCGGCAATTCGCATATGAGATCTTGTATTGAAATAAGTAATCTGAGTAAGCTGAACATGCTAAGTTACTAAATGAAACGTATCAGAACAACGTTTGAGTCCAACACATACTGACAACTTGAGTAAGCTAAATGACTGAGTAACTGAATGAATATTGAACAAAGCTTGATTATAACATATCTTGACAAAACTAGAATGCTTCGTAGAACCTAAGACAGGAACACGCTGTATTCCCCCAAAACTTTTGAAGGATTATTTCTATTATTTTACTAATATTATTATTCTTGTGTTTTATTGTTATCATTATTATTATATTTAATAATAATATTATTATTATTATTATTATTATTATTATTATTATTATTATTATTATTATTGACATGTTTTAGGTTATTTTTTTTTACTGAGAATTAATTTTACAAAATAAATATTTTACATCAGTGTATATATATAGAACACTTAATACAATTTACTTATAGTAATTTCCTACAAATTTTGTGCCTTATTAAATAATATGGGTATATATATATATATATATATATATATATATATATATATATATATATAGAGAGAGAGAGAGAGAGATATAATTATTGTGTAAAGAATGTTTTTTATTGTAATTATAGATAAAGTTAGTATATATATGTATATACATATATAATATTTAAGATATTTAAATATTTAAAAAAAAAATTCTGCTCTGTTTGGTATAAAAGGGAGGGGGTCACGAGAACATGGAAAAGCATCGAAACCCTAACCCCATCTCCCGAACCCCTGGTGACATCATCGACGACCCCGCACGTGCATGCGTGCACCGCTGCGATGGCCAGTCAGCCATCGACGGCCGACAGCAGTGTGCAGCCGCACACGAAGAAAGCAGCGAACGCAGGTCGCAGTACCAACTTCGTTGCCCGAGTTCTCCGCGTACAACGGTTCATTTTACGAATCGTCTTCTCTGGTACATTCATAACATATACGGCTATAATTTTATTCAAATAGATTATAGTATAATGTGCTAGTTCACCGGGATAATCAACACGAAGTCAAGGAAAAAATCTGCTCGAGAAACAGAGCATTAGGCTGTACAGACCCTCAGTTTGGAAGAAAGATTCTGAATCACATAGTAGGGTTTTCAAAAATCTAATTTGAAAAAGTCCAAGAAAACATATACGAGAATAAAACCTAGTTTGTAGATTGTAACTTCATTGCGTACACAGGAAGTTATTCGATTGTAAAAATCAGAGAAAAATTAGTTCTTAAACTAAAATTTTTAGAAAAATCTCCCGATACGACGTGCATCCCGCCAAACTGGGTGACGTGGTCGCGAACCGAAAGCATAAAAAGGTGTGTATCGACTTCGTGGATGTGTGGCTTTGACGGAATTCAAATTGGTTGCGTATGCGGGATCCGTCGAAATTTACCGTATCGGCCCTTTACAAATTTCTCAATTACTTCATGCACGTTCATCGTATCGAGACAAAAATTATGACAACAAGACCAAATCAATTTTTTGGTCCTGTATGCCAAGTTTGGTCTGATTCTGAGAAGGTCAACTGGAACGCTTATTTAGTGGGCCCGTGACCTGCTCCAAGGGGCGAATTTGTGCATGGCCCGCCGGAATCTAACTTTAGACATAAGGTTGGGTTCGACTTCTCAAACCGGACCTATAGACATATAGTTTGATGACTTTAGAGACCACATATATTGGTACGCGATTCGGTGCAAAACGGATCCAACGGCGGACATCGTTTTGATCCGAAATTATAATTTTGCCCCTGTTCCAGAATTGGACTTTTAGACAGGCATTTCATAGACATATTCTTTATTCCAAACATGTTCGTGGTGTTTATTTCAGTATTCGAGGATGTATGCGGGATTTGGCTTTCATCGCTTCACTATTCTGACGGTTCGAGCTATTGGTTGTCACCCTTTTGTACATAACCTCAGGCAAGATACCTTGCCATATTTACTGCTTATATTTAGTCTATATTTTTGTTATTGCAAATCACTGTTTACTTATTTCTAGTTCATGTAGCTGTACTATTAGTACAGTTCCTAATTTATTGCCTGCTCAGTGATATTAGCTTTACTTTACTTATTATCCTTTGATTGCATATGGATCTAGAGTCAAGGGACTACCATTTATAGTGTATATCATAAACCTTACACAGTTGTACCATAAGGTATGTGTGAGATGAGTAGCATGTAGAGGTACTTGTGTGTTGGCTGATCACCCGTGCGCATGCATTAGGTCTAACTGCTAATAGAGACATGTTAGGAGACTTAGTAGTTAGTAGAGGTACATGATCGCGGATGCGACCTAGACAGGTGCATCGGGTGGGGAAAACATTTCCTTGTCGTATGAGTTTCTATTACACATTCTCTTGTAACCCGGAAGCTCCGCTGGAGATACGGGTATCCTTACCCCCTCAGGTTGGCTACTATCGTTTTTGAACGTCATGCGCTTAGGTCACTGGTGTCCAAGTGGGGACTATACCATATCCTATATACAGCCAGGGCTCATGCGACGAAAGGTTTGTTCTTAACTGCATAAACATATTAGAATGGTTAGGTAACCTTCGTCAATGTCATATCATCCCGTTCCATTAGTAGCTTGGAACAATGTCGCATCGTGGTATAGTGTACTACCCTTGTCTTTGTTTGGTTATAGGGGTAGTCCACTGTTTCGATGATGAGGTATTGGATCTTATTACGATTGGAACTATTTTACTTTATTTATGATTTATGACATATTATATATATTCAGTTATGTGGCATGTTCTTTATGTATCTTGTTACGTCCCTCTGAGGACCTGGTTATCTCTCCAGGTGTGTGCTTTTGTGACTTTTTGCAGGTGTTCTAGCCAAGGTCGTGATCTTCTTCATTCCGTCGAAGATGATTGCCTTGGTTCATTTTATCATTTTTATCTATCCTTTCCTTGTATATTTCTCTCTTTTAAAATAGTTGGTAGTGGATTTGTCTCTGCCCAACTACATGTATAAATGACAAATTTCATAGTTGATTTATATTATTATTCTCTTATTTGGTGGATAAGATTTAATTATTATGGTTTACTGCATTTTACAACTTATGTATACATACGGGACTTCCATACATTGGAGCATACTTTATATGTATACAGCTGGCATGTCTACGTACTTCGTCCTAAGTATTTTGGGACTGGGGCGTTACATATTTTTATGGTGGTCCATGCAGGTTAAGTTTACCACTTCGGTTACGTTACTGTACCGATATGAGCCTGCACATAGGATTAGAGTCTAGTATCTTATCACATGCTTGATCTCCTCCTTTGATTCCAATTCCGAACTCTCGTCCTACTACCTTGATTTCCTTCTGCTTTATTCCTTTCCACTGTAAATCTTACCTTCTTCCTTCGTGCTTGATAAAGAGGGTAGAAAGATGACTCATACTAGATATACATGTCATATTTCCCAATCACTCTATTAGTTGACTTTTATAAGTTGGGTAGTAAGCCTCGCGGCCTACCACCCCGTGTTCTTATAACCCAATAATGAAGTATAACTTGGTGGCACTGAATATACGCTAATGTAGAAAGATTTGTGACCTAGAATCTAGAGTTTTAGTAGCCCATACTCCATTGATCAACCATCGCCTGTTACAAGAGACAGTAGGACGACTGTATAGACACGAACACCAAACAAGACTTAGATCCTTGTAAAATTTGAACTATTTATTACTGCTTTCAACATTATCTCCCGTACTTATACTTTGTAATAACATGAACGATGTTGCAATTTATAGCCTAGTTTTGCAAGCTTATTCTTTATCGAGCTTGTTCAGGACATATGTATACTGGGGACGCCCACAAGCATATTGTCTAATTATAATCAATGTATTATGGTCTGATCAACCATAGTGCATTTGGTTCGCTCTTTATTTTGATATTTTTTCCATCGACAAGGAAGCTTATGGACCTAGACTTTGTATTAGGCATTTGATTGACTCACCTCACATGTATTTCTCTTTATAAGAGAAATAGAAAACGAAACTTTGAACTGAGCTCACACGCGTACTAGAGCACATACTTCCCCCGGGACGGACTAAAGTCAACTGCTACATGCCTTGAGAGGAGCTCTATCAAACCTTCTCCTTAGAATAATTCGTTGATCACATACTTTCCACTTGCGATATCAATAGTCAACCTGAGACTTTTCTGCCGCTACACTACTTGCTCTCGAAACTGCCTTAGCTTCAAACTCATAGGCTAGCTCAAAACGTCGAGGTGATAGCTTGAGGCTTAGCCCTCCTAATCTGACTGAGTTGTATGTAGGATAAGCGGGAAGGCTCAATAGAACGGGATCCTCACGTCCACAATGGAGCTTCGCCTTGACTACATTTATAGGGTGCTTCACTCACGCGGCTTTGCTAGATGGATGCAAAATAGTTGGATGGAGTCATGCTCAGTCAATTAGTCTAGCCTCCCTTCTGAGTCAGATTTTTTGTCCCACATGGATTGAGATATCGAGGTATCTAGAATCTTATCCACGACGATATTGACAATTTCTCTTAAATTATACATTCGCCTTTGAAGCACGAAATTGTATTCGATGACATCTTTCTTGAACACTTTGTTGTTTTTGTCTTTCACTGATAAGGAAAGACAAACGCTCATATTTGGTAGATAAATACGGAGTATCCCTCAATGGCCATGATAGTCGTGTACACAAGCGTAGCTACCATCGGCTAGCCATGTGACTAGAACCTTGCCTTGAGTTACTCGTTCTCCTCTCGACCCTCAAACTACTATCGTGACCTTCTAATCATAAGAATTTGAGAATGATTAGGATCTTACCCTTGGTCAAACACAAACCTAGGAGACTACCTAATCTCTAAAAATCAATTATTGTGAGCCTCCAATTATTCATCTTGATTCTTGGCCTAACTAGCAACCCGTATTGTCACGACCCGCACCCGGTTTTTTTTTTTTTTTTAAACGGATACGGGACGTGTCCAAGCCAGCCTACGCCGCAGTGTCGGCGGTAGAACGCTGTCACGGCCATGAAGATCAAAATCACAAATAATCCAATGCTCATTCACATAAACTAATTTAACTTACAATGATCACAAGTTTTACTTTTGTAGAAGAATATAAACTTGTACAATTCAATGAATGACTACAACTCGACTATTTAGCTAGTCTCTAGGCTTTTGTCGGTAAGTATTCCCGTCACTCCCCAAGCTAAGTGAATCCACGGCTAACCTGAAAATGTTGGTTTCCAGTCAGGAATGGAACGAGCACAATTCACTGAATGCAATTTCAAATAAAGAAGATGACTATAAACAAGGGTTAGACATCAATCATGGGTTTGAAAATAAACATGAAATATAAAAACCAATAGTAAGTAAATAGACACAAAATACTCTCCCCGACTGTTAGAAGTACCTTTGATATGTGATCGGTCTCGGGACAATTATGCGACACGGTCTACACGGTCTAAAGTTACACGGTCTACAGTTACACGGTCTACAATTACACGGTCTACAGAAAATATTGCAATAAAGAAATATTGTCTACAGAATAATAATCACGAACTACACAGATTAAATACAATAAATAAATCACTGTCTACACGGTCTACTTTGCAATAAATAAATCACTGTCTACAAGAAATAAATATAACACGGTCTACAAGAAATAAATGCAACACGGTCTACACGGTCTACACGGTCTAAGGTCAGATCACACATCGTTGGTACTTTTCATTCCCGACTCAACAATTTATAATAGAAAATAATCACATAACTAATGAAACCAACCAATGAAATATAGTGAAAATCAATATCGAAATGCAGACAATAAACTGTACTCGCCTGTGGTCCTGTGCTGGTGAAACCGATGATCCAAACCACTCAATATGCCACTATAGTCAAAACCCGTACAACAGTCCCCGGAAGCTGAAATAAACAATACCAATGATCTCAGAATAGTCCAATTAGCTAGGATTGCCTGTCCTTACGTCCAATTCTGGACACAGGGGCAAAACGGTAATTTCAGGCAAAAACGATGTCCGTCGTTGGACCCGCTTTGTACCGAAAAGCGTGCCAGAGTCAACGGTCTCTAAAGTCGTCATACTACATGTCTACGAATCCAGTTTTTCGATACGAACCCAACCGTATGTCCAGAGTTGGATTCCGGCGGGCCGTGCACAAAATTGCCCGTTGAGTGGGACCGTGGGGCCCGCAAAACGACGTCGGATTCGACTGTCTCAGAATTGGACCAAACTTGGCATACAGGACCAGAAAAATGATACGGTTCTGTTGGCGCAAGTTTCGTCTCGATCTGACGATCGTGCACAAAGTAATTGGAGAATTTGCAATGTGCACGATACGGGAAATTTCGACGGATACGCATCAAATTCGTCGCGCACACGCGACCAATTTGAATTCCGTCAAAGCCCACACGACCACGAAGCCGTTACGCAGCTTTCGATGCTTTCGGTTCGCGACCACGTCGTCCCGATTGGCGTGACGCACGTCGTGTGGAACAATTTTCTAGTTTTCAAAACAGGTTTTTGGAAAACTTTGGGATTCGATTTCTCGACGCTCAGTCGATGAATTCAAATTCTGCAAAAAGGGATTCGAAGCCTTACATGTTGTCAACAAGTATCTTCAAATAGATTTTCTAATAAGGGACTGGATTGATCGGAAACGATCCTCAAATATGGGTTCATGGACTGCTATATTCCCTGTTTTCGAACAGGTTTTTGATCGACTTCGTGTCGATTTCTTGGGTCGGTCGCACGACTATTTCAAAACCTAACTACTGGGATTCAAAGATGGTTATGTTGTGGTCGTACCTGAGCAAACGGTTCGACGTTTCGTCGAACGAGGAGGGAGAAATCACGTCGCGAAATTGGATGTTTCCCCCCGCGCACTCGCTGCTGTTTCTTTCCACTGTGCTCGCGCGCGGCTTGCTCTGCCGACGCCGTCCTCCGGCCAGCGGCGGTGCGGTAGGGCGGCGCGCACAGACCCAGGGGTCGCCAGGGATGGTTGGCGAGATCGAGGAGAAGTTGGATTAGGGTTTCGTCGCTCCTTTCTCACGATCTCTTCCGTTCAATATATACTATCCATATATACTGTAAATTTGCTGCTCTCGGTTTTGGGCCGAGATTCTTTCTCGGTTTCATGGGTCTTCTGCTGATGCTGGCTCGACTTGGCACTGGGTTGTGCGGTCAGCAGCTTGGTGGGTTTGGCCTGGCTCCACATGCTGGTTTGTTTTATTTCCATTGTCCCTTTTTTTTTATTTTTTTTTTTATAAGCTTCTCTGTTTTGCCAAACCGAGCAAAAGAGGGGGGGTCGGGTTCGCGAACAGGCATGGTGGCCTTGCTGGGTTTGAACGGCCTCCCTTGGGCTGGGATCAAAAGGAAGATTGTTTTTTTGTAAGCACCCTTACTTGAACATGGGAATGTGCTAGATTTGCCTAAACGATTTGAGCTTGAACAAATGAAACTTGACTAGTGAGCTCTAGCCTAAACCAGCTCAACTTGAAAAGCTCAGCATGCACTGCATCTACTACCCTAACTTGACTATGACCAAGTTGGGCTCCAATGTGCCAACATGATCAAGTTTATAATTATATATATTTTGTATTCACATAGTTATTAGCTGTTGATCTCATTGTTACCGGCTAATTATATTAGTTATGCAGTACACTTGAGGTAGGGGAAAGACTCGACCAAAGTATCAAAGATCAAATTAAGCTGTTCCAAAGCCTAGCTCTGGTTTGAACATAGTCATTCAAGTTCATGGTCAAGTTATGCTCAATATGTCCTTCTAAGTGGATCAAACTCAAACATCCAAAGTTTGACACAGCTCGACTCATTTAAATGCCCTAATCGACTAGACTGGGGAGAAAGAGATGGGAGTATCTAATGAGAAACAGAGAAGACACAAATAGGAGAGAGAGAGGTAATATCATTAATTTAGTGATATAAGGGCATGTATCGATCAGATTCAGTCAGCAATAAAATATATTTATTTAATCACCATAAAATAATAACTAATTAACTATTTATAAAATCTAATATTCACCCCTTTAAATCAATTAAATAATAAATAAATATTTCTAAATTTTCGGGGAGGGGAGCTACACGTATGCCTTAACTCAACCCTTACTTGATAAGGCCCCCACAGTTTAGACAAGAGAGGAATAGACCAAAATAAGGACAAGCATTGCAATGACTATGGTAGACATCCATCATGAGATTTGAGACCAACAGGTATTATTCTAGTTATGTAGATTTTTGTTAATAAGACCAGACTTAGCATTGGAACATCACTAGCTTAGCCAATTCCATTGCATAATATCCTATCATATGATGATTTACTAGTTATTAACATCAATGCATGAGCACTCCATTCGACACCATTAGAAACCTTGCGATCGTAGTCTGGCAGGCTTTACATAAATAGAAATTTATGACTTAGTAGTCTGAAGTCCTTCATATGACGTGTCGTAGAGTTCGTTACCCCCCATCGATAACTCTCGTATACTGTGGACAATGTTGATCATTCTATTTTATCGACTCGTGTGTCATTGTATGCAATCATTTTCCATTTATTAGAAATCAGAATATGATCCTCGAATTTGATTAATATCTACCATATCACGTTATCTATTACATCGTGCCTTATTCTTTATTATCAAAAGTCGAGGTGCGATATCACAACTTTGAAATTTTCTAACCTCATTAATCCTAAAACCATGCCTTAGCTTCTAGATTGAGTAGAGTGTAAGTCTCCTAAATTTTAGGATATACTAGTATTACTGATTGGTTAGAATAAGTTGGTTTCCATTAGGGAGAAAATTAGTGTCCCATGAACTCCCACTTTTTATTTAGATTATTTGGTGTCCTCGACCGTGACATTAATATTCGGAGCACGAGACCAGCTGTGACCTTCCAACCAATTTTACATACAAGACCTAGATGACTCCACCTTCATGTAGACATATCATGTCCCACTAAAATGCGTCCCCTTGTACTCTATTTTTATGATACGACTTTCGAGCCAAAAAGGCTAGTTATAACCCCTACCATAATACCATTATATTTTCTGACTGCAATTAGAGATCCAACCTTGACTCAAGTCTTTTGACCCAATATATGGTTATGATCTACTCGAAGCCCACTTCGCACAAGCCACTAGTGTGCCACTCAATTGAGTCTTCTTGTGCTACTTAAACACAAAAGTCACGAAAGGTACATTTTGGTCTTAAGGAACCTAGTTAACCAATACGACTGGCATTTAGCTCAACCACTCGAGTGAAACCTATTCTAGGTTGTCCTAACCTAATAGAAATGGTTCAGATAGATTTTGGGATCTCGTCCGGCCAATCCAAGATTTAAATTAATTAAAGATTGGTTCCAATGGGACTAATAAACCATTGGTTTATAACGTTTATTTCTATCCATATCATTTTGATACCTCGCCCATGACTTTGGTAATTGGAGTATAACACTAGCCACTTCCTTTCAACAAATTTCACCCTCATGAACTAGATGAGCCACTCTACGACCATGGCATACACAACCCACACAAAAGCACCATCTTGTGCTTCATTTTAACTACACCACATGTATGACCTATTTTTTTCTTTCTTAAAACAAACCATAGATGCCCATTCTCATCCTATTTGATTTATGTGCAATATCGACCAATTCCCCTTAATGAATTGAATACCCATGATCCCTGCCTGACGAAGGATACCCTATCATATAGAATATGTTGTCAATTTGGATTCCTTCTGTAACCACCACCTGCATCTTTTCGAAAACCGATTTATGACTGAAGTACTTACTCTTCCTTTGTAACCAGCCTCAATGTATATTATATTTTATCTTAATATATTAACTTTTATTTTAATTTCGAGGATGAAATTTTTATAAGTTGGGTAGGATGTAATCCCCCAAAAATTTTGGAGGATTATTTCAATTATTTCACTATATTATTATTCTTGTGTTTCGATGTTATCATTATTATTATATTTATTATTATTATTGATATTTTTAGGTTATTTTTTACTGAGAAAAATTTTAAACAATAAATATTTACATCAGTGCATATATATATATATATATATATATATATATATATATATATATATATATATATATATATATATATATATATAACACTTAATAAATTACTTATAGTAATTTCCTACAAATTTTGTACCTTATATAATATGGGTATATATATATATATATATATATATATATAATATATATTAATTATATATATAAATATATATATATATATATATATATATATCTATATATATTATATATATATATATATTATATATATATATATATATATATATTATATATATATATATAATTATTGTGTAAAGATTATTTTTTTTGTAATTATAGATAAAGATTAGTATATATATGTATATACATATATAATGTTTAAGATATTAAAATTTCTAATAATTTCGCTCTGTTTGGTATAAAAGGGGGGTCACGAGAACACAGGAAAAGCGTCGAAACCCTAACCCCATCTCCCGAACCCCTTGGCGGCATCATCAACGACCCCGCACGGTGCGCGTGCGCGCCACCGCGGTGGCCGATCGGCCACCGACGGCCGACAGCAGTGCACAGCCGCACACGAAGACAGCAGCGAACGCAGGTCGCAGAACCAACTTCGTTGCCCGAGTTCTTCGGGTAAGACGGTTCATTTTGCGAATCGTCTTCTCTGGTACATTCATAACATATACGGCTATAATATCATTCAAATAGATTGTAGTATAATATGCTGGTTCACCCGGACAATCGACACGAAGTCAAAAAAATTTTGCTCGAGAAACAGAGCATTAGGCTGTCCAGACCCTCAGTTTGGAAGCAAGATTCTGAATCACACAGTAGGGTTTTCGAAAATCTAATTTGAAACAATCCAAGACACATATACGGGAATAAAACCTAGTTTGTAGATTGCAACTTCATTGTGTACACAGGAAGTTATTCGATTGTAAAAATCAGAGAAAATTAGTTCTTAAACTAAATTTTTTAGAAAAATCTTCCGATACGACGTGCGTCTCGCCAAACCGGGCGACGTGGTCACGAACCGAAAGCATCGAAAGGTGCGTATCGACTTCATGGACATGTGAGCTTTGACGAAATTCAAATTGGTTGCGTATGCACGATAAATTTGATGTGTATCCGTCAAAATTCACCGTATCGGCCTCTTTGCAAATTTCTAATTACTTTGTGCACGTTCGTCGTATCGAAAGGAAACTTACGCCGACAGGACCGAATCATTTTTTGGTCCTGTATGCCAAGTTTGGTCTGATTCTGAGAAGGTCGACTGGAACGCTATTTGGCGGGCCCACGACTCGCTCCAACGGGCAAATTTGTGCATGGCCGCGGAATCCAACTTTGGACATATGTTTTAGTTCGTCTCCTCAAATTGGACCTGTAGACATATAGTTTGACTGACTTTAGATACCATAGATATTGGCACACGATTTAGTGCAAAATGGGTCCTACGGCGAACATCGTTTTGACCCAAAATTATGATTTTGCCCCTGTTCCGGAATTGGACTTTTGGACAGGCATTTTTTAGACATATTATTTATTCGAACACGTTCGTGGTGTTTATTTCAGCATTCGAGGACGTATGAGGGATTTGGCTTTATCGCTTCACTATTCTGACGGTTCGAGCTATTGGATGTTGCCCTTTTGCACACAACCTCAGGCAAGATACCTTCATATCTACTGCTTATATTTAGTCTACATTTTTGTTATTGCATATCACTGTTTACTTATTCCCATTTCTTGTTGTGGTACGATTATTATAGTTCCTGATTTATTGTCTATTCAGTGATATTAGCTTTACTTTACTTATTATCCTTTGATTGTATATCGACCTAGAGTTAAGGGACTACCATTTGTAGTGTATATCATAAACCTTGACACAGTTGTATCGCAATGTATGTATGAGATGAGTAGAATGTAGAGGTACTTGCGTGTTGGCTGATCACCCGTACGCATGCGTTAGGTCTAACTGCTAATAGAGGCATGTTAGGAGACTTAGCAGTTAGTAGAGGTACATGATCGCGAATGCGACCTAGATAGGTGCATCGGGTGGGGAGAACATTTCCTTGTCGTATGGGCTTCTATTACACATTTCCTTCTAATCCGGAAGCTCCGCTGGAGATACGGGTATGCTTACCCCCTCATGTTGGCCACTGTCGTTTTTGAACGTCATGCGCTTAGATCACTGGTGCCCAAGTGGGGACTATACTGGATCCTATTTACAGCCAGGGCTCATGCAACGAAAGGTTTGTTCTTAACTGCATAAACAATTAGAATGGTTAGGTAACCCTCGTCAATGTCATATCACCCTGTTTCATTAGTAGCTTAGAACAATGTCGCATCACGGTATAGTGTACTACCCCTTATCCTTGTTTGGTTTGTAGGGGTAGTCCACTGTTTCGATGATGATGTATTGGATCTTGTTACGATTGGGACTATTTTTGTTTACTTGTCATCTATGACGTATTATATATATTTAGTTATGTGTCATGTTCTTTATGTATCTGTCACGACCCGCACCTAGTGTAGGGGCAACGATAAGTGGGTACGTCCAGCCTACGCCGCAGTGTCGACGGTCGAACGCTGTTCTAGGTTACTATCTAATCAACAACTCACGCAATTATATAATATACTTTTCAAATCTCAACTCCGAACGGAGGACAAGTATAGATATAATGAAATCTCAATCACAGTCTAAGCACGATATGATAACACATAAGTTGATAACTGAAGACTAACAACAACAAATATAAACTACTAAATAATAATGTCTCAACAAACTCAAATACAAACTCAACATCTCAAGTTATTACAATTCAAGTTCTAAACATGAATCTAAAGCAAGTCTAGTAGCTAGTCTCCTGATCACTCCTGAGTGTCGGGGCCAAAGGTAGCTAAACCATCTCCTGGTCCATAGTAAGTAGGGCAAGTGTCCTCGGGGCGAGTATCTGTAATATTTCAACAGGTCCATCAGGACAAAAATGACACAACTCATCTAGAATTCCAAGTAAATGACAAGAACTATAAAGCATTATAGACATTATATTGATGAACATGGCAATTTATACAGGTAGTGATATAGAGAACAGTTAAGTATAAGAGAAGTAAGGTAACAAATAAAGAAGAAACATGGCAAGAAAGCTGTAAAACAAGATCTAGCTGAACTAGAGTAACATGATATAAGTCCAGACAGTATAATATGAGTCAAGTGTAATCCCAATGACCTAGATAATATAAATCTATACCAGATAAATCCGCACAAGATGAGTCCACCATAAGGTGAGTCCAGTCAGTGATCAATGATTCCAGGTGAGTCCAGATTATATTCTAACAGTGTGTTTTAAAATACCGAGATCGACATGTAACGGCTGTAGGTAATACGGCACATCGCATACTCGCCAAGTGTGGGATGGCTATCTTTCCAGTATCTTCCAAGGGAGTGGTTCCAGTATTTGGGAATGTTCACATGTCTACTCTAATATTTTTCCCGTCCAACAAGTATAAATGAATCCATAACCCGACATGAAAATAAGTACAAGTCCAATCAGCACTGAATGATACCAATAAGTGATTCCAGTAGGTATTCCCGTAGGTGATGCCAAAAGTGGTTCCAGAAATGGAGGCCAGACATGAAAAACGAGTGTCGCATGAAATGGATCCAGCAATATCAAATCGTGTTTGTAACTGAGAATCAATAGAACTAATTAGAACGAAGTACAGTAATCGACAAGTAATGAAGAACTATCAGAGAATGTACTCGCCTGAGACCCTGAATGACTGATGTATTTCAGATGTCTGAACCAGAGTCACAATGTCCTAATCAGAGCAATATTGGTTATGATGTATTCAATCTAAAGTAATAAAGTTTTACGATGCAATCTACATGATTTCTAAGCCAATATAGGTCAAGACAAACTTGGTCAACTCTGGGTCAACCCAAGTCAACATCTAGTCAAACTAGGTCAACAACAATGCTATCTTGGTCAACTGGTCAAACTTAGACTAGCAAGGGTCATTGGTCAAATTTGGTCAATTCTAGGGTTTTGGGTCAACTAAGTCAATCTCAGCCACTAAGTCAATCTCTATTCAAGATAGGTCAATTGGTCACATATTGACTCAACGTTGACTTTTGGTCAACTCTTCAATTTAACTAGGTCAACTTCTAGGTTATACTAACTTATAACCTAACCATAGGCATATATATATATATATACTATATATATATATATATATATAGATATATACATATATATTGAACGAGCTGTAAAGCGCATACTCTAGGGGGGTGAATAGAGTAGGCGGCAGAATTTAGCTAATTAAAAATGCTAGCAGCAAGATCACAGAATATATATATCATAGACATGTAAATGAAAAATAGAGAGTAGAGAGAAAACGCAAACACAAGAATGTATACTGGTTCTTCTCTTGTGAGGACTAGTCCATCGGAAGAACTCTAGCTTCCAGTTGAATCCTCTATGGAAATCACCACAAGTTTTTATCCGAAGTTCTTGCAACTTCTACAACACGAGCTTGATCCAAAGTACTCGACCAACTTCAATTGTGAAGAGTCTTTCTTCAATCAGCCTCTGATTACAATCGCTCTGAAACTTCTAGACCGTACTGTACTGGCAAATCGATTAGAGGATTGTAATGGCTTAGAATTTGAAAATGAATAGCTCACAATACTTTGGAAGTAGTAAGCTTATAGAGAAGAGATATGAAATGAATTGGTGTGTTGAAATGTTCGAAATCCTTCTCTATTTATAGTTTTTCCAAAGGCAGAATTCTGACAGAATTCACAGGACAGAATTCGCGCAGAACTCTATGAGAAAATCTCGTTGGTCCGTAACCGCACGAAGACCAAGTTCAAAAAACAACGTTCACTAATCGAACTCTGGCCGAATTCGGGCCGAACTCGGGTCGAATTCACCTGGAGTTCTGTCAGGGTTTTTGCAAATTGGTTTTTGGGTTTTTGAAAAGTTAAATAGTTACGAAGTAGTTTAGGATTTTTAAGTGGGCTTGTTTTCAAAATGAAAGGGTATTTTGAAACGTTTCTTGGATAGCCTATTTGCCAGTACGATGTAGTGTCATCGTATTCCTAGACTCAATAAATATGAAAAATTACATTGATAAAATAGGAAAACCAAGAGCCCTTTGATGACTCCTTGCTCAAATATTTGAGCAGACTTTGAAGACGCCTTTTTCACTTGACGTTGGTCGTCCAAAGATAAACAGATCTAGAAATCTGAATACCTTTCGGTGGCTTCGTCCCTGACGGGGGGCGCTGCCCCCTCGACCCCTGTCCGCTGACCGGCAGCGGAACCCCCGATGCGAGGCCCCGGATAGGTCGTTAGGCGGTTTAGAGAAATCTCCTTGTATAACACCGTATTTGGCCCATTGCAAATGTCCTAGTTTGATCTTGTTTGATCATGCTTACAGCATGTCTACAAATACATGTTAGGCAACAAACCAATATGACTGATACAAAACATTAGGACAATGCTA
This sequence comes from Iris pallida, assembly GCA_029216955.1. Classification (NCBI taxonomy): domain Eukaryota; kingdom Viridiplantae; phylum Streptophyta; class Magnoliopsida; order Asparagales; family Iridaceae; genus Iris; species Iris pallida. Next base: position 11,023,322 of record JANAVB010030219.1, read on the forward strand.
AGTTAAAGTAATAACATGATAGTGATTACATGAATATTAGTGAAGTTATTATGTTAAACTTAATTGATTAGCCATATTCAAAAACATGATATACATTGGGCTAACAATCTCTCCCTTTTTGATTGGCAAATCGGTTAAGTTTAATATATTTACAATAGATGCATGTATCACCATAAACACATAATACTAGAATATTGTGTGCTGACTTAAACTAATTTCTCCCTCTTTGACATGATCAAAAATAAGCTCCCCCGTAATTAGAGCTAAAATGAACTCAAGCATAAGTAAAGGAGGAAAGCATAAAATAGAAAAATATGTCAAACACAATATAGTTGGTTGAATGTAACAAAGAAACAGAATTTAAGCAATACTAGTTTACCAACTAGAAATCCAAAATAACATTCAAAACCATTTTGTTCATCATATTGTGTTTTGAAAGAAACCAAAAAATATCATATAGTAGGAATCAATCACTGGTCATAAATAAATCATGAGGAATAGAAATTCGCATATCTAATTATATAAAAGAATCAAAAATATAATAAGACTTGTAACAATGATCACAAAAAAGTATGATTCATAATTTACCCATAAAAATTAGTGAATCAATTCCTAAGAGTATAATCATCGAAAAGAGATCAAAATATAGACTAAATCTATGCAAAATCTATACCAAAGTTCATGTATTTGAATTCAATTACTTTAGCATGATATATGAATATCCATTAGATAAACATGAAGACAATGAAGATAAAATACTAGAGAAGGAGAAATTCAGTCGACTTAATGCTCCCCCACAAAGTATGATCAGTCTAAATATAGATAATCATGAACTTTGAGATAAAATCTCAATAAGAAATGCCAAAAGTAATTTTAAACTCAAAAGGATTATCAATAAATTAAATTAATTTTGGTAGGATAACTTTTAGAAACTCAAAAATGAGAGAATTAAAAAATATTAAAATTATATATTCTCTCATAAAACCAATACAAATCCAAATATCATGAATAACTCAGCAATATATTTAACTAAGACAATATAAGTCCATGATGAACTAGGTATACCACATATTAATGGCATAAAAGATTGAAACAATTAATTTGCTCCCCCTTAAAATAAAGTATCTAGTTCTAAAAGAAATATATGCAAAAAAAGATAAAATAAATAATAACAAAATCTAAGAATATCCAAGATATGGATCTTTCTTTCATTTGATCAAATGCATATAAAGTCCCAAACTTAAACAATATCATCTTTAGACAAGAAAAGAAATATCCAATAAATAAACGCTTAAAGATGAAGAAATATGTCTTTAATAAAAAATATATAACACAAATCAATATTTTTGAAAGTTGTCTTTAATGCGAATAATGGACATATTCAATAAATAAGAGAAATCAAAAGATTTTTGAAATGCAGATTTTATTATGAAAAGTTGCATAAAAAATGTCGAATGCGTCTATTTAGTCCTTAGACTGAAAGCTGAAGATTCGAATCAATAAATCATAAATAAACCCTTTGAACAAATAAAATAACTAGATAAATGTTCAAAGAAAATTATGGCATGTCAAGGGGATAACTGATTTGAAACAATTAACTGCTCCACCTTTACATGGCTATATCAAAAAATAGTATTGACAAATTTTTTAAAAATTTCAGAGACATATTTTTGAAAGTAGGAAACTAATTCAAAATATTAGATCTTCTTATCAAAGTTCATTCTTCCCTTTTAAAGCCTTAGCACGATGTCCACCTGACAACCGTAAGGTTTAAAGAAAAGAAACGCTTTGAGAGAAAGATTCAATTTGCTTGCCTTCTCTTCCGAATTACTGTTTAGACAGTAAGTAACTTGAATTAGAAGATAATAATATAAAGCTCAAAATCATTAATATTACACAAGTTAAAGACGAAATCACAAGACCATAATATTCAATGAGTAGTCACAATATCAAATCAAGTTTAAATATAAAGTAGAGTGACAGTAAATAAATATATCATAAGATGACAAATATTAACCTACGAAGATCAATATATGTTACCTTTTGCAAAATTAAATTATTAAATAATATTATCCATCAAATCTAAAATCCAAAAACCATCATATAACAATTGCAACTAGATCTCAATAAATCTTTAGTTTATAAAGCGTTGATCAATCTTTAGTTTATAAACGGAGGTTCACCGGGAATACTTAAGTACCACTTCGCTTTAGCCGTAGCCGTGGTGACATACAGACCCTTTGTAGGCTTGCACCCAAAAATCTCTTCTTTAATAACCGAAAATTTAAGAAGAATTAGTGCAATATGAAATAAATTATATTCTATGGACTTAAAAAAATCTTAGAAAATGTAACATACGTTATAAGATATCAATTACATTTATTCACATTTGCTACAAAATCATTGGATAACAATAAAATATAAATATTTGTAAATCAAAATGTAAGACCTAGATATGTTTGTATTGTGGAACCTAGAGGACTGGGTTCAGTACCTTGGATCCAGGACTAGACGATAGTTGCAAGTAGACCTTAATAAATCTTAAGTTTATAAAGTATTGATCACTTCGGGTTAGTGTAGGGCTGGTCCCAGCTAACGGTAGTCCGAAGACTAGTATACCGTGTCGCTTTAGGTTATTTACACCTGTATGACAGAAGGACCCTTTCGGCTTGCTCCTAAAATGATCTCTACTCTTAAGAACTTTGATTCAAAGGAATATTATATCATCGAACAACATCGAAATCCAGAATCCCTAAATATAAAAGAAGTAAATATCCAAATAATGGTTTATCAAGATCAAGATATTAAAAATATCATATATCCAAAATGTCAACCAAAAAGCCAAAAAGAGGCTTTGAGGAAGAAGCTAACAAAGATAAGAACATAAATTTGTTAAAAAATCAATAGCTTAAGTATGAGATAAGCACAAGTTGAAAAACTACTTTCTAAAATAATATAGAACTTGAACTTAACTCATATATCCCATAAAGATATTTTACAAAATATAAAAACAAGAGCAATATATAAATGAAAATGTATTATTCATGTATCCTTAATAAGCATAAAAAAAATCATAAGATCAAAACATGCATAAATATGCTTTGTCAGACAAAGATTTAATTGATTCATAAGAAGTTAATCACAATAAAATTTGAGAATCAACAGTGAATATATTATGCAAGCACAAGGTTAACATAAATATATGTATATACTTTTTAAGTAAATAGGAGACGTGTGCTAAACATACATACTCACAAAATACCGATCAAAGTAAATATGATATGTTAAAGACAAATCGATAAGAAGTGACCATTAAAAATATTAAATACAGAGAGTCAAAACATATTACTCAAAAAAATCAGCTCCTATGCATGCTTCAAGAATAAAGATTAAAAGTAAAGAGCATACATAGACAAAGTGTCACACTAGTAGAAAATAACATACTATATAGTGTGAAGTAATCATTTAAGCTAAATAGCTAGTCATGCTAGGATTATGTCTCATATTGATTCAAACAATAAACAAATTAAAAGATATCAATGAAAGCTAATAGTAAGAAGTTAATAAGACATGCTAGATATTAAAACTATTTAGGAAGCATGTTACCGAAGTGGTTCTAGTGACCACACTTCTGTTGGTATAATTGCATGGAAGATGACCTTTGTAGCTTTGCAATCACCAACATGTTCCATGGTTCTAAGGTTCAGCATAAGTAGCTCCACCTGAAATATTAGGTGAAGACTTTGGTATCCAATACTTGGATCCACATTTGTTAGCTTTGGGAACCCATTTGCACAGGTTCATATAAAAAAGTTTTCTAATCTGACAATGATTAGAAACATGTCCATTCATACCACAATAATGACAGAAAATATTAATATTAGTGCTATGTGCAGTAGTATGAGAACGTGCAGTGGGGTGACTGATGTGCGTAGATACTTGTAATAGAAAGCATGGTTGTGTGAAGCTTTAGCTTTGCTTGCTTCCTTTGTAAAAGATCTGACGTGTGTAACTTTGTGATGTGCTACTGTCTTGTGTTAGACCGAGTTATAGGTTGTATTACCTATTTTTCCAGTCTAATCTCTAACTTTTTAGAGGTAGCACAGATCTCATCATATTTAGCATTAAAAGCATTAATTCTACATGAAGCAATAGAATACTTTTTCTTTTCTGATTCTAATTCCTCTTAAGTTTAGCATTTTCTTGAGCGCGTTTCTCAATGCAATCAAGTGCCTCATGCAATCTAAACTCAAGTATGGAAATCTTAGTAGAATTATCAAAGTAGAATTATTTCTTGCATCATTCAATAAGCAAGTAAGCTTCTCATTCTTACGCTTATAGGATAGAATATCCTTTCTAGCTTGCTTATACTTATCTAATACTTTCTTGTGTTCTTCTAATAGATCACTGAAAGCATCAGATAACTCATCATAAGAAAAATTCTCATCCAGAAGGAATTATTCTGTACCTCGTTAGATAATGCCATTGAGCATAAATTTACAGCTTGATGAGGTCTCTCTTCTTTTGCAGAATCTATTGCTTCGTTTTCATACCATATGCTCGTACTAGTCTTGTGATACGATGATCTACCTTCATTTGAATGTTCATAGTGACTCTCCTTTCTAGCAGTAGTACGATCTTCTTGGATGTGGCCTATCTTCTTGTAGTTGTCACATACAACTCTTCTTCGTATAAAGGATTATGTTGTACCTTAAATCCCAATTTCGTCATATACATATTTGCATCATTAAAAACTATCCTCCTCTCTGGAGTTGCTAGCTTTTCTTTCATACCTGCACTCATAAGTAGCTTCAAGAACATTCCAAATTTTATGAGATATCGTGCAAGTAGTAATAAGGTTAAATACATTTGTTTCTACAGTACAATAAAGATATGCATAGCTTTTGCATTAAGGCTAGCTAACTTCTTCTCTTTCTCCGTGTAACTATAATAAGGCTTGTTGATTATAGAGGATGTGAGAATAGAAGTAATAGTAGGCTTTTATAGCCATTGACAACAATTGACCTATATCAAAATCTAGAGACTTCAGGTAGAAGTTCATTCGTGTCTTCCAATAACTATAGTTTGTTCCATCAAATAGTGGGTCTATTTGAGGATTACTCTTCAGTTGTGAAGTACATACTTGTCATATGTGATACTGTGATCTATGTAACAGCTGTAATAAATAAGAATATAATAGCAATGTTACCTCGCTTTACCTGTATACCCATTTTAATACCAATATAGGAGCAATTGGTATGAGCAGCAATATCTATATAACAAGCACCGCTTTGATACCAATTATAGGACCAATTGTAGGAACGAGTTGTTGTAAAGCACAATACTCTAGAGGGGGTGAATAGAGTAGACGCGAAATTTAGCTAATTAAAAATACTAGCAGCAAGATCACAGAATATATATATCACAGTTATGTAAATGAAAAATAGAAAGTAGAGAGCAAACGCAAACACAAGGATGTATACTGGTTTCCCTCTTGTGATGACTAGTCCAGTCGGAAGAACTCTAGCTTCAGTTCAATCCACTATGAAAAATTACCACAAGTTTTCATCTGAAGTTATTGCAACTTCTATAATGGGAGCTTTGATCCGAAGTACTCGACCAACTTCAATTGTGAAGAGTCTTTCTTCAATCAAGCCTCTGATCACAATCGTTCTAAAACTTCTAGACCGTACCGTACTGGCAAATCGACTAGAGGATTGTAACTGGCTTAGGATTTGAAAATGAATAGCTCAGAATACTTTGGAAGAAGTAGTAGGCTTATAGTGAAGAGATATGAAAGTGAATTGGTGTGTTGAAATGATCGAAATCCTTCTCTATTTATAGTTTTCCAAAGGCAGAATTCGGGCAAAATTCGGGCAGAACTCTATGAGAAAATCTTATTGGGATCCGTAACTGCAAAAAGACCAAGTTCAAAAAGCAACGTTCACAAACCGAACTCTGGCCTTTGGGCCAAACCCGGGCCGAATTCGCTTGGAGTTCTATCAAGATTTTTGCAAACTAGTTTTTTGGGCTTTTTTAAAAGTCAAACAGTTATGAAGTAGTTTAGGCTTTTATAAGTGGGCTTGTTTTCAAAATGAAAGGGTATTTTGAAAACGTTTCTTGGATAGCCTATTTGCCAGTACGATGCAGTGTACATCGTATTCCTAGACTCAATAAATATAAAAAATTATATTGATAAAAGAGGAAAACCAAGAGCCCTTTGATGACGCCTTGTTTTAAATATTTGAGCAACTTTGAAGACGCCTTTTTTACTTGACGGCGATCGTCCAAAGATAAACGGATCTGGAAATCTGAATATCTTTCGATGGCTTCGCCCCTGATGGGGGGCGCTGCCCCCTCGACCCTTGTCCGCTGACCGGGCAGCGGAACCCCCGATGCGAGGCCCCGGATAGGTCGTTGGACGGTTTAGAGAAATTTCCTTGTATAACAATGTCTTTGGCCCATTGCATATGTCCTGGTTTGATCTTGTTTGATCATGCTTATAGCATATCTACAAATACATGTTAGGCAAACAAAACAATATGACTGATACAGAACATTAGGACAATGCTAAGTTAACGTAATAACATGATAGTGATTACATGAATATTAGTGATGTTATTATGTTAAACTTAATTGATTAGCCATATTCAAAAACATGATATACATTGGGCTAACAATATAATATATATTATATTATATATATATATATAATATATAAATATATATATATATATATATATAATATATATATATAATATATATATAAATATATATAAGATACTAGACCTATATCATATCACAATATCTAGATGGTCCTCTCTAATCTAGTACATACATATCTTACATATATAGGTATCTCAAAATCTTCGACCAAAATACATATCATAACTCAATATCTTAACCCAGACCATATACCATACCCATACCTATACTTGACCACATGCTATAGGTAATATCCTCATCTAAAAACTCAACACAAAAATATGATACTCAATATCCAAACAATTTATAATGTAACCTTACCTTAACAAGGTATCTAGCCTACACTAGGCCAATACCCGCATAACCATATACTCATGGCTAGCTATCCTTACCAAACCCTTGGCCTTACCAATTCTAAACATTATCTTGCCTTCCCATACAACATCTCCTATCTATATACCTATTGTCTAACATATAACTCTCATATGGGACACACACATACATGAGAGGCTACCCCTAGTATTGCCCTGCTGCTGCCATGTAGACAGTGGTTAATTGGCCCTATCTTCACTGCCACCTTGCTATTACTCAAGTATATAAACCCTCACAACACTCTAATACATATACCTCTCCTCTTATATATATATATATATATATATATATATATATATATATATAAGAAAAGGAATTTATTGATGTATGAGGCACAAAATGTCGATGCCTATACAAGTAAGCGTGCCACGCGCAAGAAGGCAAAAGAGCCGAAAAGAAGGGGCAACAGAGACAAAAAACAATACTAGACCCCGGGCCAGGGTTACCGGGCCCATGCTACCCAGAAGCTGTCTGCGGAGTGGGAGCAACGCCTCCAATTCTGCTGATCTAGCGCAGAACCTCTGTAATAAGATGATGAGGTTGGAATGATTGGCCTTCGTACCTGAATTTATTGTGATTCTTCTACAGAACCCAAATCCCGGCGGCAGCTATGATCTGACGGCTGTGGAAGGATCCCTAGGTGGCCAGGAGATCGTTGAAGCCCCCTGGAGGTGATGAACAATGCACCTGATGCTGAAGCTATCCCACATCTGCATCGCAAGGTCGCCAGCAAGGAGGACGTGCTCCACCGACTCGACATGAGGGAAGTACAACAACATATCGATGCCAGGCTGAAACCCAATGATACGAATGAGTCATATGTAGGAAGTTTCCTTCTCTGAGCTCTCCATACCAGGATCGACCATTTAAGGGAATACAGGATTGCCTGAAAGGTGCAATGAGAGGACACAGAGTGCCAGCCCCATGCGCAATGATTCTGGCAGACGCTAGGAAGAAATTGTCGTTCGACGTTGGGGTCCACTACAGGGAGTCAGGCTCGTTGGTGACTACAACTGAGCGGCAGCGAGTCTGTCTGTCGCTTCCTGACCGAGCCTATTGTGCACTCTGTTCCAATTCCATCCGTGACTGGTGTCCCAGAGATCGCAGATCTCCCCGATGTGAGGATTTTGAGTGTTGTAGTTGGTCGCCCAGCCATCGTTCATAACTCATCAAAGCGTGTCCGTTACCCAGCATCAATCGGATAAAAGTTCGGCAAATGCCTTACCTCTGGACATGCACGCCAGGTGGCAGAGGATCTGCTGTTAACTAAGGCGATCGTCGGGTGAGAGTGTCTGAAATATCTGGCCTTCATGAATCTGGACCAGAGAGAGTTGCCCGTGCGCATCTTCCACCATAACTTCATGGAGCATGCGTCCACCAGGTGATCCAAAGGCTCAGGCCCAACCCGCCCTCGCTGGTAGGTTTAGCCATGGTGGTCCAACTTGTCCAGTAGTATTTGTCTTCTCCATGTCTGATCCCCCAAAAGAATTTGACGAATAGGGATTCTATCGCAGTAATGACTTTTTTGGGGGACCGCATACAGTAAGGAGTATATGGGGATGGAGGAGAGGACATGCTTAATCAGAATCAGCTTGCAGCCAGGCGAGAGAGTGGCGTGCCAGCCCTCAATCTTCTTTCTGATAGAGCTCACCATATACTCGAAAATGTTGGTGTTCGACTTGCCGTACACCAACGGGCAGCCTAAGTAGAAGAAAGAAGGATAAGCTGTGGTGAAAGAAGTTAGGTTGGATAGCTTGTTGGAGTGTATCATGTCCATTTTGTGGGTGTAGATGACACTCTTACTTTTGTTGACCCATTGCCCGGAGCATTTGGCGTATCTCTCAAGCGTATTGTGGACTACCTCCACCGACCCGATGTCGCCCAAGGAGAAGATGAGGACATCGTCCGCGTATGCAAGGTGAGTGATAATAGGGCATCCGGTGGTGGTGTGGTAGTGATGGAATTGATTGTTGTTATTTATATTGTTAGATTTTTGCTGAGCGCTTCTGCAGCGATGATGAATATAGTGGCAGACAGGGGGTCGCCCTGGCGCACGCCCCGACTGGATGGAAAGAAACCTTCCGCTTGACCGCTAAAGATGGAGAACCTGGAATTACTGATGGACCTGTAGACAATGTCAATCCATGGTTCTGAGAAGCCAAAGGCTCTGAAACCCAGATCATGAATTGCCAGTATAGGCGTTCATATGCCTTCTCCATATCGAGTTTGATCGCGACGTTGCCTCCTCTTACTGGGAATTTCATACCGGTGACCATTTCTTGGCTGAGAAGGATATTGTCCATGGTGTTCCTCCCCTTAACGAATCTGCTGCTCTTCAGAGATGATTTTGGGAAGTAGGTTGGCCATACGATTAGCAATGATTTTAAAGATAATCTTGTTAATTGGTGAAATTGCATAGGCTTATGGGTCTGAAGTCTATGAAGGTTTCTGGATTATCTTCTTTAGGAATGAGAATGAGGTTCGCCCTAGCAATAGCTGTCGGGTATCTCGCCCCTGGAAGAAAGCAATGGTAGCTTCAAGAATATTCGCAGCGATGATGTCCCAACAAGTTCTGAAGAATGTCCCAGTTAGGCTCGGGGGCACTGTGTTCATCAAGTGTCTAGACCGCCGCCTTAACTTCCTCAGCAGATAGGGTTTCCATGAGCCTGTCATTGTCAATATCGGTGATGATGGCGGGGACCTTGGAGAGGAAGTCGTCCTTGACGATCGCCTCTTTGGTGAAGAGGGACAAGAAAAACCTCGCGGCCGCCTCTTGAATGTTCTTCTGGTCGTGCAGCTGGGCGCCGTTGTCATCAATGATAAGGTGTAGGTTAAGCTATTGTTTACCCTTGACACATGCGTGGAAGAATCCGGAGTTGTTATCCCCTTTGAGATCCTACGCCAGCCTGGTTTTTGTTTCCAGAATTCTGTCTCGACCTTCAGTCTAGACTTGAGAATGGCTTTAGCCAGGTTAAGCGATGCCCGAGCCTCCAGGGTTCGTTCCGCGACAAACCTACTTTCCGCTCTGGTGACATCATCTTCAGCGGTTCTGATCGCTTGAAAGATATTGCCGAACGTGACCTTGCTCCACGAGGAAAGGGCCTTGCCGATGGCGGAGAGTTTGTGCGCCACTCTAACCAGGGGTCTGGGTGTTCGGAGGAGTTCCAGGTAGCGGTAACGACTGTGATGAACTGAGGGTGGTGCCTCCAGATGTTCAAAAAGTGAAATAGTTTTTTGATGTGTTGGGAGTTACTTTTGATTTCAATGAGGAGGAGGGAGTGATTCGATTCTGTGGAGTTGAGGTGAGAGAGGTTGGATATATTCCCCATATCAGCCCCGGACCGTTGATCAGCACTCGATCCAGACGAGAGTATTGTCGGCGGTGACCTTCCTGCATGTTGCACCAAGTGAATGCGTTGCCGAAAAATGGGAGTTGGGAGAGATGCGCGTTGAATGAAGTTGTTAAAGTCTTCCATAGCCGGAAGGGGGGAGGGCGACCCCCGGACTTCTCTGAGCTGTAGGAGATGGTGTTGAAATCTCCGGGGCAGATCCACGGAAGGTTGTTGGGGGAGGTGCGCATCTAATAGTTGGTCCCAGAGCTGGCGCCGCTCCGAAAATTTGCAGATGTCGTGAACCGCAGAGAGAAGGGTTCTGGATTGCATCTACGGGTGTTCCACCCAGCAGAAAGGGTCTGCCTGGAGTCCTGAATCAGGTGAACTTGATGCCAGCATAGAAGAAGATCCCGATATCGTGACATCCAGCGATGGCAGTCGCAAATCCGAGATTGAGTCGAATCCCTTAATTCTTTTCTTGGGGATTTTGGGTTCTATGATGACAAGGATGTCGATTTTATTGGTTTTAGTAAGGCTGAAGATTCTATTTAGCGTCGATTTATTTGCCAGACCTCTCACATTCCAAGAGAGAATGTTAAGCATTAAAAGTGGGAGGGGGTCTGAATTGTGGAGCTTTGCAGCTGACCTCATGGTCCTTGCCAGGTGTTGACCTTATTTGTTCTTATCCTTCTTCTTATGTATTTGTTTGAGGTCTTGATGCTGTTTTCTGGAGGGTCTGATGTGGTCTCGGTAAGCATCTGGGCTGCACCTGTGTTCTTCCATCCTTGTGTGGTCGACCTCGATTTTGATCCGTCAGAGTCTGCGATGGCACTCATCGGGTTGTCGGGGTCCAAGAACCCTGCTCCTCAGCTTGTCGAATTCGTCTGTGATCTCCTGACCCATTGGGCATTGGGTGGCTTTGGCATTATCTGTAGAGGTTGGTTGGATGTCTTATGTTTCTATCTCTGGATGCTTGGTGTTTTTGGCTCCTCCTCGTGCTCTGGGACTTGGTGATAGGGACTCTCTGCTGACGAGGGACGAACTGCTGGTGGACTTCGTCTTGTCTGCCAGGTCTCTGCGCTTCAAGATGTGACCTCCATGGTGGGGCTCACATGTGTCTCTCCTTCATTGGTGATGTCTTCCATGCTTAGAGCTTCAAATATGTTGGTGGTGGCTATCGGGTTGGATTTTGGTGAGATTGGATTATCTTGTGAGGGAGGGGGTGAGGTGACCTCTAGGTTAGATCTGTGCTATCTTCGAATCTGAGGTGTGAGTTTGAGGGTTGTTTCAATTGAGGCAATTCTTTCTGATGTTTCTGCGTGTATGGATCCTTGCGGCTTAAGTCCTTTTTTGTCTTAACTCCATGCGCTTTGTAGCAGAATTTAGTGAGGTGCCCTCTGATGACAGTGGTTGCAAAACAGGACATTGTCATAGATAAGCGGCTGGGTATGGGTTTGCTGCCCTAATTCGATGTTAATGAATTTTGGGAGTTCTTTGGATATGTCGAGTTCCATGCAGACTTTGGCGTAGTTGGCTCTGGTTATGTTCTTGGTTTCCTCTGCATGGCCACGAAGGTGCCGAATGAGTTGACATCCTTTTGAGTGCCGGGGATGAAGCATATCAGGGGGTTAGGTAGTGTGACCTAAGCAGCCACTATGGGTGAGTCTTCTCTGGAGTTTAGGGTTTGCTACCATCTGACGATGTCATAGTTTTGGACTCCACCTAGCTGGTGTCGTGGGTGAGTGCGATTTTTTGATCTTCTTCCACCGAAAGAAGCAATAAAATGCTTTTGGGGTCCAAGGAGCCTTTGTAAGCTGAAGTGAACTTCCATTTAGCGACGTGTTCCTGAACCTTGGCTAGTTTAGGACACCCCGAAGAGAATTGGAGGACGAAGGTGAAGGTGAACCTCTGATGCAGGGAGGACAGATCGGTATCAGAAAAATGGATGGATAATAGCTGACCCTCTGAGGGAGAGGGGTAGTCGATCTCGGGGACGGGACATCGGGATGATCGGATGCTGAAGACTGGTAATCCGGTCTCACCTTGTCGGCGAACGAGACTAGGGGTAGCGCAGAGGGGAAAACCGCTCGAGGGAGAGGGGAGGGGTGGGGGCAAACGAGAGTGCTGTCGGACGAACCGGGCTCTGCCATGCCCTGCGATCCGGGGAGCCCGACGGAGAGAGCATCTGCCGAGGGGGGAGGGAGGGAGCCATACGAAAGATACCCCTGAGGAGTAGGGGTGTCGCCTAGGGACCTAGGGCTGTCCGACTATCACTTGGGATGTGTCCGGCCCTGCCGGCAAACCGCGTGTCGGACCGGACGCAGAGAAGTTGAGCTGAACGATGGGCGCAGGGGAGGAGCCCCCCAGGCGCATGGGAGCTACACCAAGGGCGCATAATGGGGACTGAGCCCTCGCCTGGGGCTCAACCGGTCTGACGGAAGCGGTGCCAACTGCGGGCACATACGTAGATGTGGCATCCGGGCGTATATTCGACTGCCCACTAACTAGAGCACATGACCCTCCGGGCATGGGCCCATGAAACGACCCACCGCCAGGGCACATATGGGGTCCCTGATCCTGGCAGGCACATGGCCCATAAATTGGGTGCATGCCCTGATTGGTGGAACGGAGAGGGCACATGCCGAAGCAGCCAACGGTGCCGAGGACGGGATAGGGGGATTCAAAATTTAAAAATCCTTGGAGGATGGACAGGAAAGTCCATGGTAGGAGCACGTCCCGGGAGAGGGGGCTTCCGCCGATCGGGTGAGCGCAAAAAAAGCAGTAGCAGTAGCGAAGACTCCGACGACCTCCTTCCGACGGAAGTCGCGACCACCGCGTCATGCTGCTTGAAGGAGGAGAATTGATCTACTGTCCAGTTGTCGACCTGGATCGGGGAAGAGGACCCTGGATGGAGGACCGACACCTGTCCGACGATCGACTGGGAGGGGGGTCTCCGGCGCTGAGTGCGCCGAGGGCGACGGTCAGTCGAAGCGAGGATCCGGCCGAGAGCAGCCTCCGCAAAGCTTCGAGAGGCTACCCGGCCGGCGCTGGAGACAATCGGCGGGGGGCATGGAGGGGAAGGTGGAGGACGGGGGCAACCGGGCCGTCACCGACGGCAGAGCGGCCATCCGAAGTGCGCGAGGGAAGAGCAAAAACCAGGGAAAGGGGGGACAAAATCTCTATTGAATATTATATATATATATATATATATATATATATATGTCAACACTCAAACACATGCCACATAACCCAGAACCCCAAACTTAAGACCTCACACATATAAATCACTGCTGCTATTACATCTCCTATTGTTGCTGCATTTCACTCTCTATTTCTGCTACAACTAACCTGAACCCTCAAACCTGAGAATAGTTATCCCAAAACAAGAAAACTGAGAACAACTCATAAACCCAAGCCGTATTCAATCTCAAATTCCTATTCTACAAACCAAAATAAACACAACATCAAGAAAGACCTATTTAACCACAGAAATTATAAAATTAACCCAGGAATAGGAAATGAGAATTCCCAGTTCAACCAAAAACTTGGGAATAAATCTAACATCAATGTACATATAGGAAACTCAAAAATAATTTGAAATCAAACCCAACTCCTAAATCAAATCACACATCAACCTAGGATCTTATCACAACATCAATGAATATATTCAAATTCAAAACCCAAATCAAGTCCTATTTCGGTATATCCCAAAACTGGAAACATAACACAGTCATGTGAACAAGAATTTCGAAAGTCCAAAGCAACGAAACTTCGAAATAATATATGAATCAAGTGTACAGTCCTAGGGACATATCAGGCATGTCCACGTGTCCATACGTGTCCAATGAGTGGACACGAAGTGTCAAAAAACAAAATCCAACAGTGTCAGAAACTATGAACAGCCACTCCTCGTACGGCCATGTCGTGTCCATTTGGACTCAACACAGTATACGAGGCAAGTCGTGCTCGTGTACATGTGTAGAGGGGGTATAGGGCTAGGGACTGAACACCCTGATATGTGTCTAGGTAGTGTCGTGTCGTGTCAATCAACGCATATTAGTGAGTGATTTTCTGCGTGTGTGCAGTGGTCGAATCAGTGCGAGTGCAATAGTGTGTCGATACGACACGAGGTGTCCTGAAACTTGGGGAGGGGCCTGACAGTCATGGACCCCACATCCATGCCAAGTTTCATGGTCCAGTGCGTATACAGAGAGAAATGAAGGTCGGGCAGCAGGGCAGTGCACGAGGTCTCGTGCACGTGTCCCCGTGTTCTAAAACAGTATCCAAACAATGTAAAATTGACTCAGTCGATTAAGGTTATGATATACACATGTTAGGCTACACATACATGTACTTAGTTTTGAAAATTACTAAAATAAATTCCAAAGTGCATTTCACCAAACACTTATTTAAAAACAACGATACATGTCCGATACGGACACCAAACCAAGTCCAATTCCTACCAAACTTGAGGGACAGCTGGGGTATACCTAAATGAATGCAACTATGGAAGGAAATTGGGAATTTGAAGGTGTTTGATAGGTTTTGCCTATTAGGGTGAAATATTAATATAAAGGCCTTGAAATGAGATCTTCTCCCCAACTTGCAATGATCCCAAGCCCTTGAATCCTTGCTAGCTAGTCCATCAATAGCCTCCATACCAGGAATAGAGTCCAATACAATTGGTTTGGTCCAATTTGGTGGAGAAATGAGGAATCTAGGGTGATTTGGGGAAGAACACTATTAGGGTTTTGTGTAGGGATGAAAAGAGGCTAGGTATTTATGAAAATATGATTAAATAGGGGAAGGATGGGCTTGATGGCTATTGTAAATGATTAGGTTAGGGTTAGGGTTTTTCAAGGCCAGATGAGTGCCTAAGGCTTCTCCACATAAATTCAAGTCCATTAATTGGTCTAATTTTGTCCTAAGGCTTTCTTTCTACAAATATCTTAAGAAAAATATCCTACTACAATAATATCTAGATATTACTAACCTTGTCATGATGGATGCTTCTAATCTAATATCTAGGCTCATGACTAATATCTAGATTAGGTTAACTTCTAGGTTAGTCTCTAACAATTCAATTAGCATAATATTAATTAATCAAAATTTATTTTCATTAATAAGTCAAAAATGACCAAAATACCCTTAGGCTAAAAGTTGTAATTAGTCATCCTAATCACATGGTTTGGCCTCCTTGGTCATGGTTAGTCTCCAGGTAGTGCAGTCTCTAGGGTTACACTAGCAAAAATCAAAATCACAAGTCACAGATTTAAATAGTTTTAAATTGATTAAAAATCACAAAAAAATAGATTTAAATATCATTATTAAATGATTATAATTACAAAAGTTTAAAATTACCTCATTTCTGAAATGTGGGTGTTACAAGTCTACCCTTCTTAGAAGAATTTTGTCCTCGAAATTAAATATTGTACCCCATCTAGGTCAAACCCCAACAATCAAGGTCAATAGATAACATGCAATCATAGTCATGTGGTCGTAATTCCATAGTCTCAAACAGGATAACTACACTATCTAGCATATCACAAGCGTATTCTGGCAGGTACTAATAGAAATCATACATGAAGGTGGAAAAAGAACAAGGAGGACAAACCTGCTAACCCATCACCTGCAGCATCGGTCTCCTCGACCGCCAGCAAAGCTCAACCCCTCTGGTGCTGGACATGGTACTGTGCCACAGGTGGCCTAGCTCCTCAAAAGGAGGTACAGCGGGACAATCTATCATCTTGTGAGCATCAGACCCACGAAATAAACAAACCTTTAGCCTCCTCCCACAAGACTCCCAAACATGCCCTGCCTTCCTGCAGTAGGCATAAGTCTACCCCGCGGTCCTATCCTCTAGGCTGATGATGTGTCTGCTGTACTCTCACTAGTGCATGTGTCAGCTGAATCTGTAGATGAGGCCTCTTGGCCGGACCTCTACTGCTACTGGCTATATGAGCATCACGACCCCTCTTCAGTTTCAACCCTATATCATCCTCTGCTGCCATAGCTCTGCTAAGATCTCCTCGAAAGGAGCATCCCGGTCAATCTTGGTCAAGGATCGAACATTCCTGATCAAACCTCTGCGAACTTCCTCGCCTTCGTCTTCTCGCTCAGGTCCTCAATGAATCCGCTCAACCGGCAGAACTCTCTAGCATATTCCCCAACTATCTGGTTCCCCTGAACCAGGCTCTCAAACTATGCCTCTATCCTTCCAAGTTCTACGTTTGAAAGAACTGCTCCTTGAATAGCTCCTTGAAGGCTGCCCAAGTCTGTCCTTCGTTCCTACTCTGGGGTCTGTCTGTTACCATATGCGGGCTAAGTCCTACATCTGGCTGCCCGTAGCCTCGATCTGAAGTCGGGCTGGTATCTTTGCTAATTGGAAAATCTCTTCCGTATGCTCTATCCAGTCATCTGTATAGTGATGCCCTCTGTACCAAAAATCCCTCGGACGCATCTTCTAAAACTCCTGGATACCCGACGTCCTCTGATGGCACTGATGTGTCTGTCCTCCCTGCGGCTGTGTGGTAACCATCTCCACTGCCGTCCTGACTAGCTGGTGGACCTCATCTATGCCCTCGGAAGTCGGCAGTCTGGCGCTGCTGCTGCTGGTGGTGGGACTCCAAGATCCGCTCCACAAGGAAAAGAGGTGTGCAGCGTTAACCAATCCCGTAGGTGGCTGTGCTACTGAAACACCTTAGGAATAACTGGGTCGTCCTCCAAACAGGTGGAGGGGTACCCCTAAAGGCTGTAGTTGTCCCTTCCTGAATAGGAACGAAAGGTGCTACGGTCCCAGTATCCTGCTGCACCGGACGAGAAGTAGCAGACCTCTCACCAATGTCTGCTAGGCCGGGGCGATGTGATCATGTCTCCACCATCCTGAAGACAGATCAAAATAAGAAGTCAATGTTGAGCAAAATTGATATAATCAAATGAGGACAATTTATTTCAAGGAAGGCAATTCATCAAGATGTGTAGATGCAGGAATTAAAGCAGAATTTTCTAACTGTGATTGAGTACCTCTCCGTTAAAGCCTATCTTTCAATTCCTATCGCAGGCTCGGAGTAGTACAACTAAGTCATCGTACTACCACGATATCGCTAAGGTGACTCTCGACCTGCATGTGTCACGACCCGCACCCGCTTTTCGGATGCGAGCTCATGAGCAAGTCAGCTACGTATCGAGCGGACTCCAGCCCGACTCGAGTACGTAAACGCTGTCACGGAGGGTAAACTGCCAAATCATGGCAAACAAATCTATATCTCAAATCTACAATAAATGTATGAAATATGAATGAGCAAGTATGGGTCGTGGTCTGCAGCCCACTAGCATATATGTCCGATAAGACTCTAAAGAAAGTCATAAGAGTCTAAAACTGAATCAGGAAACAGGATATCTCATGATAAAGTATGAAAGCACGAGCGAATAATAAACGTAAAACGATACCTGAATCCGCAAGCGTATCATTACTTCCGCCATCCAGAACTACTAGCTAACTCCATGCAATCGCTAAACCTGAAGAGATTATCAGGTCCTCAGAGGACATAGCAAGATATAATATACATGCCTATCTAGCAGTTTATCATGCAATAAAGAAAATATAAGAAATAAACGGGAAAGGTCCAATCAACAAAAATATGACTATACACGGCTGGAAGAACCACTACGCATAAACGAACTGCTGAAGGAGAACAAGGGAACACGCTGTCACGATGTCAACGGATAACCAATCGAATACTCAAACCCTCGTCCCTAGTATGGACTCGCAGGTTTGATCAACTACTAACCCTCGCCCCTAATGTGGACTCGTAGGTCTTCACAAAATCACCCTCGCCCCTAGTGTGACTCGGAGGTGCGGAATAGATAGCTACTAACCCTCTCCCTAGTGTAGACTCACAGGCTAGCATCAACCTCGTCCCTAGTGTGGACTCGCAGGTGTGGAACAGATAACTACTAACCTTCGTCCCTCGTGTACTCGCATGCTAGCATCACCCTCGTCTCTAGTATGGACTCGCATGTGTGGAACAGATAACTACTAACCCTCGTCCCTCGTGTGGACTCGCAGGCTAGCTTCACGAAATCAAGATACAAATAGCTACTAACCCTCGCCCCTAGTGTGGACTCGCAGGTTAGCTTCAAGAATTCAAGGTACAGCAGTTCATTATGACTTATTCACCCTATACACGATATGACTCAGTCCAAGTACAGGTGATGACACGACACGGCCCAATCAAGATACACAGGAGAACCGATCCAATAAGAACTACAAACTAACTATGAACAAGGCTATATATATACTATCATGCATGATATACAAATCATATATAAATAATCAACTAGTAGAACTAGATAATAATCATAATATGCATGTAAATAAACTGTAGAGGGAGGCAAGGTATACTTGTCTGGAGGTTGCACGCAGATCCAAACAAATATAGTCAACTGCCAAGCCATAAAGTCCAAGTCATCACAACTATCTCCGAAAGCTGAAACACATTGCAACATTCTTAGAATAGTCAAATTAGCTAGGATTGCATGTCCTTAAGTCCAATTCTGGACACAGGGGCAAAACGGTAATTTCGAACAAAAACGTATCCATTATTGGACACGTTTTGCACCGAAAAGCATGCAGAGTCAATGGTCTCTAAAGTCTCAAACTACATGTCTACGGATTTTTTTGATGATACAAACCCAATGGTATGTCTAATTTTGGATTCCGGTGGGTCGTGTACAAAATTGCCCGTTGAATTGGATCGCGGGCCCGCAAAATGGCGATCGATCAACTGTCTCGAATGAACCAAACGACAGGACCAGAAAAACGATACGGTCCCTGTTGGCGCAAGTTTCGTCTCGATCTGACGAATGTGCACAAAGTAATTGAGAAATTTGCACAGAGGTCGAGACGGTGAATTTCGACGGATACGCATCAAATTCGTCGCACACGCGACCAATTTGAATTTCGTCAAAGCCCACACGTCCACGAAGCTGTTATGTACCTTTCGATGCTTACGGTATACGACCACGTCGCCCGGATTGGCGGGATGCACGTCGTATCAGAAAAGTTCTCTAAATTTTGGTTTTGTAAAACAGATTTTTCTGGATTTTCAACAGTGAATAACTTCGCGTATTCTTCATGAAATCCTGACCTACAAATTTGGTTTCACTCTCATATATGTTGTCTAAAACTGTTTCAAATTTGTTTTTGAAAAACTATAATATATGGTTCAGAATTTCTCTTCTAAAAGGGTATCGGGTTGTTCATAAGTTCTGTTTTGAAAAGATTTTTTGCAGGTTTGAGTTGATTTTTCGTCGCATACAAATAAGTTCAAGAAGAATTAATCCATAGGGATCCGAGATGGTTATGTTGGGGTCATACCTGAGTAATCGACTCGACAAACGGTCGACCGATCGGGCAGAAATATTCGCACGAAGTTGCAGGTCCTAAAAATCAAGTTGTACCCATCAACAAAGTCATGAAATCAAATTATACATCCTTCAATAGAACTGAGCAGAAGACAGATTGTGCGCCATTCGATTGTGCAGGCTGAAGTGCGCACTCATCTAAGTGCGTGCTGACGTGGCCTCGTCATCATTACTTGACAAGAATCAGATCTTCTGACAGCTGACAGCACAAGAACGAGGAAATTGTTCGTTTATTGTGCAGCACAGCGCTCGGACAGCTGTACATGCGCAATCTGTCTGCAGCGCAATCCAGTTCAGCACGGTCCATCTTAGCGCAATCCAAAGCCAGTGCAATTCAAGTGGTGCACTCCATCCCTACAACTGATAAAGTACACGTGGCCTTCATGCCATCAATGACTCATTACATCGTAACCGTCTGCACACGATCATGCACCTTTCAATCAAATATGCCATGTCCAATAGAGTTGGCCCGATCAAGCAACCGCCAGCAGTCTGATGTTTGTGCAGTCCAAAGCAGCGCATCCAGCTTGCGCAGCCCAGAATAACTAAAAAGTAGTTATTTCCAGAACTCTATAAATAGTTTTAAGTCCTTCCTAGAGGGATCATACACGCATACAGAGATCAGAGTCCTTGTTAAAGTGCTGCTGCAATCTTTAGAGGCTACCGTCTTCAAAGTTCACATCGTCCAAGGGATAAAGCGATCGTCATTCAGATCGGATTCCTATAGTTGTACTTTCCAGAATTCTTATCTTCTTTACAAAGTTTGTTGAAATAAAGATCAACTTTTTTTTTGCAAACAAAATGGCACTCTGCTGGGGACGACTTTCTCCTCCGACGAGGAAGTGACAACTCAATGTGACATTGCGTCTATCGGAAAGACGCAGAAGACGCTGGTTGTGAAGGTCAACCAGACGGCCTATGAAGCCATGATCACTCCAGGACCACCCCTCGAACTGCATCAACTTCTGCCACGAGCAAAGTGCGCCCAGTGTGGGTCCCCAAGACTGCTGCGCAGTCTGTTGATTCGGCCACCAAGACTGCTGCGCAGTCTAATCTCTGCTGCTAAGACTGTTGCACAGTCTGTTGTCTCTGCTGTTACACAATCTGACTCTACTACTCATGCACAGTCTGCTGTTGCCAGTGCACAAACCACTTCATATGCTGCTCTGTCAAAGTGTAAGACTCATGTTCCTCTGGCGCAGTTGGCTGCAACTTTGCCTGCGCAGTCCACTACTCCAGCAACCAGAGTGAACTCAAGCACTCTGGCAACAAGGCTCCTGTTGCGCAAACCACTGTGACTGAGGCCAGAAGACATTCTGCCAAAACTCCTCCTGCTAAACTGCCAGTGCGCCATCAACCCATGCGTAAACTGTGCCTGCGCAATCCAGAGACAGCCCTTTGGCTAATCTCTCTCTTTTCATAACAAGAGGAAAAGCTCTGCTCCTCCTCTCCAGCACCCTGCTGCTCCTGCACAATCCACTGGGGGTAGTCTTTTGGCTATTCCTCCTCCTCTCCAGAATAAAGGAAAAGGCCCTTTGGTCTTTTCTCAAACTTTCGTCCCATGACTTGGAAGATAACAGAGGAAATGCTCTTTAGCTAACCCTTCTTATCAAAACAAAGGAAAAGGCCCCTTGGTCTTTTCTCAGTCTTCTCGGTTTTTCCGTTGAAGATCAATCTGAATGTGCTCCGGCACCAGTCAATACAAGAACCCTTTCTCACAAGGATTCTTTCTCCTTGTCAAAGGGAAGTGTATTGATCAGAAAGGTATTCTGCCTACTCCGGTAGCAGAATTCCAAGATCTCCCAACTCTCAAGATCTCTCGTTCAAGACAGAAAATTACAGGTGTCTCAGACAGAAACCCCTAGGGGAGTTTGTTGATCTAAGAACTTATCTCAATCGACCAACTTCGGTGAAACGCAAACAGCCAATGCCGAAGACCAACCAGCATCAGAAGCAAACTTCCAGGATCAAAAATCCGGACATCTATGCCAATGAGATGAGCACTTCCTATACACTCAGGGAACAAAACATTTGAAGAACCGGAACCATGTTCCGAATGTTATCAAAGAACACATCCCTCGAACTTCTTCTCGTCCTGTTGCTGTTCCTGATCTTCGAGAACACCTCAAGCATAAACGGACAACATCCCAACATCCCCGGTACAACCACTTGGATACCATTGCAATCACAAAGTTGTCATCAAGTGTTGTTGTCAGACAACCAGACGATCTGTCTTCGATCGTCTGAACTTTTCAAATTCTGAACCTATGTCAGAAGATGAAGACGAGGTTTTGTACGCTTCCGTCAACATGACTTCCAGAGACATTGGGGTAGGAAGCTCCAAGTACGGAAGCCTCGCAAGCCAAGCCAGCGGTATTTGGATTTACTCCAAGAATCCTCTGAAGGAGTATTTCAACATACCCGATCCCGAAGCCGAGACACAATCGGTCAAAGAATCTTCAAGATCCTTTCGGTCATCTTTCTCTTTCTCACTCAGAAGATGATTCTTTCTCCGACTATGATGCATACAGTGAAAGCTCAGAACGGACAGTGTCCTCCACTGTACCCAGAGAAGTGACAGCTTATGTTGTCAATGAAGACCAGATGCTTCCAGTTCAGCTAGTCAAGAACAAAGAATAGCTGCATTAGAAGACAAGCTGAAGACCATGGCTGAAATGGTCGCAAGTATACATTCTATTATTGTGGCCCAGCACACAGTGCCACCGACCGTACCGCCTACGAATCCTGAAATCATAGCATCGTCGTGCCTGTCAATACAGGATTGGGGGTAGCATCTACTCAAATACCTCTGTACAGATCTAACCTACACCCAGTCAATCAGGTGCTGGGGGTAGTGCTTACATGCTGTTCCTCCCCCTAAAACTGTGATTCAGCCTGCTCCTTCTACATCAGTGGAAGATGACAATGAGGCTGTCAAGCTCCTGCGAACTCAGTTCGAGGCCTTCAAAGAGAAGGACAACTTGCAAAGGTTGGGGATCAAGCAACCTTACCCAGTTGAATGGAAAGAAGTCCCATTTCCTCCGATGTACAAGATCCCAACCATCTCGCTATTTGATGGAAGCACTTCTCCCGTCAGTTCATTAACCACTTTGAGGTTATGACTATCCAACTTCAACCAAATGACGCTCTTCTTACCAGAGTATTAGTTGGCTGTTTAGCCGGCTAGCATACGATTGGTATAGAAGCTTGCCGATGGTTGTATCACCTCCTTCTCTGGCCTAAAGAAATCTTCTTGGAACGATTCTATGAGGGGATCAATGACATGACTATGCAGTCTCAATAAAATTAAACAAAGACACAATAAACTGCTGAGAGTTTTATTGAAAGTTTCCGTCGGGAAGCCTTGAAAATGCCTCCTGGGACTCCGGCTGCTGTCACCATAGACCTGCACGGCAAATCTGTTGTCCTATCATCAGCATGTGGACAGGATCTACTCAGTTCCAAGACTGGCCATCCTTCATTGTCAATGCTAAAGCAGCTGAAGTTAGCGCTGACAAATTTAAGCAGTTAGGGTACAAATGTCTAACCCCGACCGGGATGAACACCAAACATCGGGTGGTGGCAATCTCCAGAACAATCACAAAAGAAAAGAAACTTTGAATATCAATTTGAATAAGAACAAAGAATCTTTGGCGGTCAACGTAGCTCCCCCTACGTCAACTTCTACCCTTCAGCACCTCCACCAAGAGAACCTCGTCCGAAAGTAGAGTACTCTTTTGACGAGAATGACACAGTGAGCATCTTTGATTGCTTGATCAAAAGCAATAAGCTCCAGCTCCCAGATCCTAAGAAGCCCGATGAAGTCGGTAAGACTGATCATCCCAAGTACTGTGTCTATCACAGGTTCATTGGGCATCCCACTCGAGCATGTTATGTGCTCAAAGGCAAAATTCAAGAGCTGGTCAATGCTGGTGTTGTCACTCTGCAACAAGACGAAAAGCGTTACCCCAAACATGGTCTCAGTTCAATTCGGTGACTTCCGCCCCAGATGGTGCAGCATGGTGTCATTCCTATCCCCAAAGCTACTCTTGAGATTGAGAATCTCCCTCCCCATGAAGTGATGTCTCGTCCCCTTGTCTCTTGATAATGGCAGATTAT
>JANAVB010030219.1:11047288-11235061 GCA_029216955.1 Iris pallida
TAATTTCATGACCCTCACAATTATATTTTTTGATTCTCTAGTGCCATCAAATGGAAAAAAAAGGATAGGAACAATGGCAACATAGCCAAATTTAGTTTATAGTAATTAAAAATAGCTAAAGTTCACTTTGGATTATCAAGAAAGATTTAGCCAATGGGATCAGAGAATGATATGCTCTTTAAAATGTGTTGAAAGCAGAAGATGATAGATGAGCTCACTGGTAAAGCAACATCCATACATGATAATTTACTTGAAACAAAATATGCATATTAGTATTTAGTTGCTGCTCACTTTATTGCTCACTATTATATTTATCAATTACAGCGTAGACAGGGAACCAACGCTCTGTGAGTGTGAAAAATGTAAAAATAATATATAAATCACATCATAACTAACATGAAGAAATATGCCACATAATATTTCCATGAACTACTTGTGATCACAAGATGAAGGCAAATATAGAGTTATGATAATAAACTATCATCGAATCGGGATGACGGTGAGATATAAAACCTATCAAGGAATAAGTCATACAAAAACTCCTCTTCCCTCGTCAAATTCTGAAAGAAGGTGAAATCTATCTGATAACATAAAAAAACCATATAGATTAGGATCCATTAAAATGAAGATAACTTTCCAAGAGTCTGTAGTAATATTAGATCAAAAAAATATCCAAATGGTAGTTATTATGTACCTGATGCCTTTCTTTCCATTTGGGGAAAAATCGTTCACTAAAATATGGAACATGTGATCCCTCATCTCATGTTCGTAACAAGCAAGAATTTTTATTTTATAGATGCATACAACCAGTACATGAACTATATGTACTAGGAGAAATATATATATTATATAAAAGTCTCTTCAATTATCATTAGATCCTGAGGAGTTGCATAGATAGCATCTGCATTCTTCCACTTCTCTAACTGCTACATGCCTAATGCCATCTCTCTCGTCTAGAAACTGAATCTTTATCATTAAACTAGATATCATAACTACTAATGCTTAAGTTCCAGGTAGAATTTCTTAAGACTGATGGAACTGGAAAGCAAAAGACAGAAAGAAAACTAAAGAAATATATATGATAATGGTCAGTAGCTAACCTTAATTAAGCATAAATAACTAATTGTTTCCCTACAGCCAACAGCATTAAGTATAGTTTAAACCAAGACCCTATATTTATAGGAAAATATATGCCTAATAGAGAAGAATTATAAAAACCATATAAATAACTGAGTAATGGAGACGGAGACGGGTTTAAACAATTGCAATCGTGACATATTTAAATGACTTCACTTAGTATTCGTTTGTAAAAGGTCAAGCAAGTGAAAGAATTTCTATGGTTCATTTATAGTTTTTAATCATAATAAATGTAGTGGAAAATAATAAGTAAAATTCATCAACTAAAATTCTACATCAAATAGGTTTTGGATTAAATAGGAACAAACCTTTCAGCAAATACTTCCATTAATAAATTGCCCAAACTAGTTAACCTACAATTTTCACATTCTAGCAATGTAACAAAAACTGTCGATGAGCTACGAAACTAGAACTGTATTCAACTAGAGAATATGATCTATCAGTAGTTTACAAAGTACTTTGTCTAATATTAGAAATAGGTATTGGCTACTGGAAAATGATAACTATGACTCTCCTGACTGGATTTTAACCATTGTGCATTAGGTACACGAACCCAGTCCAAGCCTATTATCTTGGATAAAATTTGCATATCCTATAAATTATCGTCTTAAGTTAGAGATATCTACCCAAAGTTTGTCGGGTTTGAATATGGAAGCAGTCAGATCATTGACAACATGACCTTGACAAGCATTTGCTATTTAGAAATCTTGCTTTTCAGATGTGAGACCGTGAGATTTCTCTGTAATACATTGGAATAATATAAATAATTAATTATTGATCCATAACGTGATCTTGAAAGATTTCTATGATACGCTTGCAAATTCTTTATCACGCATTTAAATGGATTTATTTAATAACTTATATGAATGCAGTTCTCGTTGCTCGAAATGGTCATATTTCTAGAGTTTTTATTAGGTGGCGAGAACTTTAACATTATGGATAATACTAACATTCTTAAAAACTATTTCATGAGAATTACCCACCTGGAAATGTTTTAATTAAAAAAAGAAGAAGCTTAATCCTATATTTACTGAGGAAATATCATGATGTCTGGCTTCTTGAGCCTCCCAGATTTTGATAATAGTCATCAACATTGTCTACACTTAGGAACAGAGGATGAAATTTCTTTTAAGTTTTTCTAGGACTTTCTTGATACTTCTTGTACGAAGGTTATGCTCATTAGTTAAGTGTCTAGAATAATTTTGGTAGTTATTGTTTGTGTACCTACTTTGTCTAATATCAGCCATTACCTACTTTTTCAGTAGCCATTACCTACCTGGGGTACTGTCTATGTCAAGTTAGTCGACTTAACAGTTGACGAAACTTCATTAAGAAGATAAACAAGTACTTCGTCTAATATTAGAAATAGGTAAAATGAAGCGACACTCAATAGTTAAATTAACTACCATGTTGAACTTAGCTCAAGTAAGATCTTTCCTAGTACTGAAATGCAAGACAAGAACATAATTATGTTGATGAACAAAAGTAATATCACAACATGATAATTATAGTGAACCAAAGTTAATAGGACATCAAAATTCAATTAGAGTAGGTAAACCAATCACCATTTTCAAAATTTTATAAAATAGCTAAGAGATACAAGTCTGTAACTTGATATACAAAAAAAACTTGCTACTCATATTAAAACAAAATGGCATATACAGCCTACAAACTTGCTACTCATCATCACTCTTATCATGTTTATCACCATAACAACTAATTGTGTCAACAACCAAGCGCTCTACTCCTTGCCTAACCCAAGATCCATTATAGTTTCATCCAGATGTTGCATGCTATAAGGTTCCACTATAAAAAAGGAGAAACTAGAAAAGAAATACACAAGATGTATAATTTTTCTAGAACCAAAATGAGAAACTAGAAAAAAAAAGGATTAACCAACATCAGTAGAACACAAAACCAGGGTTCAAATAACCTAACTTTGAACTAAAAATTTAAAAAAATTCAAAAAAATCAGTAGAACACAAAAATAGAACACGAAAAAATTAGTAGAACATAAAGCATTGGAAGATTTTTCAAATACTCTAACTTTGAACATGAGTGCTCGAAAACCTAAATTGTTGAATAAAAAAAGGGTTTCGAATAATACCCCGTCGACTTAAAACATTGATCAATTTGATCGGTGAGAGCGTTCGGGTCTCCCCTTCCCATGCCTAAACTTGCAGTTTCTTAGGGGGGAGAGAGAGATAGAGAGAGAGACCCCCTTGACCAAAGAAAGCCCCATGACCAATTTCTCGAGAGAGAGGCCGCCCCCAAACCAATTTCGAGAGGAAAGAGAGAAAAAGAAAGAGAGAGAAATAACGAATGTTTTACATCTTATTAACATAAAAATTGAACGGTTCAGATCTGTTAGATCAAACATTACTAAAAATAATTAAAAAATAATGGGACAAACCTTTGACCGTTAATTTATTCTTTTTCCGCCATCAGTTTTGGTACACAACCAATTTTATTGGGACGAAACCAACTTCTAGTCTAAAATAAGTTATATTATTATGGTCCATATACAAATCTGTCATAAATATTATTATCTTTTATTATGAAAAAATAATGGTCCCAAATATTAATCTTTTAGGACTCTTAAACATAGCATATGAAATAGTGTCATCCCAAAAGGTTACTTTTTTGTAGTGTCCCTTGTCGAATCTTATTTATAGAAGACTGTTGGCAGAGAGATTTGGGAGTCACTGGAGAAACTTTATGACGAAGATAAGACCAGAGCAAGATATATCTTGTTGAAAAATATCACATGTGGTTCTTTGAAGACGAAAAGCCAATGCTGCCGCAGGTGAAGGAGTTCCTGAAGCTGCGACAGAAGTTAGAGGATGAGGCGATGCCCCATACCGACAAGTTTGTGGTTGGTGGGATCATCTCTAAGCTCCCTGCTGGGTGGAGCAATTTCTATGCAAACATGTATAGGAAGAAATTGGAGATTTCTTTCGAAGATCTCCTACAGGAAGTGTATGTTGAGGACCAGATGCGGGCTCAACTGAAAGTGGATGCACCGTCCAAGCAATTGGCTCACACCAATATGGTTCATACTAGGGAACCAATGGGAAAGCAGGTGGCTTCCCACAACAAGAAGAAGGACCCTAACAATCTGAAAGTCAAGGGGGCTTCCTTCAAGCAAAGAAGCCAAAGTCCTATTTGGCTTGCTTTAAGTGTGGCAAGAAGGGCCACTTCAAAAGTGAATGCAAATCTAAGGCCAAGCAATCAGAGCAAGGAGAGCCTGGTAAGGTCTCAATGATCACTGATGTTGTTGCTATGATTGCGCAGGTCACTACGGTTGGGACTGATTCTGACTGGTGGGTAGACACTGGCGCCACTTGCCATGTCTGCTCCAGCAAGGAGTGGTTCACCACCTATACACCAACTTTTGAAGTAGTTATGGTGGCAAACCAGGCACAAGCTAAAGTGCTCGAGATCGGGACGGTGGTTTTGAAGCTGACTCCGGAAAAGTCTCTGACGCTTCAAGGTGTAAAGAATGTACCTGCTATCACAAAAAACCTGGTCTCGGGAGGCCTACTCTGTAATACAGGCCTCAGGATGGACATCAATACTGGCCAGATGGTGATGTCTGTTAAAGGAACATATTTTGGGAAAGCTTTTTATACCGAAAGAATGTTCAAAATCCAGCTTGTAAATCAGTCCAATGTAATTAATACAATTACTCCTTCTGCTTATACTCTTGAGTTGTGGCATAATAGGCTAGGACATGTTTATTATAAACGGATAAACAGAATGTCTAGTCTAGGACTTATCTCCAATTATGGGGGTAAGGTGGAGAAATGTGAAGTTTGTGCTCAAATGAAGATCACAAGAAAACTCTTTCCTCGGGTTTATCGAAGTATAGATCTTCTGGAGTTGGTACACTCTGATATCTGTGACTTTAAACAGTTCTCTACAAAAGCCGGGATGAAGTATTTTATAACCTTCATCGATGACTTCTTTAAGTAGGCGTTCGTCTACTTGCTGAAGGCTAAAGACGAAGCATTCGAGAAGTTCGAGGAGTTCAGAGTCGAAGCTGAGCGGCATACTGGACAACAACTCAAAAGAATAAGAAATGATCGAGGTGGAGAGTACAGGTCTCAGGAATTCGCATCGTTCAGCAAAGAATATGGAATTGTCAATAAGACTACGGCTTCGTACTCTCCTCAGTCAAACAGAGTAGCAGAGAGGGAGAACAGAACGTTAACAGAAATGATTAACTCAATGTTGTTGACTGCGGGTCTTTCAAAATGCTACTGGAAAGAAACTGCATTGACAACCACTTTTATTCTAAATAGAGTGCCTCATGCAACTTCAGACATTACTCCTTATGAACTCTGGTTTAAGGTCAGACCTAACTTGAATGTCATTCGAGTGTGGGGTTGTCTGGCATATGTCAAGCTTCCAGATCTGAAGATTCAGAAGCTTGGGACAAGGACTACAAAGACGATCTTCTTGGGGTATGCCGAGAAGAGTGATGCTCGAAGATTTCTTGATATTGAGTCAAATCATATCATTGAATCTTGCAACGCAGATTATTTTGAAGACACATTTATAAGACACAAGAATATTGTTCTTGCAAATATTCCGGAGAATAATAAGAGTGCACAAGAAACTGAAGTTTTTAAAGAAGAAGTAGTCCAAGAAGATGTTGTTGTTGAAACAACGGTTGAACCAGAACTCGCTGAGCCGTCAACAAAGCGTATGAGGAGGCCGAAGGACTTCGGAAATGACTTTATCACCCATCATGTGGAAGCAGATCCGCTTACTTATGATGAGGCGATGAAGACCAGAGACGCAGTTTTCTGGAAGAAGGCGATTGACAATAAAATTGATTCTATCACCTCAAATAATACTTGGATGTTGGTTGATCTTCCTGAAGGAGCGAAACCCATTGGATGCAAATGGATTTTCAAGAAGAATATGAAAGCATACGGTACTATCGACAAGTTCAAGGCTAGATTGGTAGCCAAGGGGTTTTCTCAGAAGCAGGGGATTGACTACTTTGACACGTATGCTCCAGTTGCCCGGATGACCATAATCATAATGTTGATTGCTCTCGCAGCAATACATAAGATGGCGATACATTAGATGGATGTGAAAATGGCTTTCCTAAATGACGAGCTAACCGAAGAGATTTACATGCAACAGCCAGAGGGATTTATCGTCAAAGGTCTTGAAGACAAAGTCTGCAAGTTGGTGAAATCCTTGTACGGTCTTAAACAGGCTCCCAAGATGTGGCATAAGAAATTTGACAAGGTTATACGGTCAAATGGCTACATGGTCAGCGAGACAGAGAAGTGTGTTTACACAAAGTTTGCTGATGGAAGAGGTGTGATCGTTTGTTTATACGTGGATGACATACTGATCCTAGGTACGGATGTGGGCTGTGTCACGGAGACAAAGAAGTTCATCTCGAATAAGTTCAGTATAAAAGACTTGGGAGAAGCTGATGTGATCTTAAGGATCAAGATCATCTAGACAGACACTGGACTGGCACTGTCACAGTCTCATTATATTGAGAAGATAATCACTCGTTACGGGTATCAGGATCTTCCAGGGATCGATACGCCGTACAGGTGTGATCTGAAGCTGAAGCCTAATTCAGGAGAAAGCGTCAAGCAGCTGGAGTATGCAAGCGTAATCGGGAGTTTGATATATACTACTACTGCCACAAGGCCTGACATAGCTTTCGCCATGGGAATGCTGAGTCGATTCACGAGCAACCCAGGCATTGAGCACTGAAAAGCGGTGAAACGGGTTATGAGATATTTCAAGAAAACTCAGACATATGCATTGTACTACAATAGAGATTCGCCGGTAGTGGAAGGCTTCAGTAATGCCAGCTGGTGCTCAGAAGTGGAGACCGAGAGGTCCACAGGTGGATACATTTTCACAATGGGTGGAGCTACTATATCGTGGAAATCGAAGAAGTAGACTATGCTCTCGCGGTCATCCGTGGAATCTGAGTTCTTTGTACTTGATACCTCAGCCGAAAAAGCAGAATGGCTTTGGAAGCTCATATATGATCTTCTAGTGGTTGGGGAACAAATACCGATGATACCGATATACTGCGATAACCAGGCGACTACGGTGGTGGCATCAAATGAGCTCTTCAACGGAAAGAACAGGACTGTGCAGTTAAAGCACAGGATAGTACACGATCTCATCAAAGGGGTGTTATTGCAGTAATTGATGTTCAGAGTCAGGAGAACCTGGCGGATCCGTTCACCAAGGGCCTCAAGCGCCAGCTGGTCGATGACACAGCTTGTAAAATGGGCTTGAAGGTATTCTGATATTGTATTATTACAATCCTACCATAAAGTTTTATGCTATTAGTTCAAAGAAAAATCTACTAGGCATCTAGCTTTTGGTTCAAGGGAGGACCATTAATCGGAAGAATATCAGGAATGGTGGGTACATGTTCTATTGGGCATGAAGAGGTTACGGACCTACAACTACTGTTGTCTGCTGTTGTTTTCTGTAAAAAACGGATCCTGTAGGAAGGTTGGCTTAAACACCTTAATGAGTTCTCAGGCAGAGTGAATGCCTGGTGTGCTTTATAGAAAGCACGGTAGCACAGAACTACAAGGAGTAAAACTCCATGCTACTGTAGGGTGACTCCACCATGAGATTCCCGAAAAGGGGTAATGCCTCGGCTGTATGAGCCAAGTCACAGCAACGTAGCACCGCAAATAGACAGGTAGCCTAATAATGTATGTTAAAATAAAGAGGGGAGTAGTCAGCACTACAAAAAGGAGTTCCCCATGTTACAGTGGCACGACATCACGATGAGGTACTCGGTTAGGGATAAAGCCTCGTCCTTATAAGCTACATCGTTGTGGCATATCACCGCAAGGGAGCTTAAGGCTTAATGCTGGGTAGTATGGCACTACAAAGAGGCGGTGACCTCATGCTACAGTAGTATGACACTACGATGAGGTTCCCGGTATGGGGTAAGGCTACGGCTTTAGGCCATATCCTAGCGGTATAGCACCACATGGGAAGTGCAAAGAGCTTCGTGCCATGTCTCTTTATAATTAACTCACTTATAGTGTATGGACAGAGATCTCAGGCCGTCTATTGTGGGTAAACTTGTAGACGCCTAAAATTATACACTGAAACTAGGCTGGCACAGGGCCTTTAATCTGCAAGCCAGAAGTACATGTGACTACGTTATGTGAGTGGGAACAACTTTAGCTATGGTGCAGAATTCAAGGCTTAGTCTATTCTTGTATTATAGTCTGTTGTTTAATCCATGCGGGAAGATTCAAGTCATAGCTACATCTCTCCTAATGCATGATGGACAGTCACTGTGGGGAACACTCAAACCCATATATATTAAGATATGTGGGGGATTATTGGTGCTCTTAACTCCTTGACATGTTGAGAGCTTGCTCTCAACATGCCTAGTGAAGTTTAGTCCCAAACGAAAAGTGCACCGTAAGGTAACTCAACATATATACTTGTATGTGTTGTTGGGATATGCACATGGGATGGTGACCCTAAGAAGGGAACCATATGGGTGATTTTACTAGGAGGTAAGGATAAGGCTCCATGGAAAAGCATTCATGTTTTTTCTCTTAGGAAATTTATTTCCATGGGAGCTAAGCCTCGTAGGGGCTGAGCGACTCGGACTCGGACACAGACTCGGGCTCATGGGCTCATGAAGCATAATGTGGCATTTTGTTGGCGCACTTTGCACTTAGCACGTCAGTATCGTCGCTAGGCGCATACTGCGCTTAAGTTGCGCTCGTTGCACGAGCCACTTGCGCAGCTAGTTGTGCGTTCCTGGTTGTATAGGCCAGGTTGCGTGACCAGGTGTACGAGCTAGGTTGCGCGGCCAGGTGCGCGCCCAGTTGTACGTACAGATGCACGCCCAGTGGTGCGCCCAGTTGCACGTACAGGTGTGCGCCCAGTTGCGCGAGTGGCGTAGGGTGCGTAGGGCGCACAGGGCACGCAGGTGGTGCAACTAGATCAATGCACGTTCTGCACATGGTATGCAAGGCGAACAGGGTGCACGAGTGAAGCAACTTGCTACAGATCGTGTCTGTGCATGATCAATGCGGTTACTGCACATTCGGAGTAGTTTTTACTACGTCTCGAATACTGTGCAAATCGGTCAGTTGCCACTCAGGCCAATATAAGGTCTCTTTTCTTCACAGGACAAATATAGAAGAGTACGCAGAAAGTTAAAAAAAGTTTACAACTGTTTTTAATATAAGTAAATAGAGGCTGTGAGAGAGAAGAGAAGCTTTGCACCAGCGTTGCTTTTGTACGGGAGTCCGTGTAATCCGAGGAGTCAGAAGTGTATGAGTGTTCTAAAGTTCTCCGACAAACTTGTTGGTTCCTGGAAGCCGTTCGTGTGGGGCGAATAAAGCTTTGAGCAACGATGATCATTCACCCCAGCAGGCCATTTTCCATCTTTTGCCTATCATCGCTGTTGCTGTTAGCAATTCGATTCGTACCTTTTGTTTAGAAGTGCTACTGTCGTTTGCTACTGATTACGAAATCTTTTTAGATTCTCGTAATCCAGAATTCTCTTAGGATCTCTGTTGTGCACATTCTTTGAAGTGTTGCGTTGAAACATTATTTTTATAATTTTTCTTTTCCTCAGTTTTCCATCAAAAGTTGTGCCCCGGCATTAACAGCCACCACATTCCTGACTCCTCTATATACCACTATCCGCCCGTCGATAATACCCCGGCATCCTTCACCGCACCAAACCGGCCCTCAAATCTCCGCCACACCCGACCACCACTACAAAACCATCGACCACCCCATCAGTCGACTCCCATAGTCGACACAACCAAAACCACCACCACCATAGCCAAACGAAACACATAGGAGAGAAAGAAGGAGAGTGAGAGAGAACCCGGCCTCCGCCCGTTAACTAAACTATATATATTTGGTTAACTAAATTATATGACATTTGGGTCCAAATACATATATTACTTATTTCTTGACTAGATTATAATTCAAATTGGTTTAGCAAGATAAATATATATTAGTATTTTTAGCTACTTTAAAATATAGTTTTAGCTTAAGTTATAGTTGACTAAATTTGGGGTTAACGTCTTGAATGATTTTTTTGGGCTTTAAGTGATTTGTCTAAAAATACTAATATTAAAAGATAATTTCTAAAATTGATTGATTAATGATATTTGGTTTCTTAATATTATAAATGGGTTTCAAGAGTACTTATAAACGTATTCTAGTGATGCTTTTTCTCTAAATTCTTTAATCGTGACTTTTATAGTCGTTTCTCATTTCTTGAATCGGTTATTGTGTCAAACTCTAACTTAGGGCTTTATATATCAAACGAGGCTATTTTACTATTCTGAACTCAATGGAACCATCTGTACCATCATTTGGGACCATCTTATGGAACATAGCATCGTACATATCCCGTGTCGACATGTTCTGTCGCGTACGTCGACTACAACAAAATCGAGGCGAGTACATTCTGTGCTAGTTTTTATTCATGATAGTATCTATATTGCCTACTCTAGACTACTTTACTTGATGCTGACACATTGTTAATATGGACCAGTACTATATGGATCTTGTCATGAGATATTATCCCCTTAACGGGTGCATCGGGTATTTCATGTTCATGTACTTTACCATGTACATCGAGTACTCCTTGTATTCATATTATATTCATGTACACTCATGTTCTTCCATGTACACTCATGTGCTCTCATGTGCTCAGATGTACTTCATGTATAACTAACAATCATGTACGTAACGTAATGTGATCGGATTTTTATGGATTGATTGGGATAGGGGGGAGTGGAAGTGGTTGTCATGACCCGAACCCACTGTGAGGGTACGAGTACGTAACGACGCCCAGCCTAAGCCGCAGTGTCGGCGGTAGAGCGCTGTCCTAGGTTACTATCTAACCAGTAACTCACGCAATTATAATGTACTCATCATGATCAACTCCGAACGGAGGACAAGTATAAGATATTGTAACTCAATCACAGTCTAAGCACGATAAGATAATCACAGAAGAAATAACTAAGAATAGAAAGACAACTACTAAAATAATAACAACTCTCAACAAATCTCAAATACTATACAAGTCTCAAATCAACTACAACAAGTTTAACATGAAAAAAACAGATGCAAGTATACTAATCTAAATCCCGATCACTCCTGAGTGTCGGGGCCAAAGGTAGCCATCCCGTCTCCGGGTCCATAATGAGTAGGGCAAGTATCCTCAGGGCAGTCATCTGTAAAATTTTCAACAGGTCCAGTCAGGACAGGAACGAGTACAACTCATCAAAAAATCCTAATTAAATGACAGAGAACTATAAAGCAGTTATAAGCAGTTATATTGATGAAACATGGCAGTTTTATACAGGTAATGATATAGAGAACAGTTAAGGTACAAGGAAGGGAAAGTACTAAACAAGAAGAGAAACATGGCAATGAAGACAGAAAAATAATATCTAGCTGAACTAGAGTAGCATGATATAAGTCCAGACCGTAATATAGACAAGTGTAACTCCAATATAAGTCTAGTACAAGACGAATCTAATACAAGATAAATCCAGTACGAGACGGTTCCAGTCAATGTGATCAATGATTCCAGGGTGAGTCCAGTCTATACTCTAACAGTGTGTTTTAAAATATCGGAATCGACATGTGAACGGCTGTGGGTAATACGACACATCGTACACTCGGCCATGTGTGGGATGGCTATCATTCTAGTATAATTCTAAGGGAGTGGTTTCAGTATTTGGGTATATTCACATGCCTATTCCAATATTTCCCCGCCCAGCAAGTACAAGTGAATCCATAACCCGACACGAAAATAGGTATAAGTCCAGCCAATACACGAATGGTTCCAGTAAATGATTCCAGGGTGGTTCCAGTAGGTGGTTCCAGAAATAGAGGCCAGACACGAATAAGTGAGTATTGCATGAAATGGATCCAGTAATATCAAATCGTGTTTGTAATATAGAATCAAATAGAACTAGCTACAACTGAAGTACAGTAAAGGACAACTAAATGGAAGAACTATCGGAGAATGTACTCGCCTGCTAATCTGAAAAGAGTAGTATAATATCAGATGTCTGCAACAGAGTCACAATGTCCTATACAGAGTAATATGGGTTATAATATGTTCAAAATAAGGTAAATGAAGTCTACGATGCTGTCTACATGATTTTTTAGGCCAATCTAGGTCAAAGTCAACTCTAAGTCAAACCTGGTCAACTGTTTAGGTCAACTAGGCCCCTACTAGTCTAGGTTTATCTAAAACCTACATTAAAACTAAACTCCTAAGTTCTAACCCATAAACCATAACATATACTTAAATATATCTCATCGACATATATATATATATATATATATATATATATATATATATATATATATATAATATGTATACATACACTATAATATCATCTATAGGATACATTTCCTAACCCTCCACCTTATAGCCCACATCATATCATTTAATACCCAAAGCTAAACTATACAAGGACATGATATATATATATATATATATATATATATATATATATATATATATATATATATATATATATATATATATATAAGATGGAAAGAATATAGGAAATGGTTAATCAATAGATGGAC
Organism: Iris pallida; assembly: GCA_029216955.1. NCBI lineage: Eukaryota > Viridiplantae > Streptophyta > Magnoliopsida > Asparagales > Iridaceae > Iris > Iris pallida. Next base: position 11,060,045 of record JANAVB010030219.1, read on the forward strand.
ACAATACATGCTAAGGTTCAAGGCTGAATCTTGAGGGTTCAACCCTGAAATGAAATTCAAGTATGAAACTTGAAGTTTATTTCAGAATTGAGGTTCAAGACTCAATGAATGAGCTGAACACCATTTCTAATATGTGGACTGAGACATGAAATTGACCAAACTACCAGCAGGACACTAAAATCTAAGACCAAAACTAACACAAATTATGTACAGAACATATGTTGAGATAATCCTCCTTCTCACATTTCTGAACTAAAGGTGATAATATGAAATGGACACTTAACCTCTGGATCAAAGAAGACATGGGATGGGGTTGAATGTGTGTTTACATTACAGTTGGTGTGGTAGTGTGTGACTGAATAGGCTAGGGTGTGTGAGTGAACATGTTACAGGAAAACAAATGTGTGTGTGTGTGTGTAAATGGTACATGTGTGTGTGTGAGTCTAGGTGTACATGTATGTGTGTGTGAGTCTAGGTGTACATGTGACCATGTGTGTGTGTGTGTATAGAGTTTAAGGAACTTAGTAAAACAAAAATGAACCATTGTAATGTATTTGTGTGGGTGTAATAGAGGACAGTGAGGGTTGTAGGGAAATCAGTGTGACAGTATGCCAACTCAGGAAAATCGGGTGTGCTCCCAGGAACCAACTCAATGACAGTGTGTAAATAGGAAGGCAGTGAACAACCTAGGAGTTATCAGTGCAATGGGTTTTGCTCTCAGGATTTGCAGAATTTTTTGGTGACAGTTAGGTGTGTGTTAGATAGGGTGTAACACGGAACTAATCTCAGGTTATTAGGTGCTATGCAATTCAGTAATTTAACACCAAGATTTAGTTTTATGAAGGGAACTTAAAATCAGGACTTCAAGGAGTAGGAAAGTATCTGTTGACAGCCCTATCCAAATATCGAAATCCCATTCTCAAGTTCAAATTCTATTTAACAAAGCTGTGAAGAGGAAACATATGTAACAGTGTATAAATTGAAATACAAATCACAAACTCAGTAACTGGGAATAAAGACAACATCTATATACAAATCAAGACCTCTGAACGAAACAATTTTCAATCTCAATTTCAATTATTCGAAACTGTGAGCAATTAAAATAACAATAAATATGGAAAGGTGAAATTCGAATCTCAATTCTCAAGTGCAAATCCTAACCAACATTTAAGTAATGATATACACATGTAATGGCAGTTTAAACCATCACAAATCAGTTTAAATATGGAAATCAACTTCAAAATTTTGAAACAAACATATGTATCAGTCAACAGCTTAACAAGCAGTCCAAAACCCCATTTCGAAATCTAAAAACCTACCCAGTCAATAACCAACATTAACATAGTCTATTACACATGTTTAAGTGATTCTAGCATGGCAATTAATAGGAAAATCAGTTTTAAATGGAAATGCAAGTTTTAGGAATCAAAACAGGATGTATCAGTCTACAAGGCTTACATAGCAGTTTTTTCAGAAATACATAGGACAGTTCAGTTATAGTTAGCAATGCCCAATCCATTTGAAAACCTAAAATCAATCTCTAACCATGGTCCTAACATGTACAGCATCCTAACTAACATGTTACCCAGATAATTTATTAAATGAAATCAAATTAACCTCAACATTTCAAATTCTGAAGAAGGGTATCAGAAAACTAGGGATTTTCAAACTGAATTCGAAAATGCAGTTAAAAATATACAAAATATGTTAGGATAGAGTCGTATACGTGTCCAGAGTCCACACGAGTACCCAAGTGTCCCCACGACCGGACACGACGTGTCCAAGTCACGAAACACGTACAGACACGCTGTACACAGGCTGCGTCGTACACGCGTGCACGTGTGTCCAGTGCACGACACAGGCCACGTGGAGACACGCGGCCGTGCACACGTGTACGCCAAGGGTAGGGGTACGTGTCCATATGGTGTCATGTCAGAGTTATACGTGCGTGTCAGTGGCGCAATTTCACGCCTGCACAGCGCGCGCGGCCAGTGCGGCTAGTGCGAGGAGAAGAACTCCTCGTACACTGCACCAAATGGCCCCAAATTTTGGAAGGATGATGTCAGTCAGTGCCCTAACATCCTCCTAAAATTTGGCATGGCCACATGTCCGACACAGCGAGATATCCTGCCCGTGATGCAGGACAGTGCGCTCGTGTCGTACACGCGTGTCCAACAGCAAAAACTGACACAAAATGACACCAAAATACCTAATATTATTCACTAAAATTAATGTACATACTTAGATCTACAAATTCATGTAATTACATTTACAAAAATCAAAAATAAATTCCTAAGTGACGTTTCATCAAACACCTACACTTACACATTGACACGTGCCCGATACGGACACCAAACGGACACGAAATTGGCTCAAACTCCAGGGACATCTAGGGGACTCCTAGATCTAGCCCTAAATACAAAGAAAACAGAAATTTAGATCAATTTGTGGAGTTTTACCTATAGATGCATAAAGTATGAAAAAGCTCCAAATGGGGATGTTCTTCTTGATGGCTAAATGCTCCAAATGAACCCAAAACTGAGATTAACCTCCAAAAATATTAAACATACAGAAATTAGAACCTAATGCAAAAGACTAGGATTAAAAAGGAATTAAAATGAATTTATGGAGATTTTTGGAAGGGAAAAAAATACCTTTCTTTTCCTACGTGTTGAAATGAAATAAAAGAGGCAAGCCCTAATGAATAAGTGTTTATATAGGGTGGGGACCCCTATGTGGCTGGTCATAAAGGAAGGAATTAGGGTTAAGGTGTCAAATCATGGGCCATGGGCCAAGTCACAAGTCATTAAGTCCTTAATCACAAGTCATTTCATTAACCACGACCTATGAACTAATTCCACTTAAACTAATCCTTCTAATCCAAATTTAGTTTCTAATGATTAGAAGTAGGTTAACCTAAGTTAGACTAGGGTCACCATGGCTAGGGTTAGCTTCTAGGCTAGTCTACTAGGTCTCAACAAGTCAAAGTCAAACTAGAATTTACCAATTCAATAAATCATCAAATAATTCAAATAAGTCAAAATGACCAAATTACCCCTAGGCTAAAAATGATAATTAAATCATCCTAATGACATGGTTAGGCTCTAGGTCATGCAGTCTCTCAGGTTTCACTGGCAGCACATCAAAATCATAAGTCATGACTTAAAGCAGTTTTTAAATAGTTTAAAAATTATTAAAAATCACCAAAAATAATAATATAAAATAAATATCAATAAATAATAATTATAATTATAATTTCAAAATTACCCTCATCTGGAAAACTGGGTGTTACAATCCTACCCTTCTTAGAAAAATTTCGTCCTCGAAATTAAGATGATCGTACCCCTTCTAGGTCAAACCCCCAGCAAATCAAGGTCAACAGATAACATGCAACACAGTCCTACTGGTCGTGATTCCATAGTCTCGAACAGGGTCACTATACTATCTATCATATTACAAAACAACCTGACAGGTACTAATGGAATCACACAACAAGATGGAAAGAAGAACAGGAAAGACAGACCTGCCCGTCACCCGTAGCGTTGGTCTACTCGACTGTCAGTGCAAAAGCCCTGCCCCTCTGGGGTATATCCCTCTGATGGTGTGGGGCACGGTGCTGCGCTACAGGTGGCCTAGCTCCCTCTATCTAATCCATGACACTCAAGTAATATCCACCCTGATATTCCACTCAATTATACTAGGGCACCATCTATATGATATCTATTCTGCAATCTGATAATCATACCCGTCTATCCAGAACCATGTTACCAGAATCCTCGTCACAACAGTTAGTATGGCTGCGATAATCCATAGAGTCCGTAACTAATGTACGTACCTCTAGAATCATGGTATTTAAAATTTTTGCATTGCCGCTAGCTTGGCTGCGAAAACTTTAAATTCCCACACCCGAGAAATACATCCAAAATCAGACTCTATCTCATTGCCCAACCAGCTGATATGGCTGTAGAAGACTCTAGATTCCATGACTGAGGCAGCCTAGCCCATGATGTTATCTTGGTAGGAAATCAAGTCAATAATGAATACCAAGAAACAAATTCAACGATGAATCAAAGAAGACAGACAGATACTGTCAGAATCGAATTTCGAGATAGTTTATAATGAGATTCTCAAGGGTCATCCCAGAAATCTTCTTAAGTAGTCCTAACTGTGATTGAGTACCTCTCCGTTTAAGCCTATCTCTCAATCCTATAGCAGGCTCGCAGCAGAACAACTAAGACGCCGTACTACCGCGATATCGCACTAATGCGACTCTCGACCTGCATGGACCACCAATAAAAACGTGTCATGATCCGCACCCACTGTGAGGGTACGAGTACGTAACGACGCCCAGCCTACGCCGCAGTGTCGGCGGTAGAGCGCTGTCATAGGTTACTATCTAACTAGCAACTCACGCAATTATAATGTACTCATCATGATCAACTCCGAACGAAGGACAAGTATAAGATATTGTAACTCAATCACAGTCTAAGCACGATAAGATAATCACAAAAGAAATAACTAAGAATAGAAAGACAACTACTAAAATAATAACAACTCTCAACAAATCTCAAATACTACACAAGTCTCAAATCAACTAAAACAAGTTTAACAAGAAAAAAAAATAGATGCAAGTCTACTAATCTAAATCCTGATCACTCCTGAGTGTCGGGGCCAAAGGTAGCCATCATGTCTCCGGGTCCATAATGAGTAGGGCAAGTATCCTCAGGGCAGTCATCTGTAAAATTTTCAACAGGTCCAGTCATGACAGGAACGAGTACAACTCATCAAAAAATCCCAATTAAATGACAGAGAACTATAAAGCAGTTATAAGCAGTTATATTGATGAAACATGCAGTTTTATACAGGTAATGATATAGAGAACAGTTAAGGTACAAGGAAGGGAAAGTACTAAACAAGAAGAGAAACATAGCAATGAAGACTGAAAAATAATATCTAGCTGAACTAGAGTAGCATGATATAAGTCCAGACCGTAATATAGACAAGTGTAACTCCAATATAAGTCCAGTACAAGACGAATCTAATACAAGATGAATCCAGTATGAGACGGTTCCAGTCAATGTGATCAATGATTCCAGGGTGAGTCCAGCCTATACTCTAATAGTGTGTTTTAAAATATCGAAATCGACATGTGAACGGCTGTGGGTAATACGGCACACCGAACACTCGGCCAAGTGTGGGATGGCTATCGTTCCAGTATAATTCCAAGGGAGTGGTTCTAGTATTTGGGTATGTTCACATGCCTATTCCAATATTTCCCCGCCCAGCAAGTACAAGTGAATCCATAACCCGACACGAAAATAGGTATAAGTCCAGCCAATACACGAATGGTTCCAGTAAATGATTCCAGGGTGGTTCCAGTAGGTGGTTCCAGAAATAGAGGCCAGACACGAATAAATGAGTATCGCATGAAATGGATCCAGTAATATCAAATTGTGTTTGTAATATAGAATCAAATAGAACTAGCTACAACTGAAGTACAGTAAACGACAAGTAAATGGAAGAACTATCAGAGAATGTACTCGCCTGCTACTCTGAAAAGAGTAGTATAAAATCAGATGTCTGCAACAGAGTCACAATATCCTATACAGAGTAATATGGGTTATAATATGTTCAAAATAAGGTAAATGAAGTCTACGATGCAGTCTACATGATTTTCTAGGCCATTCTACGTCAAAGTCAACTCTAAGTCAAACCTGGTCAACTGTCTAGGTCAACTAGGCCCCTACTAGTCTAGGTTTATCTAAAACCTACATAAAACTAAACTCCTAAGTTCTAACCCATAAACCATAATATATACTTAAATATATCTCATAGACATATATATATAAAATATGTATACATACACTATAATATCATCTATAGGATACATTTCCTAACCCTCCACCTTATAGCCCACATCATATCATTTAGTACCCAAAGATAAACTATACAAGGACATGATATATATATATATATATATATATATATATATATAAGATGGAAAGAATATAGGAAATGGTTAATCAATAGGTGGACACAATACATGCTAAGGTTCAAGGTTGAATCTTGAGGGTTCAACCCTGAAATGAAATTCAAGTATGAAACTTGAAGTTTATTTCAGAATTGAGGTTCAAGACTCAATGAATGAGCTGAACACAATTTCTAATATGTGGACTGAGACATGAAATTGACCAAACTACCAGCAGGACACTAAAATCTAAGACCAAAACTAACACAAATTCTGTACAGAACATATGTTGAGATAATCCTCCTTCTCACATTTCTGAACTAAAGGTGATAATATGAAATGGACACTTAACCTTTGGATCAGAAAGAGATATGGGATGGGGTTGAATGTGTGTTTATATTACAGTTGGTGTGGTAGTGTGTGACTGAATAGGCTGGGGTGTGTGAGTGATCATGTTACAGGAAAACAAATGTGTGTGTGTGTGTAAATGGTACATGTGAGTGTGTGAGTCTAGGTGTACATGTATGTGTGTGTGAGTTTAGGTGTACATGTGACCATGTGTGTGTGTGTAGAGAGTTTAAGGAACTTAGTGAAACAAAAATGAACCATTATAATGTATGTGTGTGGGTGTAATAGAGGACAGTGAGGGTTGTAGGGAAATCAGTGTGACAGTGTGCTAACTCAGGAAAACAAGGTGTGTTCCCAGGAACCAACTCAATGACCATGTGTAAATAGGAAGGCAGTGAATAACCTAGGAGTTATCAGTGCAATAGGTGTTGCTCTCAGGATTTACAGAATTTTCAGGTGACAGTTGGGTGTGTGTTAGATAGGGTGTAACAGGGAACTAATCTCAGGTTATTAGGTGTTATGCAATTCAGAAATTTAACATCAAGATTTAGTTTTAGGAAGGGAACTTAAAATTGAGACTTCAAGGAGTAGGAAAGTATCAGTTGACAGCCCTATCCAAATATCGAAATCCCATTCTCAAGTTCAAATTCAGTTTAACAAAACTGTGAAGAGGAAACATGTGTAACAGTGTATAAATTGAAATCCAAATCACTAAATCAGTAACTAGGAATAAAGACAACATCTATATACAAATCAAGACCTCTGAACGAAACAATTTTCAATCTCAATTTCAATTATTCGAAACTGTGAGCAATTAAATAACAATAAATATGGAAAGGTGAAATTCGAATCTCAATTCTCAAGTGCAAATCCTAACCAACATTTAAGTAATGATATACACATGTAATGGCAGTTTAATACATCACAAATCAGTTTAAATATGGAAATCAACTTCAGAATTTTGAAACAGACACATGTATCTGTCAACAGCTTAACAAGCAGTCCAAAACCCCATTTCGAAATCTAAAACCTACCCAGTCAATAACCAACATTAACATAGTCTATTACACATGTTTAAGTGACTCTAGCATGGAAATTAACAGGAAAATCAGTTTTAAATGGAAATACAAGTTTCAGGAATCAAAACAGGATGTATCAGTCTACAAGGCTTACATAGCAGTTTTTTTAGAAATACATAGGACAGTTCAGTTATAGTTAGCAATGCCCAATCCATTCGAAAACCTAAAATCAATCTCTAACCATGTCCTAACATGTACAGCATCCTAACTAATATGTTACCCAGATAATTTATCAAATGAAATCAAATTAACCTCAAAATTTTAAATTCTGAAGAAGGGTATCAAAAAACTAGGGATTTTCAAACTGAATTCGAAAATGTAGTTAAAAATATACAAAATAGGTTAGGATAGAGTCGTATACATGTCCAGAGTCCACACGAGTCCCCAAGTGTCCCTACGACCGGATACGGCGTGTCCAAGTCACGAAACACGCACAGACACGCTGTGCACAGGCTGCGTCGTGCACTCGTGCACGTGTGTCCAGTGCCCGAGACAGGCTACGTGGAGACACGTGGCCGTGCACACGTGTACGCCTAGGGTAGGGGTACGTGTCCACGTGCCTGAAACGTGTCCACGTGGTGTCGTGTCAGAGTTATACGTGCGTGTCAGTGGCACAATTTTACGCGTGCACAGCGTGCGCGCGGCGCCAGTGCAGCCAGTGCGAGGAGAAGAACTCCTCGCACACTGCACCAAATGGCCCCAAATTTTGGGAGGATGATGTCAATCAGTTCCTTGACATCCTCCCAAAATTTGGCGTGTCCACGTGTCCGACACAGCGAGATATCCTGTTCGTGATGCAGGACAGTGCGCTCGTATCGTGCACAGCGTGTCCAACAGCAAAAACTGACACAAAATGACACTAAAATACCTAACATTATTCACTAAAATTAATGTACATACTTAGATCTACAAATTAATGTAATTACATTAACAAAAATCAAAAATAAATTCCTAAGTGACATTTCATCAAACACCTACACTTACACATTAGCACGTGCCCGATACGGACACCAAACGGACACGAAATTGGCTCAAACTCCAGGGACAGCTAGGGACTCCTAGATCTAGTCTTAAATGCAAAGAAAACATAAATTTAGATCAATTTGTGGAGTTTTACCTATAGGTGCAAAAAGCATGAAAAAGCTCCAAATAGGGGTGTTCTTCTTGATGGCCAAATGCTCCAAATGAACCCAAAACTGAGATTAACCTCAAGAAATATTAAACATACAGAAGTTAGAACCTTCTGCAAAAGACTAGGATTAAAAAGGAATTAAAATAAATTTATGGGATTTTTGGAAGGAAAAAAATACCTTTCTTTTCCTATGTGTTGAAATGAAATAAAAGAGGCAAGCCCTAATGAATAAGTGTTTATATAGGGTGGGGATCCCTATGTGGCTGGTCATAAAGGAAGGAATTAGGGTTAGGGTGTCAAATCATGGGCCATGGGCCAAGTCACAAGTCATTAAGTCCTTAATCACAAGTCATTTCATGAAACCACAAGCCATGACTAATTCCACTTAAACTAATCCTCCTAATCTAAATTTAGTTTCTAATGACTAGAAGTAGATTAACCTAAGTTAGACTAGGGTCACCGTGGCTAGGGTTAGCTTCTAGGCTAGTCCACTAGGTCTCAACAAGTCAAAGTCAAACTAGAATTTACCAATTCAATAAATCATCAAATAATTCAAATAAGTCAAAATGACCAAATTACCCCTAGGCTAAAAATAATAATTAAATAATCCTAATGACATGGTTAGGCTCTAGGTCATGCAGTCTCTCGGGTTTCACTGGCAGCACATCAAAATCACAAGTCATGACTTAAAGCAGTTTTTAAATAGTTTAAAAATTATTAAAAATCACCAAAAATTATAATATGAAATAAATATCAATAAATAATAATTATAATTACAAAATTTCAAAATTACCCTTATCTAAAAAACTGGGTGTTACAGTGGTTATGTGATTAAACCCCTCTAATGTACTCATGTATATGTCTATTATACCCTCACGTATAATAGAGTTACCATAGATTACCCATGTGCAACCTAAACCAATCACATAACCATCTTATGCTCTGAAACCCTTATATTTATTACAGTTCATAGATTCTCTATTCTATTTCATGTACTCAGTTTACTTATTTATATCTCATATATTCTTATACTTCTTTTACAGTACGCAATGTATTATATTCTATTGCTAGTTCTATATTTCCTACCATGCATTGGAACTGCTTTCAGAGTTATGTATTCGCTCCAATCCTAACTAGATAACCACATTTTTAGGAACTGTTATGCCCCATATTATTGGACTAGAGGATGATGTTAGCTGAGACGGATCTCGATGTTCTTTTCATCGTGAGTTGTCTTCTGGGAGTTCTAGGCCTTCTATTATGATTTATAATTTGTTATCGGATTTGTCTCCGATACTTTCTGGTCTTGTATATTCATTTGTAGACTCTGTTTATTTTAATGTTATTGATATCCTTCCTATTTATATCTTTCTTAGCTGATTGTGATGTGATTTGAGTACTTTGTTCTTATGGATCATCTAGATGTTGTAGATATTTATTGTGTACTTGAGAACATTCTACCGTCGATACTGCGGTGTAGGTTGGGCCTGGCCCATGCGCTCATGCCCGAATATCCTGGTACGGGTCATGACAAGAGTGATAGCAAAGAGCTTTAATCTTTCTATCTCCAAGATGAACTCCTCAGCCTTCTAGTTCCAGGTGCAGTCTCGGTTAGAAGTCTGAAAGAGTTGTATAGTGCTTGGCTCAAGAAGTTTCTCTCTCTGAAGTTGTTGTGTTTCTTCGGGTCAAAGCATAAGTTGTAGGAGTTGCAAGCACTACGGATTCATATATGTGTTTCATTGTTATGACTATAGTAGATTCAACTCCGAGCAAGAGTTCTCAGGCATGACCTAATCCTCTTAGAGGAAAACCAGGATAAAAATCCCGGTGTTTGCTCTCTAAACTTTGTTTTTAATACTTGTCTTATTTATACATATATTGTTGGTCACAACCTTCACATAGAATAATTTTAATTGGATAAGATCTGTCCGTTGCACTCTATTCACCTCCTCTAGAGTTGCCTAACAGTCGTTCAATTGATATCAGAGCACGGTCTCTTATTACCAGACTAACATTGCTAGAGTTATGAAAACTATCGGATCTATCCGCACCAACAATGGTGAATGACAGTCAACAAATAGGCTACCCCTATTTGACGGTACCAACTACACATACTGGAAGACACATGAGTTTCTACCTAAAGTCTCTTAATTTTGATATGTGGTCTATTGTTCTATACGGGTATCATAAGCCACCTAGAATAGTCATAGATGGCAAGCCTTACTGAAAAGCTCTATAACAAATACACACAGAAAAAAAATACGCCAGTCTTGATGTAAAAGCTATTCACCTTATTTTGTGCTTTAGACATAACTGAATTCAACATGGTCTCTACTTATGGTACTTCACACGAGGTCTGGAAGCTCCTTGAGGTCACTCATGAAGGAACCACGTAAGTAAAAGAATCAAAGATCAGTCGTCTGACACAAGAATATGAAGCGTTGAAGATGAAGCAAAATGAGACGGTTACTTAGATGTTCACACGATTAATTCCTAGATATCGTCAACCCTCTATCCTCTCTTAGCAAAGAGTACAACAACCATGAAAAGATACAAAAAATACTCATATGACTTACTAAGAACTGGAACCAAAGGCCATATTAATTGTTGAAGGAAGTAATTTGACCAGAATGACCCTCGAAATGCTCATGGGGAAACTGATGACTCACGATCAAGATCTCAAGGTATTCGAAGATCCCACAGCAAAGGAGAATACAATTGCATTCAAAGCACATCATCTTCACAAGAAAGCCTTCTACTACAACTCTAACGACGATGACTCTCAAGACAAAGAAGTTGCCCTAATCACCAGAAACTTAATTTTTTTAAAAGATTAAGAGATAAAAGAAGAAGGAGTCAAATGATAACACTGATAAAGAACCAATGTACTATAACTGTAAGAAGCCTGGCCATAGAAAGAGGGAATGCCCAATAATATAGAAAGAAAATCGCAATGATCGTCCATCCAGAAGAACTTTGTTAAGGAAGTATGCTAACACAAGCATCTGACATAAGAACGAGATAAATGACTCTGTAGAAGAAGAGAAGAAAAGAAAAGTCTTAAAACTCAGCAAATCTATGCTTCATGGCAATAGAAAATCAGGTAATAAATAACTCTCATTATGATGACTTTACTTTTGATGAACTATTTGATGCTTTTCGTGACTTACTTGAAGATTACAGAAAGCTTAGAGATAGGTTTAAGCATGCTAGAAAAGACATTCAATCTTATCAGACTGAGATTGAAAGAATTACAAATTTTCTAAGAGAAGTAAATGATATGTTTCTTTTATTAATCAAAACAAGATATCCAAACTTAAGCATAGTCATCATGAGGATTGACTGACAAGAAATCTCAAGAGATTACGATACTTAGAAGGGACTCAAATCCGGAAAGAAGAAATAGTCTATTTCTACTCTTAGAATAGATGCTTTAACTGCTAAAAATGATGAAATATGTGCTAACTCTAAATGATTAGATACTAGATTGGATAAAATGGTTGAACAACCTATTGTCCAACCTAACACGAGACACGTAGCCAAACAAGTGAGCACGCACAATAAGACTTATCCAAGAAAGTACAATATATCTCATAATCATTAATGCAAAACACGGTAAACCAAGTCACATCACTATGAATGCAAAACACAACACACGGGCTACATAATCACGCATTCTAATGTAGATATGCACGAAGACCACAAAGTACGACTTCTCATAAACAGACTTATCATACTGCACCAAGCACCAATAAATTTGCACATATGTCACTACTGTGGTAGAAAATGACATATCTCTAGATTCTAAAGAACTAGAAAGTTGGTAGATACAAATGTTTATGCATGGGTACCAAGAACTAAAATTGGTACCAAAGGTTACATCTACAATTTATTTTGTAGGTGGAACCTCCTTCTCATGCTAGGAACAAGTGGATTCTCGATAGCAGCTGCTCACGACATATGATGGTGACCCAACTTATTCACAATGCTATCGATGAGTAAAGAAGGATGTATTTCCTTCGGTAACAACCTTAAAGGACATATCATTGGTAATGGTATGCAGGTATTCTTCCCTATTCCGTCATCAAAGATGTTTGTCTAGTTTCAAAATTAAAATATAATCTACTCATCATAAGTCATCTTATTAATCACAATTATGGCATTAACTTCGTAAAAAGACAAATGCTTTATATATGAAAGGACTACCAACAATATCATATTTGAAGGTTTAAGATAAGATAATATCTATATATTTTATTTGTTAAAAGATACTAACCATGCAGGCATGTGCCTATAAGCCAACAAGAATGACAGTTGGCTATGACACACGCGACTAGACATATGAATATGGACACCATCTCTAGACTATCCACAAAGAAACTGTTAAAAGGCCTACCAGATATTTCCTTGATATGGTATGTTCTGATGTGAGAAGAACAAAGCTACAAAATCCTTTTTTAAGTCAATAAATACTGTAAGTACCTCTAGATCACTTCAACTTCTGCATACGGACTTATTAAGACCTAGCAGGGTCGCCAGTCTTGGCGGAAAGCTTTATGTATGTCATTGTGGATGATTTCTCTAGATACACATGAGTTTTCTTTCTTGCAAATAAAAATGAAATATTTTCTAAGTTTGTCGCTTTTTGCAAAAATGTAGAAAACGAAAAGGGCGTCATAATTACTCACATACGAAGTAATTATAGAGGTGAATTCGAAAATAGTGATTTCAAAAACTTTTGTACTGAAAATGGTTTTCGTATGAACTTTTGTGTCCTAGAACTCAACAAATAAAATGGTGTTGTGGAGTGAAAGAACGGAACTTTTGGGGATATGGAAGGAGTAATGTTAAATCAGTACAATATTTCAAAATATTTTTGGGCTGAAGCTATAAATACAACATGCCACGTCCTGAATAGGGGTTCTTATTCGTCCTATATCGAAAAAGACACCCTATGAGCTTTGGTTGATAGAATTTCCAATATAAGTTATTTCAAAGTTTTGGCTGCAAGTGCTTTATTTTAATATTAAAGATAATCTAGAAAATTTTGACTCCAAGGCTGATGAAGGTATGTTTTAGGTTATGCGACCAAAAGCAAAGTATACCGGGTGTTCAACAAGCAAACACTAACTATTGAAGAGTCTATCAATATCAATTTCGATGAACTCAACAAGCAAATACCAAATACAACTGACAATGATGATGTTATGCAAACAATTAACAATAATATAAAGATACAAGCACATCAAGTCATCTGGAGATCATCGAAAAAATTGGTATATGTGATGTATCCAAAGGTGTAAGTACACACTATTTAAAAAAATATAATTGCTAATGTTGCCTATTTTTCTAAGATAGAACCTAAGAATATAGGAGAGGCTTTTAATGATGAATTTTAGATTTCTGCTATGCAAGAGGAACTCAACCAATTTGATCATAATCAAATTTGGGAGCTTGCTCCTAAACCTAATGATTATTCGATTATTGGTACCAAATGGGTGTTCCAAAATAAATTAGATGCTAATGGTTCAATTACACACAACATGGTACGTCTCGTAGCTCAAGGCTATAACCTAGAGGTAGGTATTGACTATGTTGAGACATTTGCTCCAGTTTCTAGACTTTTGTCCATTCGAATGCTTTGTGATTTTGCTAGTTCCACAATTTCAAACTCTTTCAAATGGATGTTAAAAATGCTTTTCTAAATTTTATCAAAGAAGAGATTTAGTTAAGCAACCCTTAGATTTGAAGATTACAAAAATCCTAACCATGTATTCAAGCTAAGAAATGCTCTACGTGGACTTAAACAAGCCCCACATGCTTGGTATGATTGCCTAAGCTCTTTTCTACTTGAAAATAATTTTTCAAAAAAAAAGTTGATACGACCTTTTATGCAAAAACTTCTGCTGATTCTATGCTTTTAATACAGATTTATGTTGAGGATATCACATTTGGATATACTAATGATATGCTATATAACGAGTTTGCTAAGTGTATGCAACAAGAATTTAAAATGAGCATGATGGAAAACTCAACTTTTTCCTTGGCCTGCAAATCAAGCAAACATCACAAGGAACATTCATCAATCAAAATAAGTACATAAAGGAGTTACTCAAAAAGCTTGACATGGACAATGCCAAACCTACTCCTATGGAAACCTCAACAAAGCTTGACCTTTACAAAAGTGGCATACATACAGATATACGTAAGTATCGAGGTATGATTGGTAGTTTGTTATACCTAACTGCTAGTCGCCCAGATATCATGTTCTTTGTATACATATATGCTAGATATCTGGCTAATCCTATAGAATCACATCAGTGCACGGTTAAGCGTATTCCTAGATACCTTAGAGGTACGTTAAAGACCGGTCTACGGTATCCCAAAACCACATCCTTTAATCTAATTGGCTATTCGGATGCTAATTTTAATGGATGCAAGGTCAATCGAAAAAGTACCAGTGGCACATGTCATTTCCTAGAAAAGTATTTAGTCTTTTGGTTTAGCAGAAGCACAATTTTGTCTTCCTATCAATAATAAAGGCTGAGTATATTGTCACATGACGTTATTATACACAAATTTTATGGATAAAGCAAACTTTGGAAGACTTTGATCTGCACTATAAGAACATTCCTATATTATGTGATAACACTAGCACTGTTAATCTTACAAAGAATCTAATATGTCACTCACGTATTAAGAACAAAAAAATTAGACATCGTTTCTTAAGGTATCATCAACAACACGGGGAATATGCTTGAAATTTGTCGACACAAAATATCAGTTAGCAGAAATCTTTATAAAACCTCTGGCTAAAGATTGTTTCTACTTTATCCTTCAAAATTAGGACTTCTTGATTCAGATACAATGTAAGACAAGCATAAAGGGCCCTTCTGCCACACATGCATAAATAGCATAAAGCGACACAGTGTCAAATGTCTTTGGACTACCGCTAGCTGGGATCCATCCCCTACAGCTACTCCAAGATTGTCTGTACTTATAGAAACTTATGATTTGATAAATCATATTTGGCACTTATAGCTCATATTCTATCTAACTGTAGAATTGTAATGCCTCGAATAAAGTTAACTTTGGAAATCATGTTTCATATGCTAACCGAACTCGGTTCTACATATATCAGCATCTTTGGAGATTTGCCTGACCCTGTAGGAATGAAATGTAAAGCGCTATACTCTAGGGGGTGAATAGAGTAGGCAACAAAAAATTAGCTATTTAAAAAGTTAGCAACAAGATCACACAATATATATCACAAGTATGAAAAAAAAAAAACAGAGATCATAAAGCAAACACAAACACGACGATGTATACTGGTTTTCTCTTGTGAGGAATATTCCAGTCGGAAGAACTCTAGCTTCCAGTTGAATCCACTATGAAAAAATACCGCAAGTTTTCATCTGATGTCCTTGCAACTTCTACAATGTGAACTTTGATCCGAAGTACTCGAACAACTTCAATTATGAAGTGTCTTTCTTCAATCAAGTCTCTGATTACAATCACTCTGAAACTTCTAGACCGTACCGCACTAGCAAATCGACTAGAGGATTGTAACTGGCTTAGAATTTGAAAATGAAAGAGCTTAGAACACTTTGGAATACCGTAGTAGGCTTAGAGAGAAGAGAAGAGAAGAGAGGTGTGTCAAAATGAGGAAAATTCTTCTCTATTTATAGTTTTTCCAAAGGCATAATTCGGATAGAATTCAGACAAAAATAAATTTGAGAGAATTACGACAAATAGCCGTTGCATCTGTAACTGTGGGATGACCAAATTCAAAATCCAACGGGCACTAACCGAACTCGGGCATAATTTGGGCCGAACTCGGGCCGAATTCTCCTGGGGTTCAGAGTTAGATTTTTAGGATTTTTGTAAATTAGTTTTGGTCTTTTTAAAAAGTTTAAAAGCTGTCAGGAGCTTTTTGTACAATAGGCTATTTTTAAAACAAAGGATATTTTGAAAATGTTTTGGGATAACCTATTTACTAGTACGACTCGGTGTACATCGTATTCCTAGACTCAATAAATATGAAAATTACATTGAATATGAAATATAGACTCATGTGGCAAAACGGCTTCGATCTTGAACGGAACGGTAACAGTTCTCAAAATCGTCAAGTTGCCCTTATATCAAGATAGGGTTAGATCAATTATTAAAATTAGGTTCGACCATGACCAATGGGCCAACAATCTCTTCCATTTTGATAATTGATAAACCTTGACCGATATAACATCGATCTTTTGATTTGAAAAGAATCAAAATTTGTAATGTACTTGTAACTTGTAATGTACTTGTTCAGCTTGTATGGTATTGTATTCTCATAAAAAATTTCTGTATCCTGTAATAGAAGTTACATCCTATTTCTCCCCCGTTGTCATTTAGCAAAATAATTACAAAAAGAGAAGCTTCCCCGCAATTCATTCATAAGAAACAAAAGTTGAAGAAATACAATAAAAAATAGACAGAAAACATGTATTTCATAAGCAGTTTTATGTAAGAAGCATAAACTGAAAGAAATAGTTCTACGAAAAAAATGCATACACAGTATAGGAGAAAATAATACGATACACACTGAAATGCATACTAATACGAGAATAATAACTGGATGTTCCAAATACATCAACTCAGTATAAAAAGTCTCAGTGTGATGAAATAAAGAAAGATAAAGTACTATCTTGGAATGTCGGAGCATTTACAAGCATATATAGACAAAAATAAAGTCAAACTAGATAACATCTAGATAAAGTACATAACGTCTGGATCAAAAATCTCAGAATCATCATCATCATCAGCGACAGTAGAGCCACCATGACCAGATGGTCCAGCTCCAGAAGTGCCAGCTCCAAAAGGGTGTATAGTATCACCAGAACCGTGATACCAATCAGAAGCGTTACCGGGCTCAAAGAAGTGACGAACCGCCTCATCCTAATAGCGGTAGCCAGATAACTAGATCTCGAAAAAGAGAACTGGCAGAATGACCAGTATGAGCAAATCGCAAATCTACAAAGGAATTTGCAAGAGCCTAAAATCGATTGGCATCTCGGAGCTAGCATTCCCTTGATGTAGTAAATATTTAGAAATCAAAAGATGCTGGTGAATACCCTCATGAGACATAAGGTAGTCCTGTGCAGGTAGAGGTAGAGCAGTATGAGGAACATGAGGAACAGTTGCGTTGCGACGAGATAGCTGAAGATACTTGGTCTCAAAGTCACGAGCACAAGTGGATAAATCAATCTCAAAATCTGAAAGATGATTGGGAGGATTATCGCGTAAGCTAGGTTTCTGTTTCTTTTGTGACAACGACCCATCATCTGAATGATAGTCTTGGGGACAGAAAAGGAATCCCTTATGAATGTGGTAAAGAGCAGACATTTCAAGGTAGTCACATCGTCCTTTGAAGTGGATTTGGGCAATATAGTAGAGTAGACGATGTGATGCAATTCATAGAAAAGTAAGTTCAAATTAGCAGCTTTGAACTTACCAGAACGAACATGATCAGGAGAACAAAGTTTGTTCTTGAAGCTGTTTAAGGTCGTGCTTAAAAAATTCAAATTTCGTGATATCGTCTAGCAGAACACCTTCATTTGGAATATCAAGGATTTTTGCTAAGTCGAAATTATTGAATTGACTATCGGTTCCGGCGATACAACTTTTAACAGTGAACGTGTCAAGAGTGAAATTGCAATAAAATAAATGGATAACATTAGTTGCAATCGGATATGAATGAGTAACAATGTTATGCAATCCTAATGCTTTAAAGTATGTCCGATGGGATAGAAAGATAGTCCATTTAATTGGAGCGCCGGGGCATAAGTTGCGAATAGAGAAATCCGTATACCATAAAAGTGATTGATCCTGGTTTGGAAAAAAATCCATTGAACGCCCTGTCGTCCATTTGGACAGGTAAAAGAGGGATTCATGGATTGGATCTGAAGACGAGGCCTCTTCACTAGCCGTGTCTTCTTCCTCTTGAAGGGGTTGAAGTTCTTAGGCATTATTTTTATGAAAATATTGAAATTTACGAAATTGAAAATGAGAGAAGGAGGAGGTTATACTTTCTAAGATTTGAGTATGTGGAAGAGAACGAGATACTCCACACGAATCCAATATTTGGATTGAAATCTCCAAAAGAGTTGAGAGCAATGGGTTGGAGAAAAACTAGGGTTTTGGAGCTTTGGCGCGGCTACTTGTTGTTTTTGAGGGTTTGGAGGAGATGAATAGGAAGGGGTCACTTGATTCTGACTTAAAAGTACCCGACACCAACAGAACTCGGGCCGAATTCGGTCAGAGTTCGCCTGGGGTTCTGTTGATGTATTTTTTAGCATAATTAAATGCAATGCCACTTTATATTCATCAATCCTTTTCAATTATTTAATTCCAAGTTTAGTTATTTTAAATTTCAATTAGTATAATTAATATTATTTTAAATTAATTTTGTTATGCAGTTACTGTCTCAGATCAGCTGTAGGGGTACAGTTCCAGCTAATAGAGGTTCACCGGGGAAAGCTTAAATACCGTTTCGTTGTAGCCATAGCCGTGGTGACAGACAGACCTTTTGTAGGCTTGTATCTAAAATATTTTGTATATTGAAAAGTAATCAATAAAACAAAATTAATTATTGTTATTGACATCTAAAATTTCTAATTCTTGACGTAAATAATTGAAACGATCTTCCGCTAATGGTTTTGTAAAGATGTCAGCTAATTGGTTCTCTATGTCCACATATACAAGGTATATTATCTCCATTTGTTTGATAATCTCTAAGAAAATGATGTCGAATCTCAATATGCTTAGTGCGAGAGTGACATATTGGATTTTAGTCAAATTAATAGTGCTAGTATTGTCACAGAAAATAGGTATGTGTGAATACTGTAAACCAAAGTTTTCTAAGGTTTACTTCATCCGTAAAATTTGTGCACAACAACGTCCTACGGCGATATACTCAGCCTCAGTAGTTGACAACGCGACAAAATTTTGCTTCTTACTAAACCAAGAGACTAGAGCCTTACCTAGGAAATGACACGTATCGCTATTACTTTTTCTATCTACTTTGCATCCCACAAAATCAGCATCCAAGTGACGGTTAGGTCAAAGGATGTGGTTCTGGAATACCATAAGCCGATAGAAGAAGTGCCTTTAAGGTATCGAAAGATACACTTAACTGCGCACAAGTGTGATTCCTTAGGATTAGCTTGGAAATGTGCACACAAGCAAACACTAAACATTATATCAGAATGACTAGCAGTTAAAGAAAGTAAACTACCAATCATACCTTGATACTTACGTATGTCGACTGGTTTACCTTGTTCATCAGTATCAAGCTTGGTTGAAGTTGCCATCAGAGTGCCAATAGGTTTGACAGTTTCCAAATCGAACTTCTTTAGTAAGTCTTTTGTGTCCTTGGCTTGATTAATGAACATCCGGTTGTTGGTTTGTTTGATTTACAGTCCAAGAAAGAATTTGAGTTCTCCATCATGCTCATCTCAAACTCATTCTACATACGCTTTGGAAATTTTTGACAAAGAGATTCATCAGTAGATCCAAAGATAATATCGTCAACGTAAATCTGAATTAAAAGAAGATTTTTATTAAAAGATTTTATAAACAGTGTAGTATCAACCTTGCCTTTTGTAAAACCGTTATCAAGTAGAAAAGAGCTTAAACAATCATACCAAGCACGAGAGGCTTGCTTCAAACCGTATAAGGCTTTCTTCAACTTGAAAACATGATCAGGGTTTTTAAAATCAGTAAAACCTGGAGGTTGAGTTGCATAAACTTCTTCTTTAATAAAACCGTTAAGAAAAACACTTTTAACATCAATTTGAAAAAGTTTAAAATTATGAAAACATGCAAATACACATAACATGCGAATGGATTCTAATCTCGCAACTGAGGAATAGATTTTATCGTAGTCGATA
This sequence comes from Iris pallida, assembly GCA_029216955.1. NCBI lineage: Eukaryota > Viridiplantae > Streptophyta > Magnoliopsida > Asparagales > Iridaceae > Iris > Iris pallida. The sequence goes on from JANAVB010030219.1 coordinate 11,080,502, forward strand.
CCTTCCTCTTGGTTGTATCCTTGAGCTACGAGTCGAGCCTTGTTACGAGTAACTAAACCATTCTTATTAAGTTTATTTCGTAATACCCAGCGGGTCCCAATGATAGGATGATCAATGGGCTTGGGAACAAGTTCCCAAACTTGATTTCGTTCAAATTGGTTTAATTTCTCTTGTATACCATCTAACCAAAAATTATCGCTACATGCTTCTTTAATAGTTTTCGGTTATAGCTGTGAAAAATATAACACATGAAACTATACTCTACTTGAGGAACGAGTACTTACACCCCTAGTAATCTTACCTATTACCAAGTCTTTGGGATGGTCAGCCAAAAATTTCATTTTTTTGCAGACTCTCAAGGTAGCTGGTTCCGGCTTCTGGTTCTGTATGTGTTCTGCCTGAAGGATCAGCTAGTGTCGTGCTTGAAGGTTCTGTAGGTGCTGTACTTGGTGTACTGATGTCTTCATCATTATCATCGATTGTCTGTTGATTTAGTTCGTCAAAGGTAACATTTATTGACTCTTTGATGATCATGGTCTTCTTGTTGAAGACTCGGTACCCTTTGCTTTTGGCCGCATAATCTAAAAATATACCTTCATCAGCCTTTTCGTTAAATTTTTCCAAATTATCTTTAGTATTAAGAATAAAGCATTTGTAACCAAAGATTTTAAAATAAGAAACATATGGTGTCCTATCAAACCATAACTCATAGGGAATCTTCTTCGATTTAGGTCGAATTAGAACCCTATTGAGAACATAACAAGCTGTATTGACAGCTTCAGCCCAAAAGTAGTTTGATAGACTAAATTGGTTAACATAACTCTAGCCATTTCAGATAGAGTCCTGTTCTTACGTTCCACAACTCCATTTTGTTGTGGAGTCCTAGGGTAGGAGAACTCATGCAGATAACCATATGTGTCACAAATTTGCCCAAACTCTGCATTCTCAAATTCGCCGCCATGATCGCTTCGAATACGAGTGATCATGAATCCTTTTTCATTATGAACTTTCTTGCAAAAGGAGACAAATTCAGATAATGTATCATTTTTGCGTGCAAGGAAATATACCCACGTGTATCTAGAGAAATTATCTACTATGAAAGCATATAACTTACCACCTAGGCTAGCAATTCTACTAGGCCCAAATAAATCCATATACAGTAATTGTAGAGGTCTAGTGGTACTTACAGCGTCTAGATCGGGTGGCTTTGTTCTTTTTATATCCATGACATACCGTATCCTTCTTGAAAGTGATGTCTGATAAGCCTCGTACCAACTGTAGAAGCGTAAATAAATTTCATAGACCAAGTCAAGGAAGTTGAGATCTTTACGCAAAGACAGTTCCAAATTAGATTTTATGCAAAGGTCAAACTGAGTCAAACTCAAACTCTACGTAGGGGTTAAACTCAGATTTTACGCAAAGACAGTTTCATTCTCTACGCGAAGAATGAGCTGTCCATGCTGCATTAAATGAACGAAGATACTGTTCTGACAGATTGATTTTCTGATAAATAATTGCACAGAAGCCAAGAAGTTTGTTGTTTAGCGTGCCAATGAGCTGTTTTACGCTTGAGGAACAGCTTCCTCTTTACACATAAGAGTTTATTTAAGTTTTTACGCTCAAGGCTATCTTAGCTACTCTTTTTGCGCATAGAGTTTATTTGAGCCTTTACGCTCAAGGCTATTTTTAGCCACTTTACGCAGGAAGCTTACTTTGAGCTATTTTACGCTCGGATATGTTTAAACATCTTTTATGCACAGTTTGTCCTGATTATGTAGGAACGTAGTTTTCTGACGTGGCCTTCTTGCCACACTTTTCGAAGAACGTGTGTACGTGCTATCCTTATTTTATTGGATTATGGGACACGTATCAACATGCGTAGAAGATAATTTTGTACGTGGGTGACAGTTATTCTACCAGTCTGCGTAGAGACCCAATATTGATGCTTTTTATGCACAGAAGACAAGTCTATATAAAGACTTCTTTTTTAATATAGAGGTACAGGATTTTTGCAGACCAGAGACTTTTAGAGCAAAGTGATTTTCCAGAGTATTTTTTTTAACTTGTTCTCAAAGACAAAGAAGCAAAGCAGAAAAGTATTCGACTGTGCCATCAGTGTCAATTGTGTCGATACCTTTCTGGTAACTTAGTTCTTCGAGTTGTTCATCTCCAAGCAGTTTTCTTCATCATCATCATCATGTGGTCCAAGGAACAAAGTGACGCTCTCAGATCAACTTCCATAGCAATACTTCCCAGAATTTACTTATACTTTTGTACACTTTTTTCGTTTTCTTTCAAAAGCCTTAAGGGCATTTTGTTAAGTGAAACAAAATGGCGACTCTGCTGGGGACGACTTTCTTCTCTGACGAGAAAGCAATTGCTCAATACGATGATGTGTCGATTGGATTTTCGAAGAAGACTCTGGTCGTTCAATTCGACCAGACAGCTTACGAAGAAATACTCCGAACTGGGGGTAGTGCTCGCTACTCCAATATGCAAAAATCATGAAAGGTGCACAAAGTTTGGATTCCTAAGTCCAAAGCACCCTCTGATCTCTCTATTGTCTCTGAAGGCAAGGGAATTCTTCCCACTCCTGTCGTTGGGGCTCCCGTCTGTGACGAGGCAGTCCCTACTTCAGTATTGTGCCCTGTGCATAAACTTCAGTCTTCCGTCCCGTCTGTGACGTGGTAGACAATCCTGTCTTGCGCTATACGCGTAAAGGCAAATCTCCCGTCTGTGACGTGGCAGATGCTCCTATTTTTTGCTATACGCGTAAAGGCAAATCTCTTGTCGGTGACATGCTAGATAAAGTTCATAATGGTGCTTTTGCATCTAAAGTGAACTTTTCTACACGCGTACAGCATAAAAACAAGTCTCCTATGGCAAATAATTCATTTGATTTATCCAAGGAGAGAAGAAATTTTGGTAAAACTTTTGTTTTACGCCAACAATCCTCTAATGCTGCTTTACGTAAAGTACCTAATCTCAGGATTACGTGCAATGCTGATGGTGTTCTCAGTGCACAAAAATCAACTCAAGATTTACACACACAACTCCAGGCGCATAAAAATGCACAGCTTTGTTCTGTCAATGAAGCTAGTAACCTTCTTTTTATACAAGAAACTAAATATTTCTCTGTCCCAAATGCAAAAAAGAAAATGTTACCTTCCAATTCTTCTGATTTATGCGAGTTACTTGTGCAAAAGCATAAAAATAGAATGTCACTAAATTGTGATCAAATGTGAATATCACTAAATTGTGATCAAATGTTGCTGTTCGGCTACTAAGCGGTCAGTTTTCGACCGATTAAGCTATAACGTACCTCAGCAACAAATTGATGACCAAGAACATAAGTTGTCTTCTGCATCGGTCAATATGGCATCTCGTATCAATAGAAGACGACGTCCAAAATGCAATTCGACCCAGACTAAGTCAACAATGTTCAACCAAATCCTTGACACTTTTGAAGGAGTATATCAGCATACTCGATCAAGAAGTCAACGATCTTTAAGTATGCATTCTTCAGACTCGGAGGATGGGGTACCCAGTATTTGGAGTCAGAAACTGATAGCATTGATTCTTATCTCTATACCAATCCCTCTGTATGTTCAAGAGAAGTTGAATCTTATGTTATCGGAGAAGAGCAAGAGACGTCTACTTCTCATACAAAACAATGTCTTTCTGCAGTAGAACAATCAATAAAGGATATGCTTGCAATGATACAAAATATGTATCAGATAATAATGACTCAGCAAACAGTCCAACCTGTAGTGATAACACCAGCACAGGTAGCTGCGCAACTCAAGATAGTCAAGGGGTTGACATACCTTTGAATAATATGAGTCAAGAGCCTGTTATTAATCAAAACTCTGCTCCTGACCCTCTCATTCTGAAAGATGTATTACCTCCAGGGGGTTACGGTACAACCAACCACTATTCAATCAAACATACTCCCTCAAACTAATGAAGCTATTCAAGCTGTTCGTGAGTAAAAGCACAATTTGAAGTTCTTAAGCACAAAGATCAGCTCCAGAAGTTGGGGATTAAGCAACATTATCCTCCCTACTGGAATGATGTACCCTTTCTCCCAAATTCAAGCCACAATCTATAGTATTATTTGATAGAAAGGCTATATATATATATATATATATATATATATATATATATATATATATATATATATATATATATATATATATATAAAAACCTAAAACCCACAGAACCTAATACTAACCCCAGCCCCTACGCATGAGAACCACACCAGCAGTCGCGGCTACAGCACCTCCTCACGCAGTGCGACCGCCAGGCTGCCAACTGCCCTCCGACGACCCCGCCCCGCCTGTCCAGCCTTCGCTGCGTGCAGGGCACCACAGCAGCGGCAGCAGCAACGCTGTACAGCGCATGTGCGCAAAGCCGTCACAGTACCGTGGCAACGCCGCCATCCCGACCGACGACTTCATTGGACCACCCGTGGCCCCAACGCACCGGCGAACCCCTCGTCAGCGGTTGTCCACCATGACGAGTGATACGGATTTTACATTTGGTAGTCGATCCCGTCGTGACGCGCGCGAATTCGAGACCAGAATTTTGTTTTATCGCAGCAACTTTGGGCATATTTTTGGAGAATTCAATCATTAGGTCGTCGATCCGATTCTTTTTTCTCAATCTCAGTAAATACCCTTCATTCAACTAAATTTTAACCATTAATTTGATCGTTTGATAGATCAAAACTGGCTACCAATTTGACCGTTTAAACACGTTATTTTGGACATTTCGTGGTGCCAACTTCGCGGACTTGTTTCTCCCTCATCGAAGCTCGGTTGATAACCACCAACTCTGATGCGCATCAGGTATAGCTAACTTCATGCCATAAAAATTTTAGTTTCATAGGATGTCGTTTGGTTGGTTGAAATCGACGTCAAAGTTGGCCTCTCAAAATCATAATTTCCAACATGTAAAATTATAATTTTTAACCCAGGACATCGGATTCCAAATCTGACACCACCATTGGACTAGTGGCATCATTCTGGCCTAGATTGATATATAATTTGTCGAATTTGGACAAAATTTTTCTTGGCACATTTTTCGATACAAAGGGTCCAACAGCAAATACCATTTTTGACCCAAAATTACTATTTTGCTATTGGGTCCATAATTGGACTTATGGATAGCCTAACCTAGCTATTTTACTTATTTCGAGAATGTTAGCAATGTCTGTTTCAGCGTTCGAAGATGTTTATGAGAGTTCCACCTTTACTGCTTTATTCGGATTGACGAGTTCGCTTGTAGGACGTCGTCGAATCATCGTACAAACTTAGGCAAGATACCTTGCTACCTCTCTTATTCTATTTAAATACATGGTTTGTTGTCGTACATAGGAATAGATCGGTTAGTGGTGTGCGTCCAAATGTGACTTTGGTCCTATCGATGGTCTCATTGATATGATAGTGCGTGTGTGACTCAGAGGTTAGTGGACTATCCCGATTAGTAATGAGGTTATTTCCTATAACTTCTATGACTAGATACATCTCATGACACGATACTTTGATTGAGTTACATTGTGTTAGCATGAGCTTATGTACTTGACTGATCATCAATTCGTGCGGTCCGTGTGTCGGTACATATATTGGTTAGATTGAGTCTAGTTAGTGGCTTATTGAGAAATGAATTGTTCGAGTCATAGATATGACTAGTTCAACTCATGGACGGGAAAGACTATTAGTAGGCGTACGGGATTACCCTATCCTTATCAGCCTCAATATGCCAAGTTATAGGCTATACTAGTGGATATTCTATTATCATCTGTGGACTAGTCTCCTGTTTGGAGAGAGTATGCTAGTATATTCGCGATATTAGTTGACGCTAATATCACTCCTTACCTACCTATACAATCCCAAAGTAGTTTCGATGTGCATTCACATAGTTGGTTAGATTCCCAGTTATTATTCAGTTCGTGTTATGGCCTGGGGTAGTGTCTTGTAGCAAAATATTATGCCATCCATTGTCCTTGTCTGGTTGTAGGAGTGGTTCACCTTCGATGGTGATATACTAGACCGTGTTGTGATTTGAACTACTTATTCATGTATTTATTTCAGTTCATATTTTAGCTTGTACTTTTGTATCTTGTTGTGTCCCTCTGAGGACCTGGTGATCTCTCCAGGTTGTTGCTGAGCTTATAGTATAGATAGGTGGATGGTATGATTTTGGCTTAATGGTTCAGGTATTGCTTGTAGTGTTAGTTTATCATTTTATCATGCTTTCTATATCCTTTCCTGTTATATCTTGCTCATTTAGCCTAGTTTTACTGGACCTCTGTTATTCTTCGGGTCTATTCCAAACATATATGCTAATAGGCTGCAGACTATGACACATATTTTTTATTCTTGATTTTATTCTTTATTGTGGATTGACATAGATTAGTTAACATATCTTAGTTTACTTTACAGCATACTATGATTAGGCAGCATACTATGATTAGGGTAAGTCTATTAAATTGGGAATACTTATTCTAATCATACAGCTGGCATGCTCATGTCTTGGATTCCTATATATTTTGGAAATAGGGCGTGACAAAATCTTAGCTTAATAAGACTAGAAAGTCGTAGATATGTTGAACCCTTTCCACAATACAGTTTAGTTAGGAATTCCAAAGGACTTGTAGCTACAACAATTGTGTTGGAGTAAGGTACACATAGGAAAATAAAGAGGGAAGAATCGTAGAAGCAGTACAATGTATAGGTTGAAGAACTAAAGAGGGTCAAGGATGGCTAAGACCTAGCAGACCGCATTTTGGTGTATAACACCATGTTGCTAGAAGCGACGATTGAGAAAACCTAAGCAACAGAAGTGGGTAACTGGTTAGAATCGAGATATATGACCTTCAAGGTATTATAAGTTGGATATGACTTTAATGATTAGCTAGTCCCATTCTTAGAAATCTTGATAGATAGCCTATACTTTGAGATGAATTGGTGTTCGTCATCTTCAGACTGATTGATTATTTGAAGTCCAAGATCGTACTAGTAACCCGGGTATAGCTCGCCATCTATATGTTCGACCAGCTGATAGGAGCCAAAGTATTTTTCTAAGATTGACTTGAGATCGGGATAGCATTAGGTGAAGGTGCAGAGAGAGGATATTCCAAGGACAGCATTCAAGACTCGGTATGGCACTATAGTTTTTGTGATGTCTTTTAGATTGACGAATGCACCAGCTATTTATAAATTTGATGAATAAGGTGTTCCATCAGTATTGTAACGACATGCTCCGCCCTAGCGGAATGCCGATTCAAACGGCAAGTGCAACGACTCAAATGAATCGTTGACTCGAAGAGTTGTATTGACCCGAAGGTATTGATGTGAATCGATGCAAGAGTTACATTGGCCCTTCAGAAGATCCAAACTTAGACGTTCAAACGTGCGTTCAGAGTCTCACTCGGTTGATGCGATCATCGCTAAAGTGGGTGGCTCCGATGAACTGTCTTTGCTTAGCCTAGATACATAATAATACGGACAATATTACAAGATCGCTAGGCGATAACACCATGCATGCTAATAAAATGACTCAATTCACCTAGCTAAGAGAATAATCTCATCTCGTATGCTTGTGTAGAACATGGAAATGAACTTGGGAAATTACTCGAACCCTCGCATCACACTCCACGCTCGTGCCAACGCACAACTTACATTTCGAGCAGATTTATTTATGCGTTCAATTATGAATGAAATGATAGTCACTGGATAGTATCACAACTTAAGACATGAAACAATGAATGGTTTACTAAAATGAGCAGAAGACTATCAATATAGTCATTTCGAGCAGAGTATAGAAATATTGTAAGACTTCAGGACCAATGGGTCGCCAAGGAGTTCCCGTACAGGGAGCTGCATAATGAATGAATGAATAACGAATAAATGAATACGTGAATAAATGAATCAACGAATAAATGAATGAAAAAGTGAACGAATGAATGAGCGAATGAACAAGTGAAAGAAAGAAAAGAATGAATGAATGAATAAAAGAAAGGCATAAGAGAAGACAAGAAGGATTAGCGACATATGTCGGGGACTTGCTACGGAGCTCGTTACCCGTTGCACAGATGCCGCCGCCAACCTAGTCGATAATCGACTATGGCTCAAAGATAACCCGTTAAGTTAAAAATGACAAGACAATATGAAATATTCGCAGACAACTCGGTAGACGAGGGAAAGAAGTGAATAATGATTCCAGGCAACGATCACGACATCGTCACCATCCTAGGTGGAATCATGGCTTACGGGCGGCTTGGGTATGGGCTCGGCCACCCAATAGGCGTAAGTCGGGTATTGCATGGCCTATCAGGGTATACCAGCCATCACCGGCTGATAGGAACCACGATACCAAGATGGATAGTCCAAAATGGCTTATGGTGCCAGCGACCGGTACATATAGATTAAGTAGCTCGATTGCGATAATCCGTACGAAACCTTGCCTTGATCTGAGTAAGCATAACATGCTAAGTTACTAAATGAAACGTATTGAACAACGTTTGAGTACAACACATACTAATAACTTGAGTAAGTTGAACGACTGAGTAACTGAATGAACATTGAACAAAGCTTGATCATAACACATCTTGACAAAACTAGAATGCTTCGTAGAATCTGAGATAAGAACACGCCCTTGACACTCTTGAATGCTTATACAATCCGTTAAGTCCTTATATAATATGTTGGCTAACTTGGTTTACCTTGAACAGGGAAGATCGTATAATAAGTATGGTAAGTTATACATGTTATTTCTATGCAACATTTGATATCGGTAACACGAAATAGGCTTTAAATCATATGCTATAAAACTGATCCTAAGGCAAGATTAGTAAGACAATAACTGACAGATGGTGCACAAAAGTAAAATAAACGTGTTTGTTAATGATAGCGAGTGGCGAGCTAGCCTCTCCACCAGTGCATAAAAATATACTGATAACCAAATAGTCTGCTTGCAGGGTGCGGGAGAACCTCATCGGGTGTGAGGACTTCCCTCAAAACTTGCTAAGGAGCAGAGCTAACTCTGGAGCCTTTGAGCGTTGCAGAGGAACTGAAGCACTATATAGAGGACATAATGTATCGAAACATCGCCATGAATTATTCTATCTTGTAAGCCACTTGGCATGCCCTTTATGTTTCAGAGAAAGAGCATGAGCGAATTGTAATCTCGGCCTAGCGCCGCTTGTAATACATCTTGAATCTCAATAAAGACTATTGAGTTGTTTTAATTTGTGTTCATTTACTTTCCACTGCAAATGGGGACACTCTGTGCGACTCTATGGCCTAGCTTAAATCGGCCATTTCTGGACTTGGCCTTTCACGAGTACAACCTAGGCTCATGCGACATCACGCATTAGCAAGGACGATCGCTCCTCCGTGAGCGGGGCATGACATATTGGTATCAGAGCACGGCTTTACATCCTTGGACTTTATTTCAATTCTCTCAGTTTTGAAAGCTCGATCGTGAACAAAGAAGTATACGCTCTCTCTCGTTGTGTCTTAGGATGTTCCATACAATAAGTATAATTCTTCCAAAAGCTTGTACAAGTATTCGATTGAACCACGATCGATATGTGAAGGCCTTTGTGCCAAACTGTGTCGGACTTGAGTTAGAAGAAAAACCATGCTAAAGTTAGCAAGTGGTGTGCGTTCCTAATAACCTTATGCTGACAATAGCGAACTAGTGTACGATACCGAAGTATAGTTTGAACGGGACGGCTATGCACACAGCCTTTTGGCTAAGTTGTGCCGAGTATCACGCTCCTAGACCTTCTGGTGCGAACGAGTTTGCGAGCGAGATTGACTATCGCTTGGACAAGAATAAGTTAGACTTATATTCTATATCAATAGAGATGCTATCGGACCAACGCTAAGACGAACACGGGGAATGGTTCTTAGATTTTGAGGAACGGGCGAACGTATATTTAAACGTGTCGATTGTGAACTAATGATCATTTCAAGGATTTGTAGAATGACTTCACCCCGAGTGGTGTATGCGATAGTCTAGAATAAGAATGAGTTTCGACGATTAGTCGAGTGGCTCGAACCCTGAATGGTCTATGGACGTCTTGAAAATTGTTCGAGTAAAATTAAGGATTTACGGGTAGCAACGAGTGTATCAACAAGCGCTGTTATCGTACAAAGTCTTAGAACGAGTAACGCTTAGATGGTCGTAATTTTGAAAGTCTCAAACGAGATATCGTTTGGATGATTTGTGAACGTGTAGTGCAAATTACAAAACAGCTGAATAGACGTCCAGAACGATAAAATGAATGGATGTCTTGGTTGAGAAAACTTGGTAGATCGTACGTGCGATTTTGGAATAGTCGAATAGAGTGAAACTTGAGTTGAGGTAAAATACTCATAAAACGGGATCGACGATAGCACGATTGGAAGATAGCGTGCATGAACGTTGGTTCGAAGATGCGAATAATGACTAAGATTTTAAAATGGATGTTATTCATTGACTTGAGTTAGCATAGAACAATGCGAATTGAGGAATTAAATTGTACGACTCAGATTTTGTTGCAAAGGAAGATCGTCAGGTTATGTACATCATCGATAGTATTGAGACGTATCAAGATCGATGTATGATAACTCGAGGGTACTCTGATTCAATGAATGATGATCATGTTAAAAGTAATTGTTCAATGGATGTTAGGCTTGGGATTTGATAGAAAGGAATGTTTGGATGAAAATGGAAGTGTCTTGATTGTTCGTCGATAACCACAATGCCAATGATCTTGTCTTGTGCGAGTGCAACTCCAGTCTTGCACATGCGTTACGTCGGACTTGGGGCAATTATTTTGTGTGAGCGTTGGCATGGTGATTCATGTCCAGCGGGAATGATTAACTCGAGGATCAGGCCGTGGTAATTTGGAATGCTTCGACTTATGGTTTGAAGCGAAGGTGAATTCGAGAATTGTTCAGACTTGTGATTGATGATTAAGTAAACTTGAGGATTGAGTAGATCCAATCTACGTATCATGAACGAACTAGTCTAGAATCAATGCATGAGTTACGCCCTGATGAGGTCGTATATCCTACGGGAGCGTTGGCATGGTGATTCATGTTCCACCATAGATAATCAGACTTGCGTGAGATCGGAGTGTGATATATTGCTATACTAGACGACCTTGTGATCGACTACGTGAATTAGATATGATGGATAGGTGAATTGTATCAAACATATTTGAAGAGATAGACTATAACAATTGCTAGTTTGGACGTACGATATTGAGATACCGAGGACTTGGTTGAGGAGAACATATCGTAGGATGACCTTGCTGAACGAAACTCGAACCCTGTACGAAGATTGTCTTGATGCGAATAGGATGAACACTGCTCGATGTTTAGAAATTTGAGTGAAACGAGCTTGGGTAGAGTATCCCATATGAATGAACCATGGTTTGATCATAGGATTAGGACGAGCGTCGTGCAGCGAGTTTGCACGATGAACTACGAATTGAGTTGTAACTATAACCTTGTGAGCTGACCTAGCGTATAGCTGGACAACCCTATGCCGAGTGATTGAACTTGTGTGACTGACTTTAGAGTATCGTTCGGACGGACGATAAATATGGGGAAACAAGACTTAGATTTAGGACGTAGAACTGGGAGTATGTGCTAACGACAAGGATATCAGCCCCAAAACAAAGTGAATGATAGAAATCGGTGATGAGCAAAAAAGTTGAGATAACCAATGTGAATCATTGATAGAAAGACGTACTTGATAGTGAAATGTTTGGTTTTGGATCGGATGAGAATTACTTGAACCTTAGTCGACTCCGCTAAAAAGAAATCGTAATGATTTCATAAACAAGAATGTTTGAGAAACAAATTAGGTCATCTCGAGGATCGAGATAGACGATAGTAAAACGAACTGGAGTTCGGTTTTAATCGAGTTAGTACAACGACCGACAATTCGAAACTATCACGAGTAGCTTGTCTGACTTTACTATCGCTAAGCTTGGTTGAAATATATATATTCGGGGGACGCCTTGAATATGTACACAATCCAAACTCAGCGATATGATAAACTCGAATGTAGTTGCAAGTGGATATGTTAAGATGCGCATGGATGAACGGATGAGTGAGTTAGCCTCAGCCTATGACCCTCATGTTTGACGAATTATAACACACCTCATGTGACCATTATAGTCCCGCGACAGGGCACAATAGCGGCCAAGTCATACAAATACGATAACTGAGTGAGTACCATCAACTCACGAATGAGTGGTAAAGTCATTCAATAAAATTTACCAAATGCATGCGACGCAGAACTTAGAAAGATAAGCGAGTATAGTTCGATGCTATCGAAGGATAAAGTCATCGATGAGAATTGTCTAAGGTACACGCACGACATGAGTTAAGGAACGATAGGATGGCGTACACTCAGAAAGTCTCAAGGATGAGACTTATTCTGAGTGGTGTATAATGTACGACCCGCTCTGCCCTAGCGGAATGCCGATTCAAACGACAAGTGCAACGACTCAAATGAATCGTTTACTCGAAGTGTTGCGTTGACCCGATAAAGTATTGATGTGAATCGATGCAAGAGTTACGTTGGCCCTTCATAATAATCCAGACTTAGACGTTCAAAGGCACGCTCGAGTCTCGCTCGGCCGATGCGATCATTGCTAAGGTGGGTGGCTCCGATGAACCGATCTTTGCTTAGCCTAGATACATAATAATACAGACAATATTGTAAGATCGCTAGGCGATAACACCATGCATGCTAATAAAATAACCTAACGCACCTAGCTAAGGGAATAATTCTATCTTATATGCTTGTGTAGAACATGGAAATGAATTTAGGAAATTATTCGAACCCTCGTACCGTACTCCACGCTCATGCCAACGCACAGCTTACATTTCGAGTAGATTTACTTATGCGTTCAATTATGAACAAAATGCTAGCCACTGGATCGTATCAAAACTTGAGACATGAAACAATAAATGGTTTACTAAAATGAGGCAGTAATACTATCAACATAGTCGTTCCGAGCAGAGTATAGAAACATTGTAAGACTTCGGGACCAATGGGTCGCCAAGGCGGTTCCCGTACAGGGAGCTGCATAATAAATGATTGAACGAATGAACGAATAAGTGAATGAATAATCCATGAATAAATGAATGAATAAGTGAATGAATGAACAAATGAAAGAAAGAAAAGAATGAATGAATGAAAGAAAGGCATAAGAGAAGACAAGAAGGATTAGCGACAGGTATGACGAGGACGTACAACGGGGCTTGCTACCCGTGATGTACGGACGTCGCCGCCAACCTAGTCATTAATCGACTATGGCTCAAAGACAGCCTATGTCTAAAAGACAGCTCGTTAAGTTAAAAATGACAAGACAATACGAAATGGTCGCAGACAACTCGATGCACGAGGAAAAGAAGTGAATAAGGATTCCAAGGCAACAATCATGACATTGTGGCCGGCCTAGGTGGATCATCGCTTACGGGCAGCTTGGGTACGGGCTCGGCCACCCAAGAGGCGTAAGTCTGGTATTGCGTTGCCTATCATGGAGTACCAGCCATCACCGGCTGACAGAAAACCACGATACCAAAATGGATAGTCCAAAATGGCTTGTAGTGCCAGGAAACAGTGCATATAGATTAAGTTGGCTAAATTGCGGCAATTCGCATATGAGATCTTGTATTGAAATAAGTAATCTGAGTAAGCTGAACATGCTAAGTTACTAAATGAAACGTATCAGAACAACGTTTGAGTCCAACACATACTGACAACTTGAGTAAGCTAAATGACTGAGTAACTGAATGAATATTGAACAAAGCTTGATTATAACATATCTTGACAAAACTAGAATGCTTCGTAGAACCTAAGACAGGAACACGCTGTATTCCCCCAAAACTTTTGAAGGATTATTTCTATTATTTTACTAATATTATTATTCTTGTGTTTTATTGTTATCATTATTATTATATTTAATAATAATATTATTATTATTATTATTATTATTATTATTATTATTATTATTATTGACATGTTTTAGGTTATTTTTTTTTACTGAGAATTAATTTTACAAAATAAATATTTTACATCAGTGTATATATATAGAACACTTAATACAATTTACTTATAGTAATTTCCTACAAATTTTGTGCCTTATTAAATAATATGGTATATATATATATATATATATATATATATATATATATATATATATAGAGAGAGAGAGAGAGAGATATAATTATTGTGTAAAGAATGTTTTTATTGTAATTATAGATAAAGTTAGTATATATATGTATATACATATATAATATTTAAGATATTTAAATATTTAAAAAAAAAAATTCTGCTCTGTTTGGTATAAAAGGGAGGGGGTCACGAGAACATGGAAAAGCATCGAAACCCTAACCCCATCTCCCGAACCCCTGGTGACATCATCGACGACCCCGCACGTGCATGCGTGCACCGCTGCGATGGCCAGTCAGCCATCGACGGCCGACAGCAGTGTGCAGCCGCACACGAAGAAAGCAGCGAACGCAGGTCGCAGTACCAACTTCGTTGCCCGAGTTCTCCGCGTACAACGGTTCATTTTACGAATCGTCTTCTCTGGTACATTCATAACATATACGGCTATAATTTTATTCAAATAGATTATAGTATAATGTGCTAGTTCACCGGGATAATCAACACGAAGTCAAGGAAAAAATCTGCTCGAGAAACAGAGCATTAGGCTGTACAGACCCTCAGTTTGGAAGAAAGATTCTGAATCACATAGTAGGGTTTTCAAAAATCTAATTTGAAAAAGTCCAAGAAAACATATACGAGAATAAAACCTAGTTTGTAGATTGTAACTTCATTGCGTACACAGGAAGTTATTCGATTGTAAAAATCAGAGAAAAATTAGTTCTTAAACTAAAATTTTTAGAAAAATCTCCCGATACGACGTGCATCCCGCCAAACTGGGTGACGTGGTCGCGAACCGAAAGCATAAAAAGGTGTGTATCGACTTCGTGGATGTGTGGCTTTGACGGAATTCAAATTGGTTGCGTATGCGGGATCCGTCGAAATTTACCGTATCGGCCCTTTACAAATTTCTCAATTACTTCATGCACGTTCATCGTATCGAGACAAAAATTATGACAACAAGACCAAATCAATTTTTTGGTCCTGTATGCCAAGTTTGGTCTGATTCTGAGAAGGTCAACTGGAACGCTTATTTAGTGGGCCCGTGACCTGCTCCAAGGGGCGAATTTGTGCATGGCCCGCCGGAATCTAACTTTAGACATAAGGTTGGGTTCGACTTCTCAAACCGGACCTATAGACATATAGTTTGATGACTTTAGAGACCACATATATTGGTACGCGATTCGGTGCAAAACGGATCCAACGGCGGACATCGTTTTGATCCGAAATTATAATTTTGCCCCTGTTCCAGAATTGGACTTTTAGACAGGCATTTCATAGACATATTCTTTATTCCAAACATGTTCGTGGTGTTTATTTCAGTATTCGAGGATGTATGCGGGATTTGGCTTTCATCGCTTCACTATTCTGACGGTTCGAGCTATTGGTTGTCACCCTTTGTACATAACCTCAGGCAAGATACCTTGCCATATTTACTGCTTATATTTAGTCTATATTTTTGTTATTGCAATCACTGTTTACTTATTTCTAGTTCATGTAGCTGTACTATTAGTACAGTTCCTAATTTATTGCCTGCTCAGTGATATTAGCTTTACTTTACTTATTATCCTTTGATTGCATATGGATCTAGAGTCAAGGGACTACCATTTATAGTGTATATCATAAACCTTACACAGTTGTACCATAAGGTATGTGTGAGATGAGTAGCATGTAGAGGTACTTGTGTGTTGGCTGATCACCCGTGCGCATGCATTAGGTCTAACTGCTAATAGAGACATGTTAGGAGACTTAGTAGTTAGTAGAGGTACATGATCGCGGATGCGACCTAGACAGGTGCATCGGGTGGGGAAAACATTTCCTTGTCGTATGAGTTTCTATTACACATTCTCTTGTAACCCGGAAGCTCCGCTGGAGATACGGGTATCCTTACCCCCTCAGGTTGGCTACTATCGTTTTTGAACGTCATGCGCTTAGGTCACTGGTGTCCAAGTGGGGACTATACCATATCCTATATACAGCCAGGGCTCATGCGACGAAAGGTTTGTTCTTAACTGCATAAACATATTAGAATGGTTAGGTAACCTTCGTCAATGTCATATCATCCCGTTCCATTAGTAGCTTGGAACAATGTCGCATCGTGGTATAGTGTACTACCCTTGTCTTTGTTTGGTTATAGGGGTAGTCCACTGTTTCGATGATGAGTATTGGATCTTATTACGATTGGAACTATTTTACTTTATTTATGATTTATGACATATTATATATATTCAGTTATGTGGCATGTTCTTTATGTATCTTGTTACGTCCCTCTGAGGACCTGGTTATCTCTCCAGGTGTGTGCTTTTGTGACTTTTTGCAGGTGTTCTAGCCAAGGTCGTGATCTTCTTCATTCCGTCGAAGATGATTGCCTTGGTTCATTTTATCATTTTTATCTATCCTTTCCTTGTATATTTCTCTCTTTTAAAATAGTTGGTAGTGGATTTGTCTCTGCCCAACTACATGTATAAATGACAAATTTCATAGTTGATTTATATTATTATTCTCTTATTTGGTGGATAAGATTTAATTATTATGGTTTACTGCATTTTACAACTTATGTATACATACGGGACTTCCATACATTGGAGCATACTTTATATGTATACAGCTGGCATGTCTACGTACTTCGTCCTAAGTATTTTGGGACTGGGGCGTTACATATTTTTATGGTGGTCCATGCAGGTTAAGTTTACCACTTCGGTTACGTTACTGTACCGATATGAGCCTGCACATAGGATTAGAGTCTAGTATCTTATCACATGCTTGATCTCCTCCTTTGATTCCAATTCCGAACTCTCGTCCTACTACCTTGATTTCCTTCTGCTTTATTCCTTTCCACTGTAAATCTTACCTTCTTCCTTCGTGCTTGATAAAGAGGGTAGAAAGATGACTCATACTAGATATACATGTCATATTTCCCAATCACTCTATTAGTTGACTTTTATAAGTTGGGTAGTAAGCCTCGCGGCCTACCACCCCGTGTTCTTATAACCCAATAATGAAGTATAACTTGGTGGCACTGAATATACGCTAATGTAGAAAGATTTGTGACCTAGAATCTAGAGTTTTAGTAGCCCATACTCCATTGATCAACCATCGCCTGTTACAAGAGACAGTAGGACGACTGTATAGACACGAACACCAAACAAGACTTAGATCCTTGTAAAATTTGAACTATTTATTACTGCTTTCAACATTATCTCCCGTACTTATACTTTGTAATAACATGAACGATGTTGCAATTTATAGCCTAGTTTTGCAAGCTTATTCTTTATCGAGCTTGTTCAGGACATATGTATACTGGGGACGCCCACAAGCATATTGTCTAATTATAATCAATGTATTATGGTCTGATCAACCATAGTGCATTTGGTTCGCTCTTTATTTTGATATTTTTTCCATCGACAAGGAAGCTTATGGACCTAGACTTTGTATTAGGCATTTGATTGACTCACCTCACATGTATTTCTCTTTATAAGAGAAATAGAAAACGAAACTTTGAACTGAGCTCACACGCGTACTAGAGCACATACTTCCCCCGGGACGGACTAAAGTCAACTGCTACATGCCTTGAGAGGAGCTCTATCAAACCTTCTCCTTAGAATAATTCGTTGATCACATACTTTCCACTTGCGATATCAATAGTCAACCTGAGACTTTTCTGCCGCTACACTACTTGCTCTCGAAACTGCCTTAGCTTCAAACTCATAGGCTAGCTCAAAACGTCGAGGTGATAGCTTGAGGCTTAGCCCTCCTAATCTGACTGAGTTGTATGTAGGATAAGCGGGAAGGCTCAATAGAACGGGATCCTCACGTCCACAATGGAGCTTCGCCTTGACTACATTTATAGGGTGCTTCACTCACGCGGCTTTGCTAGATGGATGCAAAATAGTTGGATGGAGTCATGCTCAGTCAATTAGTCTAGCCTCCCTTCTGAGTCAGATTTTTTGTCCCACATGGATTGAGATATCGAGGTATCTAGAATCTTATCCACGACGATATTGACAATTTCTCTTAAATTATACATTCGCCTTTGAAGCACGAAATTGTATTCGATGACATCTTTCTTGAACACTTTGTTGTTTTTGTCTTTCACTGATAAGGAAAGACAAACGCTCATATTTGGTAGATAAATACGGAGTATCCCTCAATGGCCATGATAGTCGTGTACACAAGCGTAGCTACCATCGGCTAGCCATGTGACTAGAACCTTGCCTTGAGTTACTCGTTCTCCTCTCGACCCTCAAACTACTATCGTGACCTTCTAATCATAAGAATTTGAGAATGATTAGGATCTTACCCTTGGTCAAACACAAACCTAGGAGACTACCTAATCTCTAAAAATCAATTATTGTGAGCCTCCAATTATTCATCTTGATTCTTGGCCTAACTAGCAACCCGTATTGTCACGACCCGCACCCGGTTTTTTTTTTTTTTAAACGGATACGGGACGTGTCCAAGCCAGCCTACGCCGCAGTGTCGGCGGTAGAACGCTGTCACGGCCATGAAGATCAAAATCACAAATAATCCAATGCTCATTCACATAAACTAATTTAACTTACAATGATCACAAGTTTTACTTTTGTAGAAGAATATAAACTTGTACAATTCAATGAATGACTACAACTCGACTATTTAGCTAGTCTCTAGGCTTTTGTCGGTAAGTATTCCCGTCACTCCCCAAGCTAAGTGAATCCACGGCTAACCTGAAAATGTTGGTTTCCAGTCAGGAATGGAACGAGCACAATTCACTGAATGCAATTTCAAATAAAGAAGATGACTATAAACAAGGGTTAGACATCAATCATGGGTTTGAAAATAAACATGAAATATAAAAACCAATAGTAAGTAAATAGACACAAAATACTCTCCCCGACTGTTAGAAGTACCTTTGATATGTGATCGGTCTCGGGACAATTATGCGACACGGTCTACACGGTCTAAAGTTACACGGTCTACAGTTACACGGTCTACAATTACACGGTCTACAGAAAATATTGCAATAAAGAAATATTGTCTACAGAATAATAATCACGAACTACACAGATTAAATACAATAAATAAATCACTGTCTACACGGTCTACTTTGCAATAAATAAATCACTGTCTACAAGAAATAAATATAACACGGTCTACAAGAAATAAATGCAACACGGTCTACACGGTCTACACGGTCTAAGGTCAGATCACACATCGTTGGTACTTTTCATTCCCGACTCAACAATTTATAATAGAAAATAATCACATAACTAATGAAACCAACCAATGAAATATAGTGAAAATCAATATCGAAATGCAGACAATAAACTGTACTCGCCTGTGGTCCTGTGCTGGTGAAACCGATGATCCAAACCACTCAATATGCCACTATAGTCAAAACCCGTACAACAGTCCCCGGAAGCTGAAATAAACAATACCAATGATCTCAGAATAGTCCAATTAGCTAGGATTGCCTGTCCTTACGTCCAATTCTGGACACAGGGGCAAAACGGTAATTTCAGGCAAAAACGATGTCCGTCGTTGGACCCGCTTTGTACCGAAAAGCGTGCCAGAGTCAACGGTCTCTAAAGTCGTCATACTACATGTCTACGAATCCAGTTTTTCGATACGAACCCAACCGTATGTCCAGAGTTGGATTCCGGCGGGCCGTGCACAAAATTGCCCGTTGAGTGGGACCGTGGGGCCCGCAAAACGACGTCGGATTCGACTGTCTCAGAATTGGACCAAACTTGGCATACAGGACCAGAAAAATGATACGGTTCTGTTGGCGCAAGTTTCGTCTCGATCTGACGATCGTGCACAAAGTAATTGGAGAATTTGCAATGTGCACGATACGGGAAATTTCGACGGATACGCATCAAATTCGTCGCGCACACGCGACCAATTTGAATTCCGTCAAAGCCCACACGACCACGAAGCCGTTACGCAGCTTTCGATGCTTTCGGTTCGCGACCACGTCGTCCCGATTGGCGTGACGCACGTCGTGTGGAACAATTTTCTAGTTTTCAAACAGGTTTTTGGAAAACTTTGGGATTCGATTTCTCGACGCTCAGTCGATGAATTCAAATTCTGCAAAAAGGGATTCGAAGCCTTACATGTTGTCAACAAGTATCTTCAAATAGATTTTCTAATAAGGGACTGGATTGATCGGAAACGATCCTCAAATATGGGTTCATGGACTGCTATATTCCCTGTTTTCGAACAGGTTTTTGATCGACTTCGTGTCGATTTCTTGGGTCGGTCGCACGACTATTTCAAAACCTAACTACTGGGATTCAAAGATGGTTATGTTGTGGTCGTACCTGAGCAAACGGTTCGACGTTTCGTCGAACGAGGAGGGAGAAATCACGTCGCGAAATTGGATGTTTCCCCCCGCGCACTCGCTGCTGTTTCTTTCCACTGTGCTCGCGCGCGGCTTGCTCTGCCGACGCCGTCCTCCGGCCAGCGGCGGTGCGGTAGGGCGGCGCGCACAGACCCAGGGGTCGCCAGGGATGGTTGGCGAGATCGAGGAGAAGTTGGATTAGGGTTTCGTCGCTCCTTTCTCACGATCTCTTCCGTTCAATATATACTATCCATATATACTGTAAATTTGCTGCTCTCGGTTTTGGGCCGAGATTCTTTCTCGGTTTCATGGGTCTTCTGCTGATGCTGGCTCGACTTGGCACTGGGTTGTGCGGTCAGCAGCTTGGTGGGTTTGGCCTGGCTCCACATGCTGGTTTGTTTTATTTCCATTGTCCCTTTTTTTTTATTTTTTTTTTTATAAGCTTCTCTGTTTTGCCAAACCGAGCAAAAGAGGGGGGGTCGGGTTCGCGAACAGGCATGGTGGCCTTGCTGGGTTTGAACGGCCTCCCTTGGGCTGGGATCAAAAGGAAGATTGTTTTTTTGTAAGCACCCTTACTTGAACATGGGAATGTGCTAGATTTGCCTAAACGATTTGAGCTTGAACAAATGAAACTTGACTAGTGAGCTCTAGCCTAAACCAGCTCAACTTGAAAAGCTCAGCATGCACTGCATCTACTACCCTAACTTGACTATGACCAAGTTGGGCTCCAATGTGCCAACATGATCAAGTTTATAATTATATATATTTGTATTCACATAGTTATTAGCTGTTGATCTCATTGTTACCGGCTAATTATATTAGTTATGCAGTACACTTGAGGTAGGGGAAAGACTCGACCAAAGTATCAAAGATCAAATTAAGCTGTTCCAAAGCCTAGCTCTGGTTTGAACATAGTCATTCAAGTTCATGGTCAAGTTATGCTCAATATGTCCTTCTAAGTGGATCAAACTCAAACATCCAAAGTTTGACACAGCTCGACTCATTTAAATGCCCTAATCGACTAGACTGGGGAGAAAGAGATGGGAGTATCTAATGAGAAACAGAGAAGACACAAATAGGAGAGAGAGAGGTAATATCATTAATTTAGTGATATAAGGGCATGTATCGATCAGATTCAGTCAGCAATAAAATATATTTATTTAATCACCATAAAATAATAACTAATTAACTATTTATAAAATCTAATATTCACCCCTTTAAATCAATTAAATAATAAATAAATATTTCTAAATTTTCGGGGAGGGGAGCTACACGTATGCCTTAACTCAACCCTTACTTGATAAGGCCCCCACAGTTTAGACAAGAGAGGAATAGACCAAAAATAAGGACAAGCATTGCAATGACTATGGTAGACATCCATCATGAGATTTGAGACCAACAGGTATTATTCTAGTTATGTAGATTTTTGTTAATAAGACCAGACTTAGCATTGGAACATCACTAGCTTAGCCAATTCCATTGCATAATATCCTATCATATGATGATTTACTAGTTATTAACATCAATGCATGAGCACTCCATTCGACACCATTAGAAACCTTGCGATCGTAGTCTGGCAGGCTTTACATAAATAGAAATTTATGACTTAGTAGTCTGAAGTCCTTCATATGACGTGTCGTAGAGTTCGTTACCCCCCATCGATAACTCTCGTATACTGTGGACAATGTTGATCATTCTATTTTATCGACTCGTGTGTCATTGTATGCAATCATTTTCCATTTATTAGAAATCAGAATATGATCCTCGAATTTGATTAATATCTACCATATCACGTTATCTATTACATCGTGCCTTATTCTTTATTATCAAAAGTCGAGGTGCGATATCACAACTTTGAAATTTTCTAACCTCATTAATCCTAAAACCATGCCTTAGCTTCTAGATTGAGTAGAGTGTAAGTCTCCTAAATTTTAGGATATACTAGTATTACTGATTGGTTAGAATAAGTTGGTTTCCATTAGGGAGAAAATTAGTGTCCCATGAACTCCCACTTTTTATTTAGATTATTTGGTGTCCTCGACCGTGACATTAATATTCGGAGCACGAGACCAGCTGTGACCTTCCAACCAATTTTACATACAAGACCTAGATGACTCCACCTTCATGTAGACATATCATGTCCCACTAAAATGCGTCCCCTTGTACTCTATTTTTATGATACGACTTTCGAGCCAAAAAGGCTAGTTATAACCCCTACCATAATACCATTATATTTTCTGACTGCAATTAGAGATCCAACCTTGACTCAAGTCTTTTGACCCAATATATGGTTATGATCTACTCGAAGCCCACTTCGCACAAGCCACTAGTGTGCCACTCAATTGAGTCTTCTTGTGCTACTTAAACACAAAAGTCACGAAAGGTACATTTTTGGTCTTAAGGAACCTAGTTAACCAATACGACTGGCATTTAGCTCAACCACTCGAGTGAAACCTATTCTAGGTTGTCCTAACCTAATAGAAATGGTTCAGATAGATTTTGGGATCTCGTCCGGCCAATCCAAGATTTAAATTAATTAAAGATTGGTTCCAATGGGACTAATAAACCATTGGTTTATAACGTTTATTTCTATCCATATCATTTTGATACCTCGCCCATGACTTTGGTAATTGGAGTATAACACTAGCCACTTCCTTTCAACAAATTTCACCCTCATGAACTAGATGAGCCACTCTACGACCATGGCATACACAACCCACACAAAAGCACCATCTTGTGCTTCATTTTAACTACACCACATGTATGACCTATTTTTTTCTTTCTTAAAACAAACCATAGATGCCCATTCTCATCCTATTTGATTTATGTGCAATATCGACCAATTCCCCTTAATGAATTGAATACCCATGATCCCTGCCTGACGAAGGATACCCTATCATATAGAATATGTTGTCAATTTGGATTCCTTCTGTAACCACCACCTGCATCTTTTCGAAAACCGATTTATGACTTGAAGTACTTACTCTTCCTTTGTAACCAGCCTCAATGTATATTATATTTTATCTTAATATATTAACTTTTATTTTAATTTCGAGGATGAAATTTTTATAAGTTGGGTAGGATGTAATCCCCCAAAAATTTTGGAGGATTATTTCAATTATTTCACTAATATTATTATTCTTGTGTTTCGATGTTATCATTATTATTATATTTATTATTATTATTGATATATTTTAGGTTATTTTTTACTGAGAAAGAATTTTAAACAATAAATATTTACATCAGTGCATATATATATATATATATATATATATATATATATATATATATATATATATATATATATATATATATATATATATATATATATATATATATAACACTTAATAAAATTTACTTATAGTAATTTCCTACAAATTTTGTACCTTATTAGATAATATGGGTATATATATATATATATATATATATATATATATATATATATATATAAAAATATATATATATATATATATATATATATATATATATATATATATATATATATATATATATTTATATATATATATATATATATATATATATATATATATATATATATATATATAATTATTGTGTAAAGATTATTTTTTATTGTAATTATAGATAAAGATTAGTATATATATGTATATACATATATAATGTTTAAGATATTAAAATTTCTAATAAATTTCGCTCTGTTTGGTATAAAAGGGGGGTCACGAGAACACAGAAAAGCGTCGAAACCCTAACCCCATCTCCCGAACCCTTGGCGGCATCATCAACGACCCCGCACGTGCGCGTGCGCGCCACCGCGGTGGCCGATCGGCCACCGACGGCCGACAGCAGTGCACAGCCGCACACGAAGACAGCAGCGAACGCAGGTCGCAGAACCAACTTCGTTGCCCGAGTTCTTCGGGTAAGACGGTTCATTTTGCGAATCGTCTTCTCTGGTACATTCATAACATATACGGCTATAATATCATTCAAATAGATTGTAGTATAATATGCTGGTTCACCCGGACAATCGACACGAAGTCAAAAAAAATTTTGCTCGAGAAACAGAGCATTAGGCTGTCCAGACCCTCAGTTTGGAAGCAAGATTCTGAATCACACAGTAGGGTTTTCGAAAATCTAATTTGAAACAATCCAAGACAACATATACGGGAATAAAACCTAGTTTGTAGATTGTAACTTCATTGTGTACACAGGAAGTTATTCGATTGTAAAAATCAGAGAAAATTAGTTCTTAAACTAAATTTTTTAGAAAAATCTCCCGATACGACGTGCGTCTCGCCAAACCGGGCGACGTGGTCACGAACCAAAAGCATCAAAAGGTGCGTATCGACTTCATGGACATGTGAGCTTTGACGAAATTCAAATTGGTTGCGTATGCACGATAAATTTGATGTGTATCCGTCAAAATTCACCGTATCGGCTCTTTGCAAATTTCTCAATTACTTTGTGCACGTTCGTCGTATCGAAAGAAAACTTGCGCCGACAGGACCGAATCATTTTTTGGTCCTGTATGCCAAGTTTGGTCTGATTCTGAGAAGGTCGACTGGAACGCCTATTTGGCGGGCCCACGACTCGCTCCAACGGGCAAATTTGTGCATGGCCCGCCGGAATCCAACTTTGGACATACGTTTTAGTTCGTCTCCTCAAATTGGACCTGTAGACATATAGTTTGATGACTTTAGATACCATAGATATTGGCACACGATTCAGTGCAAAATGGGTCCTACGACGAACATCGTTTTGACCCAAAATTATGATTTTGCCCCTGTTCCAAAATTGGACTTTTGGACAGGCATTTTTTAGACATTATTTATTCCGAACACGTTCGTGGTATTTATTTCAGCATTCGAGGACGTATGAGGGATTTGGCTTTCATCGCTTCAATATTCTGACGGTTCGAGCTATTGGATGTTGCCCTTTTGCACACAACCTCAGGCAAGATACCTTCATATTTACTGCTTATATTTAGTCTATATTTTTGTTATTGCATATCACTGTTTACTTATTCCCATTTCTTGTAGTTGTACGATTATTATAGTTCCTGATTTATTGTCTGTTCAGTGATATTAGCTTTACTTTACTTATTATCCTTTGATTGTATATCGACCTAGAGTTAAGGGACTACCATTTGTAGTGTATATCATAAACCTTGACACAGTTGTATCACAAGGTATGTATGAGATGAGTAGCATGTAGAGGTACTTGCGTGTTGGCTGATCACCCGTACGCATGCGTTAGGTCTAACTGCTAATAGAGGCATGTTAGGAGACTTAGCAGTTAGTAGAGGTACATGATCGCGAATGCGACCTAGATAGGTGCATCGGGTGGGGAGAACATTTCCTTGTCCTATGGGCTTCTATTACACATTCCCTTCTAACCCGGAAGCTCCGCTGGAGATACGGGTATGCTTACCCCCTCATGTTGGCCACTGTCGTTTTTGAACGTCATGCGCTTAGATCATTGGTGCCCAAGTGGGGACTATACTGGATCCTATTTACAGCCAGGGCTCATGCAACGAAAGGTTTGTTCTTAACTGCATAAACAATTAGAATGGTTAGGTAACCCTCGTCAATGTCATATCACCCTGTTTTATTAGTAGCTTAGAACAATGTCGCATCACGGTATAGTGTACTATCCCTTATCCTTGTTTGGTTGTAGGGGTAGTCCACTGTTTCGATGATGATGTATTGGATCTTGTTACGATTGGGACTATTTTAGTTTACTTGTGATTTATGACGTATTATATATATTTAGTTATGTGTCATGTTCTTTATGTATCTGTCACGACCCGCACCTAGTGTAGGGGCACGATAAGTGGGTACGTCCAGCCTACGCCGCAGTGTCGACGGTCGAACGATGTTCTAGGTTACTATCTAATCAACAACTCACGCAATTATATAATATACTTTTCAAATCTCAACTCCGAACGGAGGACAAGTATAGATATAATGAAATCTCAATCACAGTCTAAGCACGATATGATAACACAGAAGTTGATAACTGAAGACTAACAACAACAAATATAAACTACTAAATAATAATATCTCAAACAAACTCAAATACAAACTCAACATCTCAAGTTATTACAATTCAAGTTCTAAATATGAATCTAAAGCAAGTCTAGTAGCTAGTCTCCTGATCACTCCTGGGTGTCGGGGCCAAAGGTAGCTAAACCATCTCCTGGTCCATAGTAAGTAGGGCAAGTGTCCTCGGGGCGAGTATCTGTAATATTTTCAACAGGTCCAGTCAGGACAAAAACGAGCACAACTCATCTAGAAATTCCAAGTAAATGACAAAGAACTATAAAGCAGTTATAGACAGTTATATTGATGAACATGGCAAATTTATACAGGTAGTGATATAGAGAACAGTTAAAGTACAAGAGAAGTAAGGTAACAAAATAAGAGAAGAAACATGGCAAGAAAGACTGTAAAACAAGATCTAGCTGAACTAGAGTAACATGATATAAGTCCAGACAGTATAATATGAGTCAAGTGTAATCCCAATGTGAGCCTAGATAATGTAAATCTAATACCAGATAAATCCAGCACAAGATGAGTCCACTATAAGGTGAGTCCCGTCAGTGATCAATGATTCCAGGGTGAGTCCAGACTATATTCACACATTGTGTTTTAAAATACCGAGATCGACATGTAAACGGCTGTAGGTAATACGGCACATCGCACACTCGGCCAAGTGTGGGATGGCTATCTTTCCAGTATAATTCCAAGGGAGTGGTTCCAGTATTTGGGAATGTTCACATGTCTACTCTAATATTTTCCCGCCCAACATGTACAAATGATTCCATAACCCGACATAAAAATAAGTACAAGTCCAATCAGCACATGAATGATACCAATAAGTGATTCTAGTAGGTGATTCCAGTAGGTGATGCCAAAAGTGGTTCCAAAAATGGAGGCCAGACATGAATAAACGAGTGTCGCATAAAATGGATCCAGCAATATCAAATCGTATTTGTAACAGAGAATCAAATAGAACTAATTAGAACTGAAGTACAGTAATCGACAAGTAAATGAAAGAACTATCAGAGAATGTACTCGCCTGAGACCCTGAATGACTGATGTATATCAGATGTCTGAACCAGAGTCACAATGTCCTAATCAGAGCAATATTGGTTATGATGTATTCAATATAAAGTAAATAAAGTTTATGATGCAATCTACATGATTTCTAAGTCAATATAGGTCAAAGTCAAACTTGGTCAACTCTGGGTCAACCCAAGTCAACATCTAGTCAAACTAGGTCAACAACAAGGCTATCTTGGTCAACTGGTCAAACTTAGGCTAGCAAGGGTCAATTGGTCAAACTTTGGTCAATTCTAGGGTTTTGGGTCAACTAAGTCAATCTCAGCCAACTAAGTCAATCTCTATTCAAGATAGGTCAATTGGTCACATATTGACTCAACGTTGACTTTTGGTCAACTCTCAATCTAACTAGGTCAACTTCTAGGTTATACTAACTTATAACCTAACCATAGGCATATATATATATATATATATATATATATATATATATATATATATATATATATATATATTGAACGAGTTGTAAAGCGCAATACTCTAGGGGGTGAATAGAGTAGGCAGCAGAATTTAGCTAATTAAAAATGCTAGCAGCAAGATCACAGAATATATATATCACAGACATGTAAATGAAAAATAGAGAGTAGAGAGAAAAAGCAAACACAAGGATGTATACTGGTTCTTCTCTTGTGAGGACTAGTCCAGTCGGAATAACTCTAGCTTCCAGTTGAATCCTCTATGGAAAATCACCACAAGTTTTTATCCGAAGTTCTTGCAACTTCTACAACACGAGCTTTGATCCAAAGTACTCGACCAACTTCAATTGTGAAGAGTCTTTCTTCAATCAAGCCTCTGATTACAATTGCTCTGAAACTTCTAGACCGTACTGTACTGGCAAATCGATTAGAGGATTGTAAGTGGCTTAGAATTTAAAAATGAATAGCTCACAATACTTTGGAAGTAGTAAGCTTATAGAGAAGAGATATGAAAGTGAATTGGTGTGTTGAAATGTTCGAAATTCTTCTCTATTTATAGTTTTTCCAAAGGCACAATTCTGACAGAATTCGGACAGAATTCGGGCAGAACTCTATGAGAAAATCTCGTTGGGATCCGTAACCGCACGAAGACCAAGTTCAAAAAACAACGTTCACTAATCGAACTCTGGCCGAATTCGGGCCGAACTCGGGTCGAATTCACCTGGAGTTCTGTCAGGGTTTTTGCAAATTGGTTTTTGGGTTTTTGAAAAGTCAAATAGTTAGGAAGTAGTTTAGGATTTTGTAAGTGGGCTTATTTTCAAAATGAAAGGGTATTTTGAAAACGTTTCTTGGATAGCCTATTTGCCAGTACGATGCAGTGTACATCGTATTCCTAGACTCAATAAATATAAAAAATTACATTGATAAAATAGGAAAACCAAGAGCCCTTTGATGACTCCTTGCTCAAATATTTGAGCAGACTTTGAAGACGCCTTTTTTACTTGACGACGGTCGTCCAAAGATAAACAGATCTAGAAATCTGAATACCTTTCGGTGGCTTCGTCCCTGACGGAGGGCGCTGCCCCCTCGACCCCTGTCCGCTGACCGGGCAGCGGAACCCCCGATGCGAGGCCCTGGATAGGTCGTTAGGCGGTTTAGAGAAATCTCCTTGTATAACACCGTATTTGGCCCATTGCAAATGTTCTAGTTTGATCTTGTTTGATCATGCTTACAGCATGTCTACAAATACATGTTAGGCAAACAAACCAATATGACTGATACAAAACATTAGGACAATGCTAAGTTAAAGTAATAACATGATAGTGATTACATGAATATTAGTGAAGTTATTATGTTAAACTTAATTGATTAGCCATATTCAAAAATATGATATAATCATTGGGCTAACAATCTCTCCCTTTTTTATTGGCAAATCAGTTAAGTTTAATATATTTACAATAGATGCATGTATCACTAATAAACACATAATACTAGAATATTGTGTGCTGACTTAAACTAATTTCTCCCTCTTTGACATGATCAAAAATAAGCTCCCCCGTAATTAGAGCTAAAATGAACTCAAGCATAAGTAAAGGAGGAAAGCAAAAATAATCATGATCAATGATTAGGAGAATAGTGTAACGACAAGTTCAAAAAAATGCATAAAATAGAAAAATATGTCAAAACACAATATAGTTGGTTGAATGTAAACAAAGAAAACAGAATTTAAGCAATACATAGTTTACCAACTAGAAATCCAAAAATAACATTCAAAACACATTTTGTTCATCATATTTGTTTTGAAAGAAACCAAAAAAAATATCAATATAGTAGGAATCAATCACTGGTCATAAATAAATCATGAGGAATAGAAATTCGCATATCTAATATATATAAAAGAATCAAAAATATAATAAGACTTGTAACAATGATCACAAAAAAAGTATGATTCATAATTTACCCATAAAAATTAGTGAATCAATTCCATAAAGAGTATAATCATCGAAAAGAGATCAAAATAAGTATACTAGAATCTATGCAAAATCTATACCAAAGTTCATGTATTTGAATTCAATTACTTTAGCATGATATATGAATATCCATTAGATAAACATGAAGACAATGAAGATAAAATACTAGAGAAGGAGAAATTCAGTCGACTTGAATGCTCCCCCACAAAGTATGATCAGTCTAAATATAGATAATCATGAACTTTGAGATAAAATCTCAATAAGAAATGCCAAAAGTAATTTTAAACTCAAAAGGATTATCAATAAATTAAATTAATTTTGGTAGGATAACTTTTAGAAACTCAAAAATGAGAGAATTAAAAAAATATTAAAATCATATATTCTCTCATAAAACTAATACAAATCCAAATATCATGAATAACTCAGCAATATATTTAACTAAGACAATATAAGTCCATGATGAACTAGGTATACCACATATTAAGGGCATAAAAGAATTGAAACAATTAATTTGCTCCCCCTTAAAATATAAGTATCTAGTTCCAAAAGAAATATATATGCAAAAAAAGATAAAATAAATAATAACAAAATCTAAAGAATATCCAAGATATGGATCTTTCTTTCCTTTGATCAAATGCATATAAAGTCCCAAACTTAAAACAAATATCATCTTTATACAAGAAAAAGAAATATCCAATAAATAAACGCTTAAAGATGAAGAAAATATGTCTTTAATAAAAAATATATAACACAAATCAATATTTTTGAAAGTTGTCTTTAATGCGAATAATGGACATATTCAATAAATTAGAGGGAAATCAGAAAGATTTTTGAAATGCAGATTTTATTATGAAAAGTTGCATAAAAAATGTCTGAATGCGTCTATTTAGTCCTTAGACTGAAAGCTGAAGATTCGAATCAATAAATCATAAATAAACCCGTTTGAACAAATAAACATAACTAGATAAATGTTCAAAGAAAAATGTATGGCATGTCAAGGGGATAACTGATTTGAAACAATTAACTGCTCCACCTTTACATGGCTATATCAAAAAAATAGTATTGACAAATTTTTTAAAAATTTCAGAGACATATTTTTGAAAGTAGGAAACTAATTCAAAAATATTAGATCTTCTTATCAAAGTTCATTTCTTCCCTTTTAAAGCCTTAGCACGATGTCCACCTGACAACCGTAAGGTTTAAAGAAAAGAAACGCTTTGAGAGAAAGATTCAATTTGCTTGCCTTCTCTTCCGAATTACTGTTGTAGACAGTAAGTAACTTGAATTAGAAGATAATAATATAAAGCTCAAAATCATTAAATATTACACAAGTTAAAGACGAAATCACAAGACCATAATATTCAATGAGTAGTCACAATATCAAATCAAGTTTAAATATAAAGTAGAGTGACAGGAAAATAAATATATCATAAGATGACAAACATTAACCTACGAAGATCAATATATGTTACCTTTTGTAAAATTAAATTATTAAATAATATTATCCATCAAATCTAAAATCCAAAAACCATCATATAACAATTGCAACTAGATCTCAATAAATCTTTAGTTTATAAAGCGTTGATCAATCTTTAGTTTATAAACGGAGGTTCACCGGGGAACACTTAAGTACCACTTCGCTTTAGCCGTAGCCGTGGTGACATACAGACCCTTTGTAGGCTTGCACCCAAAACAAATCTCTTCTTTAATAACCGAAAATTTAAGAAGAATTATTGCAATATGAAATAAATTATATTCTATGGACTTAAAAAAATCTTAGAAAATATAACATACGTTATAAGATGTATCAATTACATTTATTCACATTTGCTACAAAATCATTGGATAACAATAAAATATAAAATATTTGTAAATCAAAATGTAAGACCTAGATATGTTGATGTATTGTGGAACCTAGAGGACTGGGTTCAGTACCTTGGATCTAGGACTAGACAATAGTTGCAAGTAGACCTTAATAAATCTTAAGTTTATAAAGTATTGATCACTTCGGGTTAGTTGTAGGGGCTGGCTCCCAGCTAACGGTAGTCCGAAGACTAGTATACCGTGTCGCTTTAGGTTATTTACACCTGTATGACAGAAGGACCCTTTCGGCTTGCTCCTAAAATGATCTCTACTCTTAAGAACTTTGATTCAAAGGAATATATGTAGTATCATCGAACAACATCGAAATCCAGAATCCCTAAATATAAAAGAAGTAAATATCCAAATAATGGTTTATCAAGATCAAGATATTAAAAATATCATATATCCAAAATGTCAACCAAAAAGCCAAAAAAAGAGGCTTTGAGGAAGAAGCTAACAAAGATAAGAACATAAATTTGTTAAAAAATCAATAGCTTAAGTATGAGATAAGCACAAGTTGAAAAACTACTTTCTAAAATAATATAGAACTTGAACTTAACTCATATATCCCCATAAAGATATTTATACAAAAATATGAGAAACAAGAGCAATATATAAATGAAAATGTATTATTCATGTATCCTTAATAAGCATAAAAAAAATATCACAAGATCAAAAATATGCATAAATATGCTTTGTTGGACAAAGATTTAATTGATTCATAAGAAGTTAATCACAATAAAATTTGAGAATCAACAGTGAATATATTATGCAAGCACAAGGTTAACATAAAAGTATATGTATATACTTTTCAAGTAAATATGAGACTTGTGCTAAACATACATACTCACAAAATACCGATCAAAGTAAATATGATATGTTAAAGACAAATCGATAAGAAGTGACCATTAAAAAATATTAAATACAGAGAGTCAAAAACATATTAACTCAAAAAAAATCAGCTCCTATGCATGCTTCAAGAATAAAGATTAAAAGTAAAGAGCATACATAGACAAATGTGTCACACTAGTAGAAAATAACATACTATATAGTGTGAAGTAATCATTTAAGCTAAATAGCTAGTCATGCTAGGATTATGTCTCATATTGATTCAAACAATAAACAAATTAAAAGATATCAATGAAAGCTAATAGTAAGAAGTTAATAAGAACATGCTAGATATTAAAAACTATTTAGGAAGCATGTTACCGAAGTGGTTCTAGTGACCACACTTCTGTTGGTATAATTGCATGGAAGATGACCTTTGTAGCTTTGCAATCACCAACATGTTCCATGGTTCTAAGGTTCAGCATAAGTAGCTCCACCTGAAATATTAGGTGAAGACTTTGGTATCCAATACTTGGATCCACATTTGTTAGCTTTGGGAACCCATTTGCACAGGTTCATATAAAAAAGTTTTCTAATCTGACAATGATTAGAAACATATCCATTCATACCACAATAATGACAGAAAATATTAATATTAGTGCTATGTGCAGTAGTATGAGAACGTGCAGTGGGGTGACATGATGTGCGTAGATACTTGTAATAGAAAGCGTGGTTGTGTGAAGCTTTAGCTTTGCTTTCTTCCTTTGTAAAAGATCTGACGTGTGTAACTTTGTGATGTGCTATGTGTCTTGTGTTAGACTGAGTTATAGGTTGTATTACCTATTTTTCCAGTCTAATCTCTAACTTTTTAGAGGTAGCACAGATCTCATCATATTTAGCATTAAAAGCATTAATTCTACATGAAGCAATAGAATACTTTTTCTTTTCTGATTCTAATTCCTCCTTAAGTTTAGCATTTTCTTGAGCACGTTTCTCAATGCAATCAAGTGCCTCATGCAATCTAAACTCAAGTATGGAAATCTCAGTAGAATTATCAGAAGTAGAATTATTTCTTGCATCATTCAATAAGCAAGTAAGCTTCTCATTCTTACGCTTATAGGATAGAATATCCTTTCTAGCTTGCTTATACTTATCTAATACTTTCTTGTGTTCTTCTAATAGATCACTGAAAGCATTAGATAACTCATCATAAGAAAAATTATTCTCATCCAGAAAGGAATTATTCTATACCTCGTTAGATAATGCCATTAAGCATAAATTTACAGCTTGATGAGGTCTCTCTTCTTTTGCAGAATCTATTGCTTCGTTTTCACACCATATGCTCGTACTAGTGTACTTGTGAGACGATGATCTACCTTCATTTGAATGTTTATAGTGACTCTCCTTTCTAGCAGTAGTACGATCTTCTTGGATGTGGCCTATCTTCTTGCAGTTGTCACATACAAGCTCTTCTTCGTATAAAGGATTGTGTTGTACCTTAAATCCTAATTTTGTCATATACATATTTGCATCATTAAGAAGACTATCCTCCTCTCTGGAGTTGCTAGCTTTGCTTTCATACCTGCACTCATAAGTAGCTTCAAGAACGTTCTAAATTTTATGAGATATCGTGCAAGTAGTAATAAGGTTAAATACATTTGTGTCTACAGCACAATAAAAGATATGCATAGCTTTTGCATTAAGGCTAGCTAACTTCTTCTCTTTCTCCGTGTAACTATAATAAGGCTTGTTGATTATAGAGGATGTGAGAATAGAAGTAATAGTAGGCTTTTATAGCCATTGACAACAATTGACCATATATCAAAATCTAGAGACTTCAGGTAGAAGTTCATTCGTGTCTTCCAATAACTATAGTTTGTTCCATCAAATAGTGGGTCTATTTGAGGATTACTCTTCAGTTGTGAAGTACATACTTGTCATATGTGATACTGTGATCTATGTAACAGCTATAATAAATAAGAATATAATAGCAATGTTACCTCGCTTTACCTGTATAACCCGTTTTGATACCAATTGTAGGAGCAATTGGTATGAGCAGCAATATCTATATAACAAGCACTCGCTTTGATACCAATTATAGGACCAATTGTAGGAAGGAGTTGTAAAGCACAATACTCTAGAGGGGGGTGAATAGAGTAGGCAGCGAAATTTAGCTAATTAAAAATGCTAGCAGCAAGATCACAAAATATATATATCACAGTTATGTAAATGAAAAATAGAAAGTAGAGAGCAAACGCAAACACAAACACAAGGATGTATACTGGTTTTCCTCTTGTGATGACTAGTCCAGTCGGAAGAACTCTAGCTTCCAGTTCAATCCACTATGGAAAATTACCACAAGTTTTCATCTGAAGTTATTGCAACTTCTATAATGGGAGCTTTGATCCGAAGTACTCGACTAACTTCAATTGTGAAGAGTCTTTCTTCAATCAAACCTCTTATTACAATCGCTCTAAAACTTCTAGACCGTACCGTACTGGCAAATCGACTAGAGGATTGTAACTGGCTTAGGATTTGAAAATGAATAGCTCAGAATACTTTGGAAGAAGTAGTAGGCTTATAGTGAAGAGATATGAAAGTGAATTGGTGTGTTGAAATGATCGAAATCTTTCTCTATTTATAGTTTTCCAAAGGCAGAATTCGGGCAAAATTCGGGCAGAACTCTATGAGAAAATCTCATTGGGATCCGTAACTGCAAGAAGACCAAGTTCAAAAAGCAATGTTCACAAACCGAACTCTGGCCTTCGGGCCAAACTCGGGCCGAATTCGCTTGGAGTTCTATCAAGATTTTTGCAAATTAGTTTTTGGGCTTTTTTAAAAGTCAAACAGTTATGAAGTAGTTTGGGCTTTTGTAAGTGGGCTTGTTTTCAAAATAAAAGGGTATTTTAAAAACGTTTCTTGGATAGCCTATTTGCTAGTACGATGCAGTGTACATCGTATTCCTAGACTCAATAAATATAAAAAATTATATTGATAAAATAGGAAAACCAAGAGCCCTTTGATGACGCCTTGCTTCAAATATTTGAGCAGACTTTGAAGACGCCTTTTTTACTTGACGGCGATCGTTCAAAGATAAACGGATCTGGAAATCTGAATATCTTTCGATGGCTTCGCCCCTGACGGGGGGCACTGCCCCCTCGACCCCTGTCCGCTGACCGGGCAGCGGAACCCCCGATACGAGGCCCTGGATAGGTCGTTGGACGGTTTAGAGAAATTTCCTTGTATAACAATGTCTTTGGCCCAGTGCATATGTCCTGGTTTGATCTTGTTTGATCATGCTTATAGCATATCTACAAATACATGTTAGGCAAACAAAATAATATGACTGATACAGAACATTAGGACAATGCTAAGTTAACGTAATAACATGATAGTGATTACATGAATATTAGTGATGTTATTATGTTAAACTTAATTGATTAGCCATATTCAAAAACATGATATAATCATTGGGCTAACAATATATATATATATATATATATATATATATATATATATATATATATATATATATATATATATATATATATATAAGATACTAGACCTATATCATATCACAATATCTAGATGGCCTCTCTAATCTAGTACATACATATCTTACATATATAGGTATCTCAAAATCTTCGACCAAAATACATATCATAACTCAATATCTTAACCCAGACCATATACCATACCCATACCTATACTTGACCACATGCTATAGGTAATATCCTCATCTAAAAACTCAACACAAAAATATGATACTCAATATCCAAACAATTTATAATGTAACCTTACCTTAACAAGGTATCTAGCCTATACTAGGCCAATACCCGCATAACCATATACTCATGGCTAGCTATCCTTACCAAACCCTTGGCCTTACCAATTCTAAACATTATCTTGCCTTCCCATACAACATCTCCTATCTATATACCTATTGTCTAACACTATATAACTCTCATATGGGACACACACATACATGAGAGGCTACCCCTAGGTATTGCCCTGCTGCTGCCATGTAGACAGTGGTTAATTGGCCCTATCTTCACTGCCACCTTGCTATTACTCAAGTATATAAACCCTCACAACACTCTAATACATATATACCTCTCCTCTCATATATATATATATATATATATATATATATATATATATATATATATAAGAAAAGGAATTTATTAATGTATGAGGCGCAAAATGTCGATGCCTATACAAGTAAGCGTGCCACGCGCAAGAAGGCAAAAGAGCCGAAAAGAAGGGGCAACAGAGACAAAAAACAATACTAGACCCCGGGCCAGGGGTTACTGGGCCCATGCTACCCAGAAGCTGTCTGCGGAGTGGGAGCAACGCCTCCAAATTCTGCTGATCTAGCACAGGACCTCTGTGATAAGATGATGAGGTTGGAATGATTGGCCTTCGTACCTGAATTTATTGTGATTCTTCCACAGAACCCAAATCCCGGCAGTAGCTATGATCTGACGGCTGTGGAAGGATCCCTAGGTGGCCAGGAGATCGTTAAAGCCCCCTGGAGGGTGATGAACAATGTACCTGATGCTGAAGCTATCCCACATCTGCATTGCAAGGTCGCCAGCAAGGAGGACGTGCTCCACCGACTCGACATGAGAGGAAGTACAACAATAGCATATCGATGCCAGGCTGAAACCCAATGACGCGAATGAGTCATATGTAGGAAGTTTCCTTCTCTGAGCTCTCCATACCAGGATTGACCATTTAAGAGGAATACAGGATTGCCTGAAAGGTGCAATGAGAGGACACAGAGTGCCAGCCCCATGCGCAATGATTCTGGCAGACGCTAGGAAGAAATTGTCGTTCGACGTTGGGGTCCACTACAGGGAGTCAGGCTCGTTGGTGATCTACAACTGAGCGGCAGCGAGTCTGTCTGTCGCTTCCTGACCGAGCCTATTGTGCACTCTATTCCAATTCCATCCGTGACTGGTGTCCCAGAGATCGTAGATCTTCCCGATGTGAGGATTTTGAGTGTTGTATAGTTGGTCGCCCAGCCATCGTTCATAACTCATCAAAGCATGTCCGTTACCCAGCATCAGTCGGATAAAAGTTTCGGCAAATGCCTTACCTCTGGACATGCGACGCCAGGTGGCAGAGGATCTGCTGTTAACTAAGGCGATCGTCGGGTGAGAGTGTCTGAAATATCTGGCCTTCATGAATCTGGACCAGAGAGAGTTGCCCGTGCGTATCTTCCACCATAACTTCATGGAGCATGCGTCCACCAGGTGATCCAAACGGCTCAGGCCCAACCCGCCCTCGCTGGTAGGTTTAGCCATGGTGGTCCAACTTGTCCAGTAGTGTTTGTCTTCCCCATGTCTGATCCCCCAAAAGAATTTGACGAATAGGGATTCTATCGCAGTAATGACTTTTTTGGGGGACCGCATACAGCAAGGAAGTATATGGGGATGGAGGAGAGGACATGCTTAATCAGA
Source organism: Iris pallida (assembly GCA_029216955.1). Lineage (NCBI taxonomy): Eukaryota > Viridiplantae > Streptophyta > Magnoliopsida > Asparagales > Iridaceae > Iris > Iris pallida. Next base: position 11,118,650 of record JANAVB010030219.1, read on the forward strand.
ATCAGCTTGCCGCCAGGCGAGAGAGTGGCATTGTGCCAGCCCTCAATCTTCTTTCTGATAGAGCTCACCATATACTTGAAAATGTTGGTGTTCGACTTACCGTACACCAACGGGCAGCCTAAGTAGAAGAAAGGAGGATAAGCTGTGGTGAAAGAAGTTAGGTTGGATAGCTTGTTGGAGTGTATCATGTCCATTTTGTGGTGGGTGTAGATGACACTCTTACTTTTGTTGACCCATTGCCCGGAGCATTTGGCGTATCTCTCAAGCGTATTGTGGACTATCTCCACCGACCCGATGTCGCCCAAGGAGAAGATGAGGACATCGTCCGCGTATGCCAGGTGAGTGATAATAGGGCATCCGGTGGTGGTGTGGTAGTGATGGAATTGATTGTTGTTATTTATATTGTTAAGATTTTTGCTGAGCGCTTCTGCAGCGATGATGAATATAGTGGCAGACAGGGGGTCGCCCTGGCGCACGCCCCGACTGGATGGAAAGAAACCTTCCGCTTGACCGTTAATGATGGTGGAGAACCTGGAATTGCTGATGGACCTGTAGACAATGTCAATCCATGGTTCTGAGAAGCCAAAGGCTCTGAACACCCAGATCATGAATTGCCAGTATAGGCGTTCATATGCCTTCTCTATATCGAGTTTGATCGCGACGTTGCCTCCTCTTACTGGGAATTTCATACCGGTGACCATTTCTTGGCTGAGAAGGATATTGTCCATGATGTTCCTCCCCTTAACGAATCCGTTCTGCTCTTCAGAGATGATTTTGGGAAGTAGGTTGGCCATACGATTAGCAATGATTTTAAAGATAATCTTGTTAATTGGTGAAATTGTATAGGCTTATGGGTCTGAAGTCTCTGAAGGTTTCTGGATTATCTTCTTTAGGAATGAGAATGAGGTTCGCCCTAGCAATAGCTGTCGGGTATCTCGCACCCTGGAAGAAAGCAATGGTAGCTTCAAGAATATCTGCAGCGATGATGTCCCAACAAGTTCTGAAGAATGTCCCAGTTAGGCTCGGGGGCACTGTGTTCATCAAGTGTCTAGACCGCCGCCTTAACTTCCTCAGCAGATGGGATTTCCATGAGCCTGTCATTGTCAATATCGGTGATGATGGCGGGGACCTTGGAGAGGAAGTCATCGTCCTTGACGATCGCCTCTTTGGTAAAGAGGGACAAGAAAAACCTCGCGGCCGCCTCTTGAATGTTCTTCTGGTCGTGCAGCTGGGCGCCGTTGTCATCAATGATAAGGTGTAGGTTAAGCTATTGTCTATGACCCTTGACACATGCGTGGAAGAATCCAGAGTTGTTATCCCCTTTGAGATCCTACGCCAGCCTGGCTTTTTGTTTCCAGAATTCTGTCTCGACCTTCAGTCTAGACTTGAGAATGGCTTTAGCCAGGTTAAGCGATGCCCGAGCCTCCAGGGTTCGTTCTGCGACAAACCTACTTTCCGCTCTGGTGACATCATCCTCAGCGGTTCTGATCGCTTGAAAGATATTGCCGAACGTGACCTTGCTCCACGAGGAAAGGGCCTTGCCGATGGCGGAGAGTTTGTGCGCCACTCTAACCAGGGGTCTGGGTGTTCGGAGGAGTTCCAGGTAGCGGTAACGACTGTGATGAACTGAGGGTGGTGCCTCCAGATGTTCAAAAAGTGAAACAGTTTTTTGATGTGTTGGGAGTTACTTTTGATTTCAATGAGGAGGAGGGAGTGATTCGATTCTATGGAGTTGAGGTGAGAGAGGTTGGATATATTCCCCATATCAGCCCACGGACCGTTGATCAGCACTCGATCCAGACGAGAGTATTGCCGACGGTGACCTTCCTGCATGTTGCACCAAGTGAATGCGTTGCCGAAAAATGGGAGTTGGGAGAGATGCGCGTTGAAGATGAAGTTGTTAAAGTCTTCCATAGCCGGGAGGGGGGAGGGCGACCCCCGGACTTCTCTGAGCTGTAGGAGATGGTGTTGAAATCTCCGGGGCAGATCCACGGAAGGTTGTTGGGGGAGGTACGTGTCTAATAGTTGGTCCCAGAGCTGGCGCCGCTCCGAAAATTCGCATATGTCGTGAACCGCAGAGAGAAGGGTTCTGGATTGCATCTACGGGTGTTCCACCCAGCAGGAAAGGGTCTGCCTGGAGTCCTGAATCAGGTTGAACTTGATGCCAGCAGAGAAGAAGATCCCGAGGTCGTGACATCCAGCGATGGCAGTCGCAAATCCGAGATTGAGTCGAATCCCTTTAATTCTTTTCTTGGGGATTTTGGGTTCTATGATGACAAGGATGTCGATTTTATTGGTTTTAGTAAGGCTGAAGATTCTATTTTGCGTCGATTTATTTGCCAGACCTCTCACATTCCAAGAGAGAATGTTAAGCATTAAAAGTGGGAGGGGGTCTGAGTTGTGGAGCTTTGCAGCTGACCTCATGGTCCTTGCCAGGTGTTGACCTTATTTGTTCTTATCCTTCTTCTTATGTAATTTGTTTGAGGTCTTGATGCTATTTTCTGGAGGGTCTGATGTGGTCTCGGTGCAAGCATCTGGGCTGCTCCTGTGTTCTTCCATCCTTGTGTGGTCGACCTCGATTTCTGATCCGTCAGAGTCTGCGATGGCACTCATCGGGTTGTCGGGGTCCAAGAACCCTGCTTCCTCAGCTTGTCGAATCATGTCTGTGATCTCCTGACCCATTGGGCATTGGGTGGCTTTGGCATTATCTGTAGAGGTTGGTTGGACGTCTCATGTTTCTATCTCTGGGATGCTTGGTGTTTTTGGCTCCTCCTCGGTGCTCTGGGACTTGGTGATAGGGGACTCTCTGCTGACGAGGGACGAACTGCTGGTGGACTTCGTCTTATCTGTCGGGTCTCTGCGCTTCAAGATGGTGACCTCCATGGTGGGGCTCACATGTGTCTCTCCTTCATTGGTGATGTCTTCCATGCTTAGAGCTTCAAATATGTTGGTGGTGGCTATCGGGTTGGATTTTGGTGAGATTGGATTATCTTGCGAGGGAGGGGGTGAGGTGACCTCATAGGTTAGATCTGTGCTATCTTCGAATCTGAGGTGTGAGTTTGAGGGTTGTTTCAATTGAGGCAATTCTTTCTGATGTTTCTGCGTGTATGGATCCTTGCGGCTTAAGTCCTTTTTTGTCTTAACTCCGGATGCGCTTTGTAGCAGAATTTAGTGAGGTGCCCTCTGATGTGACAGTGGTTGCAAAACAGGACATTATTGTCATAGATAAGCGGCTGGGTATGGGTTTGCTGCCCTAATTCGATGTTAATGAATTTTGGGAGTTCTTTGGATATGTCGAGTTCCATGCAGACTTTGGCGTAGTTGGCTCTGGTTATGTTCTTGGTTTCCTCTGTCATGGCCACGAAGGTGCCGAATGAGTTGACATTCCTTTTGAGTGTCGCGGGGATGAAGCATATCAGGGGGGTTAGGTAGTGTGACCTAAGCAGCCACTATGGGTGAGTCTTCTCTGGAGTTTAGGGTTTGCTACCATCTGACGACTGTCATAGTTTTGGACTCCACCTAGCTGGTACCGTGGGTGAGTACGATTTTTTGATCTTCTTCCACCGAAAGAAGCAATAAAATGCTTTTGGGGTCCAAGGAAGGCACTTTGTAAGCTGAAGTGAACTTCCATTTAGCGACGTGTTCCTGAACCTTGGCTAGTTTAGGACACCCCGAAGAGAATTGGAGGACGAAGGTGAAGGTGAACCTCTGATGCAGGGAGGACAGATCGGTATCAGAAAAATGGATGGATAATGGCTGACCCTCTGAGGGAGAGGGGTAGTCGATCTCGGGGAGCGGGACATCGGGGATGATCGGATGCTGAAGACTGGTAAGATCCGGTCTCACCTTGTCGGCGAACGAGACTAGGGGGTAGCGCCAGAGGGGAAAACCGCTCGAGGGAGAGGGGAGGGGTGGGGGCAAACGAGAGTGCTGTCGGACGAACCGGGCTCTGCCATGCCCTGCGATCCGGGGAGCCCGACGGAGAGAGCATCTGCCGAGGGGGGGAGGGAGGGAGCCATACGAAAGATACCCCGCTGAGGAGTAAGGGGTGTCGCCTGAGGGACCTAGAGGCTGTCCGACTATCACTTGGGATGTGTCCGGCCCTGCCGGCAAACCGCGTGTCGGACCGGACGCAGAGAAGTTGAGCTGAACGATGGGCGCAGGGGGAGGAGCTCCCCCAGGCGCATGGGAGCTACCACCATGAGGGTGCATAAATGGGGACTGAGCCCTCGCCTGGGGCTCAACCGGCCTGACGGAAGCGGTGCCAACTGCGGGCACATACGTAGATGTGGCATCCGGGCATATATTTGACTGCCCACTAACTAGAGCACATGACCCTCCGGGCATGGGCCCATGAAACGACCCACCGCCAGGGCACATATGGGGTTCCCTGATCCTGGCAGGCGCATGGCCCATAAATTAGGCGCATGCCCTGATTGGTGGAACGGAGAGGGCACATGCCGAAGCAGCCAACGGTGCCGAGGACGGGATAGGGGGATTCAAAATTTAAAAATCCTTGGAGGATGGACAGGAAAGTCCATGGTAGGAGCACGTCCCGGGAGAGGGGGCTTCCGCCACGATCGGGTCGAGCGCAAAAACAGAAGCAGTAGCAGTAGCCGAAGACTCCGACGACCTCCTTCCGACGGAAGTCGCGACCACCGCGTCACTGCTGCTCTGAAGGAGGAGAAGTTGATCTACTGTCCAGTTGTCGACCTGGATCGGGGGAAGAGGACCCTGGATGGAGGAGGCCGACACCTGTCCGACGATCGACTGGGAGGGGGGTCTCCGGCGCTGAGTGCGCCGAGGGCGACGGTCAGTCGAAGCGAGGATCCGGCCGAGAGCAGCCTCCGCAGAAGCTTCGAGAGGCTACCCGGCCGGCGCTGGAGACAATCGAGCGGGGGGGCATGGAGGGGAAGGTGGAGGACGGGGGCAACCGGGCCGTCACCGACGGCAGAGCGGCCATCCGAAGTGCGCGAGGGAAGAGCAAAAACCAGGGAAAGGGGGGACAAAAACATCTCTATTGAATATTATATATATATATATATATATATATATATATGTCAACACTCAAACACATGCCTCATAACCCAGAACCCCAAACTTAAGACCTCACACATATAAATCACTGCTGCTATTACATCTCCTATTGTTGCTGCATTTCACTCTCTATTTCTGCTACAACTAACCTGAACCCTCAAACCTGAGAATAGTTATCCCAAAACAAGAAAACTGAGAACAACTCATAAACCCAAGCCATTGTATTCAATCTCAAATTCCTATTCTACAAACCAAAATAAACCACAACATCAAGAAAGACCTATTTAACCACAGAAATTATAAAATTAACCCAGGAATAGGAAATGAGAATTCCCAGTTCAACCAAAAACTTGGGAATAAATCTAACATCAATGTACATATAGGAAACTCAAAAATAATTTGAAATCAAACCCAACTCCTAAATCAAATCACACATCAACCTAGGATCTTATCACAACATCAATGAATATATTCAAATTCAAAACCCAAATCAAGTCCTATTTCGGTATATCCCAAAACTGGAAACATAACACAGTCATGTGAACAAGAATTTCGAAAGTCCAAAGCAACGAAACTTCGAAATAACATAATGAATCAAGTGTACAGTCCTAGGGACATATCAGGCATGTCCACGTGTCCATACGTGTCCAATGAGTGGACACGAAGTGTCAAAAAACAAAATCCAACAGTGTCAGAAACTATGAACAGCCACTCCTCGTACGGCCATGTCGTGTCCATTTGGACTCAACACAGTATACGAGGCAAGTCGTGCTCGTGTACATGTGTAGAGGGGGTATAGGGCTAGGGACTGAACACCCTGATATGTGTCTAGGTAGTGTCGTGTCGTGTCAATCAACGCATATTAGTGAGTGATTTTCTGCGCGTGTGTGCAGTGGTCGAATCAGTGCGAGTGCAATAGTGTGTTCGATACGACACGAGGTGTCCTGAAACTTGGGGAGGGGCCTGACAGTCATGGACCCCACATCCATGCCAAGTTTCATAGGTCCACGTGCCGTATACAGAGAGAAATGAAGGTCGGGCAGCAGGGCAGTGCACGAGGTCTCGTGCACGTGTCCCCGTGTTCTAAAACAGTATCCAAACAATAGTAAAATTGACTCAGTCGATTAAGGTTATGATATACACATGTTAGGCTACACATACATGTACTTAGTTTTGAAAATTACTAAAATAAATTCCAAAGTAGCATTTCACCAAACACTTATTTAAAAACAACGATACATGTCCGATACGGACACCAAACCAAGTCCAATTCCTACCAAACTTGAGGGACAGCTGGGGTATACCTAAATGAATGCAACTATGGAAGGAAATTGGGAATTTGAAGGTGTTTGATAGGTTTTGCCTATTGAGGGTGAAATATTAATATAAAGGCCTTGAAATGAGATCTTCTCCCCAACTTGCAATGATCCCAAGCCCTTGAATCCTTGCTAGCTAGTCCTCAATAGCCTCCATACCAGGAATAGAGTCCAATACAATTGGTTTGGTCCAATTTGGTGGAGAAATGAGGAATCTAGGGTGATTTGGGGAAGAACACTATTAGGGTTTTGTGTAGGGATGAAAAGAGGCTAGGTATTTATGAAAATATGATTAAATAGGGGAAGGATGGGCTTGATGGATATTGTAAATGATTAGGGTTAGGGTTTTTCAAGGCCAGATGAGTGCCTAAGGCTTCTCCACATAAATTCAAGTCCATTAATTGGTCTAATTTTGTCCTAAGGCTTTCTTTCTACAAATATCTTAAGAAAAATATCCTACTACAATAATATCTAGATATTACTAACCTTGTCATGATGGATGCTTCTAATCTAATATCTAGGCTCATGACTAATATCTAGATTAGGTTAACTTCTAGGTTAGTCTCTAACAATTCAATTAGCATAATATTAATTAATCAAAATTTATTTTCATTAATAAGTCAAAAATGACCAAAATACCCTTAGGCTAAAAGTTGTAATTAGTCATCCTAATCACATGGTTTGGCCTCCTTGGTCATGGTTAGTCTCCAGGTAGTGCAGTCTCTAGGGTTACACTAGCAAAATATCAAAATCACAAGTCACAGATTTAAATAGTTTTAAATTGATTAAAAATCACAAAAAATTATAATATGATTTAAATATCATTATTAAATGATTATAATTACAAAAGTTTAAAATTACCCTCATTTCTGAAATGTGGGTGTTACAAGTCTACCCTTCTTAGAAGAATTTTGTCCTCGAAATTAAAATAATTGTACCCCATCTAGGTCAAACCCCACACAATCAAGGTCAATAGATAACATGCAATCATAGTCATGCTGGTCGTAATTCCATAGTCTCAAACAGGATAACTACACTATCTAGCATATCACAAGCGTATTCTGGCAGGTACTAATAGAAATCATACATGAAGGTGGAAAAGAAGAACAAGGAGGACAAACCTGCTAACCCATCACCTGCAGCATCGGTCTCCTCGACCGCCAGTACAACAGCTCAACCCCTCTGGTGCTGGACATGGTACTGTGCCACAGGTGGCCTAGCTTCCTCAAAAGGAGGTACAGCGGGACAATCTATCATCTTGTGAGCATCAGACCCACGAAATAAACAAACCTTTAGCCTCCTCCCACAAGACTCCCAAACATGCCCTGCCTTCCTGTAGTAGGCATAAGTCTACACCCTGCGGTCCTATCCTCTAGGCTGATGATGTGTCTGCTGTACTCTCACTAGTGCATGTGTCAGCTGAATCTGTAGATGAGGCCTCTTGGCCGGACGTCTACTGCTACTGGCTATATGAGCATCACGACCCCTCTTCAGTTTCAACCCTATATCATCCTCTGCTGCCATAGCTTCTGCTAAGATCTCCTCGAAAGGAGCATCCCGGTCAATCTTGGTCAAGGATCGAACATTCCTGATCAAACCTCTGCGGAACTTCCTCGCCTTCGTCTTCTCGCTCAGGTCCTCAATGAATCCGCTCAACCGGCAGAACTCTCTAGCATATTCCCCAACTATCTGGTTCCCCTGAACCAGGCTCTCAAACTATGCCTCTATCCTTCCAAGTTCTACGTTTAGAAAGAACTGCTCCTTGAATAGCTCCTTGAAGGCTGCCCAAGTCTGTCCTTCAGTTCCTACTCTGGGGTCTGTCTGTTACCATATGCGGGCTAAGTCCTACATCTGGCTGCCCGTAGCCTCGATCTGAAGTCGGGCTGGTATCTTTGCTAATTGGAAAATCTCTTCCGTATGCTCTATCCAGTCATCTGTATAGTAGATGCCCTCTGTACCAAGGAAATCCCTCGGACGTATCTTCTAAAACTCCTGGATACCCGACGTCCTCTGATGGCACTGATGTGTCTGTCCTCCCTGCGGCTGTGTGGTAACCATCTCCACTGCCGTCCTGACTAGCTGGTGGACCTCATCTATGCCCTATCGGAAGTCGACAGTCTGGCGCTGCTGCTGCTGGTGGGACTCCAAGATCCGCTCCACGAAGGAAAAGAGGTGTGCAGCGTTAACCAATCCCGTAGGTGGCTGCTGCTACTGAAACACCTTAGGAATAACTAGGGTCGTCCTCCAAACAGGTGGAGGGGTACCCCTAAAGGCTGTAGTTGTCCCTTCCTGAATAGGAACGAAAGGTGCTACGGTCCCAGTATCCTGCTGCACCGGACGAGAAGTAGCAGACCTCTCACCAATGTCTGCTAGGCCGGGGCGATGTGATCATGTCTCCACCATCCTGAAGACAGATCAAAATAAGAAAGTCAATGTTGAGCAAGAATTGATATAATCAAATGAGGACAATTTATTTCAAGGAAGGCAATTCATCAAGATGTGTAGATAGCAGGAATTAAAGCAGAATTTTTCTAACTGTGATTGAGTACCTCTCCGTTAAAGCCTATCTCTCAATTCCTATCGCAGGCTCGGAGTAGTACAACTAAGTCATCGTACTACCACGATATCGTACTAAGGTGACTCTCGACCTGCATGTGTCACGACCCGCACCCGCTTTTTGGATGCGAGCTCATGAGCAAGCCAGCTATGTATCGAGCGGACTCCAGCCCGACTCGAGTACGTAAACGCTGTCATGGATAGGGTAAACTGCCAAATCATGGCAAACAAATCTATATCTCAAATCTACAATAAATATATGAAATATGAATGAGCAAGTATGGGTCGTGGTCTGCAGCCCACTAGCATATATGTCCGATAAGACTCTAAAGAAAGTCATAAGAGTCTAAAACTGAATCAGGAAACAGGATATCTCATGATAAAGTATGAAAGCACGAGCGAATAATAAACGTAAAACGATACCTGAATCCCGCAAGCGTATGTATCATTACTTCCGCCATCCAGAACTACTAGCTAACTCCATGCAATCGCTAAACCTGAAGAGATTATCAGGTCCTCAGAGGACATAGCAAGATATATAATATACATGCCTATCTAGTAGTTTATCATGCAATAAAGAAAATACAAGAAATAAACGGGAAAGGTCCAATCAACACAAAAATACGACTATACACGGCTGGAAGAACCACTACGCATAAACGAACTGCTGAAGGAGAACAAGGGAACACGATGTTACGATGTCAACGGATAACCAATCGAATACTTAAACCCTCGTCCCTAGTGTGGACTCGCAGGTTTGATCAACTACTAACCCTCGCCCCTAATGTGGACTCATAGGTTAGCTTCACAAAATTACCCTCGCCCCTAGTGTGGACTCGCAGGTGCGGAATAGATAGCTACTAACCCTCATCCCTAGTGTAGACTCACAGGCTAGCATCAACCTCGTCCCTAGTGTGGACTCGCAGGTGTGGAACAGATAACTACTAACCTTCGTCCCTCGTGTGGACTCGCATGCTAGCATCACCCTCGTCTCTAGTATGGACTCGCATGTGTGGAACAGATAACTACTAACCCTCGTCCCTCGTGTGGACTCGCAGGCTAGCTTCACGAAATCAAGATACAAATAGCTACTAACCCTCGCCCCTAGTGTGGACTCGCAGGTTAGCTTCAAGAATTCAAGGTACAGCAGTTTCATTATGACTTATTCACCCTATGACACGATGTGACTCAGTCCAAGTACAGGTGATGACACGACACGGCCCAATCAAGATACACAGGAGAACCGATCCAATAAGAACTACAAAACTAACTATGAACAAGGCTATATATATACTATCATGCATGATATACAAATCACATATAAATAATCAACTAGTAGAACTAGATAATAATCATAATATGCATGTAAATAAACTGTAGAGGGAGGCAAGGTATACTTGTCTGGAGGTTGCACGCAGATCCAACAAAATATAGTCAACTGCCAAGCCATAAAGTCCAAGTCATCACAACTATCTCCGAAAGCTGAAACAGACATTGCCAACATTCTTAGAATAGTTAAATTAGCTAGGATTGCATGTCCTTAAGTCCAATTCTGGACACAGGGGCAAAACGGTAATTTCGAACAAAAACGATGTCCATTGTTGGACACGTTTTGCACCGAAAAGCATGCCAGAGTCAATGGTCTCTAAAGTCTTCAAACTACATGTCTACGGATTTATTTTGATGATACAAACCCAATGGTATGTCTAATTTTGGATTCCGGTGGGTCGTGTACAAAATTGCCCGTTGAATTGGATCGCGGGCCCGCGAAACGGCGATCCGATCAACTGTCTCGAAATTGAACCAAACGACAGGACCAGAAAAACGATACGGCCCTATTGGCGCAAGTTTCGTCTCGATCTGACGAACGTGCACAAAGTAATTGAGAAATTTGCACAGAGGCCGATACGGTGAATTTCGACGGATACGCATCAAATTCGTCGTGCACACGCGACCAATTTGAATTTCGTCAAAGCCCACACGTCCACGAAGCTGTTATGTACCTTTCGATGCTTACGGTATACGACCACGTCGCCCGGATTGGCGGGACGCACGTCGTATCAAGAAAAGTTCTCTAAATTTTGGTTTTGTAAAACAGATTTTTCTGGATTTTCAACAGTGAATAACTTCGCGTATTCTTCATGAAATCCTGACCTACAAATTTGGTTTCACTCTCATATATGTTGTCTAAAACTGTTTCAAATTTGTTTTTGAAAAACTATAATATATGGTTCAGAATTTCTCTTCTAAAACAGGGTATCGGGTTGTTCATAAGTTCTGTTTTGAAAAGATTTTTTGCGAGGTTTGAGTTGATTTTTCGTCGCATACAAATAAGTTCAAGAAGAATTAATCCATAGGGATCCGAGATGGTTATGTTGGGGTCATACCTGAGTAATCGGCTCGACAAACGGTCGACCGATCGGGGAGAAATCTTCGCACGAAGTTGCAGGTCCTAAAAATCAAGTTGTACCCATCAACAAAGTCATGAAAATTAAATTATACATCCTTCAATAGAACTGAGCAGAAGACAGATTGCGCAACCATTCGATTGTGCAGGCTGAAGTGCGCACTCATCCAAGTGCGTATGCTGACGTGGCCTCGTCATTATTACTTGACAGAGAATCAGATCTTCTGACAGCTGACAGCACAAAGAACGAGGAAATTGTTCGTTTATTGTGCAGCACAGCGCTCAAGGACAGCTGTACATGCAGCGCAATCTGTCTGCAGCGCAATCCAGTTCAGCGCGGTCCATCTTAGCGCAATCCAAAGCCAGTGCAATTCAAGTGGTGCACTCCATCCCTACAACTGATAAAGTACACGTGGCCTTCATGCCATCAATGACTTATTACGTCGTAACCATCTGCACACGATCATGCACATTTCAATCAAATAATGCCATGTGTCCAATAGAGTTGGCTCACGATCAAGCAACCGCCAGCACAGTCTGATGTTTGTGCAGTCCAAAGTAGCGCAATCCAGCTTGCGCAGCCCAGAATAACTAAAAAGTAGTTATTTCCAGAACTCTATAAATAGAGTTTCAAGTCCTTCCTAGAGGGATCATACACGCATACAGAGATCAGAGATCATCACCAGAGATCAGGAGTCCTTGTCAAAGTGCTGCTGCAATCTTTAGAGGCTACCGTCTTCAAAGTTCACATCGTCCAAGGGATAAAGCGATCGTCATTCAGATCGGATTCCTATAGTTGTACTTTTCCAGAATTCTTATAATCTTCTTTACAAAGTTTGTTGAAATAAAGATCAACTTTTGTTTTTGCAAACAAAATGGCAACTCTGCTGGGGACGACTTTCTCCTCCGACGAGGAAGTGACAACTCAATGTGACATTGCGTCTATCGGAAAGATGCAGAAGACGCTGGTTGTGAAGGTCAACCAGACGGCCTATGAAGCCATGATCGACTCCAGGACCACCCCTCGAACTGCATCAACTTCTGCCACGAGCAAAGTGCGCCCAGTGTGGGTCCCCAAGACTACTGCGCAGTCTGTTGATTCGGCCACCAAGACTGCTGCGTAGTCTAATATCTCTGCTGCTAAGACTGTTGCACAGTCTGTTGTCTCTGCTGTTGCACAATCTGACTCTACTACTCATGCACAGTCTGCTGTTGCCAGTGCACAAACCACTTCATATGCTGCTCTGTCAAAGTGTAAGACTCATGTTCCTCTGGCGCAGTTGGCTGCAACTTTGCCTGCGCAGTCCACTACTCCAGCAACCAGAGTGCAACTCAAGCACTCTGGCAACAAGGCTCCTGTTGCGCAAACCACTGTGACTGAGGCCAGAAGACATTCTGCCAAAACTCCTCCTGCGTAAACTGCCAGTGCGCCATCAACCCATGCGCAAACTGTGCCTGCGCAATCCAAGAGAGACAGCCCTTTGGCTAATCTCTCCTCTTTTCATAACAAGAGGAAAAGCTCTGCTCCTCCTCTCCAGCACCCTGCTGCTCCTGCACAATCCACTGGGGGTAGTCTTTTGGCTATTCCTCCTCCTCTCCAGAATAAAGGAAAAGGCCCTTTGGTCTTTTCTCAAACTTTTTCGTCCCATGACTTGGAAGATAACAGAGGAAAATGCTCTTTAGCTAACCCTTCTTATCAAAACAAAGGAAAAGGCCCCTTGGTCTTTTCTCAGTCTTCTTCGGTTTTTACCGTTGAAGATCAATCTGAATGTGCTCCGGCACCAGTCAATACAAGAACCCTTTCTCACAAGGATTCTTTTCTCCTTGTCAAAGGGAAGTGTATTGATCAGAAAGGTATTCTGCCTACTCCGGTAGCAGAATTCCAAGATCTCCCAACTCTCAAGATCTCTCGTTCAAGACAGGGAAAATTACTGGTGTCTCAGACAGAAACCCCTAGGGGTAAGTTTGTTGATCTAAGAACTTATCTCAATCGACCAACTTCGGTGAAACGCAAACAGCCAATGCCGAAGACCAACCAGCATCAGAAGCAAACTTCCAGGATCAAAAATCCGGACATCTATGCCAATGAGATGAGCACTTCCTTATACACTCAGGGAACAAAACATTTGAAGAACCGGAACCATGTTCCGAATGTTATCAAAGAACACATCCCTCGAACTTCTTCTCGTCCTGTTGCTGTTCCTGATCTTCGAGAACACCTCAAGCATAAACGGGACAACATCCCAACATCCCCGGTGCAACCACTTGGACACCATTGCAATCACAAAGTTGTCATCAAGTGTTGTTGTCAGACAACCAGACGATCTGTCTTCGATCGTCTGAACTTTTCAAATTCTGAACCTATGTCAGAAGATGAAGACGAGGTTTTATACGCTTCCGTCAACATGACTTCCAGAGACATTGGGGGTAGGAAGTACTCCAAGTACGGGAAGCCTCGCAAGCCAAGCCAGCGGTATTTGGATTTACTCCAAGAATCCTCTGAAGGAGTATTTCAACATACCCGATCCCGAAGCCGAGACACAATCGGTCAAATGAATCTTCAAGATCCTTCCGGTCATCTTTCTCTTTCTCACTCAGAAGATGATTCTTTCTCCGACTATGATGCATACAGTGAAAGCTCAGAACGGACAGTGTCCTCCACTGTACCCAGAGAAGTGACAGCTTATGTTGTCAATGAAGATCCAGATGCTTCCAGTTCAGCTAGTCAAGAACAAAGAATAGCTGCATTAGAAGACAAGCTGAAGACCATGGCTGAAATGGTCGCAAGTATGCATTCCATCATTGTGGCCCAGCACACAGTGCCACCGACCGTACCGCCTACGAATCCTGAAATCATAGCATCGTCGGTGCCTGTCAATACAGGATTGGGGGTAGCATCTACTCAAATACCTCATGTACAGATCTAACCTACACCCAGTCAATCAGGTGCTGGGGGTACTGCTTATCATGCTGTTCCTCCCCCTAAAACTGTGATTCAGCCTGCTCCTTCTACATCAGTGGAAGATGACAATGAGGCTGTCAAGCTCCTGCGAACTCAGTTCGAGGCCTTCAAAGAGAAGGACAACTTGCAAAGGTTGGGGATCAAGCAACCTTACCCAGTTGAATGGAAAGAAGTCCCATTTCCTCCGATGTACAAGATCCCAACCATCTCGCTGTTTGATGGAAGCACTTCTTCCAGTCAGTTCATTAACCACTTTGAGGTTATGACTATCCAACTTCAACCAAATGACGCTCTTCTTACCAGAGTATTAGTTGGCTGTTTAGCCGACGTAGCATACGATTGGTATAGAAGCTTGCCCGATGGTTGTATCACCTCCTTCTCTGGCCTAAAGCAAATCTTCTTGGAACGATTCTATGAGGGGATCAATGACATGACTATGTCAGAGCTCAATAAAATTAAACAAAGACACAATGAAACTGCTGAGAGTTTTATTGAAAGATTCCGTCGGGAAGCCTTGAAAATGCCTCCTGGGACTCCGGCTGCTGTCACCATAGATACCTGCAAGGCAAATCTGTTGCCTATCATCAGCATGTGGACAGGATCTACTCAGTTCCAAGACTGGCCATCCTTCATTGTCAACGCTAAAGCAGCTGAAGTTAGCGCTGACAAATTTAAGCAGTTAGGGGTACAAATGTCTAACCCCGACCGGGATGAACACCAAACATCGGGTGGTGGCAATCTCCAGAACAATCGCAAAAGAAAAGAAACTTTGAATATCAATTTGAATAAGAACAAAGAATCTTTGGCGGTCAACGTAGCTCCCCCTACGTCAACTTCTACCCCTTCAGCACCTCCACCAAGAGAACCTCCTCCGAAAGTAGAGTACTCTTTTGACGAGAATGACACAATGAGCATCTTTGATTGCTTGATCAAAAGCAATAAGCTCCAGCTCCCAGATCCTAAGAAGCCCGATGAAGTCGGTAAGACTGATCATCCCAAGTACTGTGTCTATCACAGGTTCATTGGGCATCCCACTCGAGCATGTTATGTGCTCAAAGGCAAAATTCAAGAGCTGGTCAATGCTGGTGTTGTCACTCTGCAACAAGACGAAAAGAACGTTACCCCAAACATGGTCTCAGTTCAATTCGGTGACTTCCCGCCCCAGATGGTGCAGCATGGTGTCATTCCTATCCCCAAAGCTACTCTTGAGATTGAGAATCTCCCTCCTCCATGAAGTGAAGGTCTCGTCCCCTTGTCTCTTGACAATGGCGAGATTATGTGGATCCATCCGGATCTTGCTTCAAAGTTCGAACTTCCCTCTTCCTCCAAGAAGAAAGATCATTCTAAGGACAAGACAAAGACTTGCAATATGGTGTCTTTTGACCCCATAGTTGATGAAGAAATCCTGTTGGGCACCAGATCAGGGAAAGCTTATCTAAAAGATTACCCCGAAGCTCAAGAGAATCCTGCTTCTTCCCCTGAGCCTGCTCCAGTGCAGCCTGCTTCTACTGAGGATATTCCTACTGTATCCTCACCGGTTGTAGAGTCTCCTCCTCCCAAGCCGACGGTCGCTGACAAAGGCAAACAGCAAGTCCGCTTCGACAAACCTTTGAAGAAGTCATCTCCTTCCAGACTTGAGAAGCCTTACAACTTTGATATCTTGGCCCAACTAGCCAATACATCGGCCCGGCTGTCCATCTTCGAGCTCTTGCGCCTCTCCAAAGAGACTCGGAAAACTCTGAGCGAGGCTCCCATACAAGCTGAAATCTGTTTAGCCCTTCTGAAGAAGCCAAAAGCAGAACCAGTCTCTTGCCTCCATTGTCATAGTGCGTTGGAGTTAATTCCAAACATAACTTTCACACAGGATGACATGCTGATGGAAGACAACAGGCACGACCGTCTGTAGAAGCATGAAAAAGAAGAGAAAGACGGTCCATGCGGCCAAAGAGCCTCATGCGGCTCAGAGGGCCCATGCGGCTCAAGAGTCTCATGCGGCTCAAGCACACAGGCAGTTCGAATAAACTCAATACGGCTCAGGGAGAGAGGCCACATGGCATTCAATACAGCTGTGCCCAACGTCTGGACGTATTTAATGCTCTGACGGCTGACAGTTGACAGATGACAGACCTGACATAAAGTTGTCATAATGACTGACATGAAAAACAGTATTTTCCTAGGAAATGAGGAAAATCTTCACCAATACGGCGATGTCTACCAAGCTTCGAGGCAGGTCCATGCGGCAGACTAGACGAGTTCATGCGGCCAGTGCAAAGAAGTCTATGCGATTCAAACCATGAAGGCCCCCCATGCGGCTCAGCCATGAAGAAACACATGCGGCTCGGCAATGAAGACTCTCATGCGGCTTGACCATGAAGACCCCCATGCGGCTCGGTCATGAACATATTCATGCGGCTCGGTCATGACAACCTTCATACGGTTCGAGTATAGAGACTATTCATACGGCTCGGTCATGAAATCTTCCATGCGGCTCGGTCATGACGACCTTCATGCGGCCCAAATATGAACACTCCTCATGCGGCTCAATAATGATGACAGAACACTTGTCTTAAAGATAATCAAATTTTGGGTCAGATCCCAATAATTTGGGACACGTGGCAAGAGAATGAATTAAATTAATTCATTTAGATTTGCAGACATCAGCAAATCATCATGATGAAGATTTATTGCAATCAGCATTTATTATTGATGGGATTTGGCATAATCCACATTAATGGTCCAGATCCTTCACACTCAAGACTAATGGCCCAGATTGATCAATCACCAAGCCGTCGCCACTTAGAGAATAGGTAATCATCCAAACCCTAATGATGCCCCCCACTATTATAAATAGCAGGGTGCCATTCCCTTGTAGAGAGGCAGAGACACAGAGAGGCTCCTCCGATAAAAAAAGAGAGAAAATACCGAGAGATCAATCCAGAGAGAGAGAAGCCAGAAGAGCAGTACGAGGAGAGTAAGAAGAGTGTTTCTTCGTCAACGCCAAGCAGATCTTCCCCGAGCCAAGGCTGCATACCGATCGTCCAAGGAGTAAGACAGAGCGGCCGTCGCTTTCCCAAGCCTCTATCGTCACCCCCCAGAATCTAAAATAAACAATTGTACTTAGATTGTTGTACCTAGGTTTCCGTCCCTAGGCTTTCTTTGTACAAGCGAGTTTGTAACGTGAAGTAAAAGTCCAGTCCTCCGATAATTGTTCTGCTCTTTTATATTTCATGGCAAACACGATGGCGACTCTGCTGGGGACAAACTTCTCCACGGCTGAGGAGTTGGTGACGCAATCGGATGCAGCCAAACTTGGCTCCACACAACAGAAGATGGTCGTCCACTTCGACCAACAGGCGTTCGAAGAGATGCTCTCCGAAGGCAGCGCTGGCCCGGTCCAGAAGCGCACCCGCACCATGAAGGCTCGCAAAGAGTGGAGGCCAAAATCGTTTGCTCCTCCCCAGGCCCTCGATGGAGTACTCTCTGCTATTCAAGACGGCAAAAAAGACTCTCCTGCGGCCCCACTTCAGACCGTAGACAACTCTGCTGTCCCCAAGTCCGGCAGAAGAAAACACTATGATGCTGGACTTGCAGGGGCAAAGAGGAACTCTATGCGATCCGAGCCGCATAAGGGTGTTAGCCGCATGGAAAAAGCTCATGCGGCTACATCCGCCAACCGCATGAAGAAAACTCCTACGGCTACATCTGTCAGTCGCAAAGCTTATGCGGCTACAGTTGCCAACCACATGGATGAAACTTATGCGGCTACTGAAGTCAATCGCTTGCAGAAAACCCATGCAGCCATAATTGCCAACCGTATGCGGCCAGCCTGCACGGTCGTGACTCCTAATCGCACAATAACAACTCATCCGGTAGCTAAAGACAACCGCATGCAGACAGCCTGCACGGTTTCTAATCCTAGCCGCATAGTGTCTGTTCCACGCTTCTCTCGATCAGTCTTCGACCGTCTCTCATGCGGTCCTGACCTTGATGGTTCTCTGGATGATCAGCCAGACTCCAGGGAATTCAACTTGGACTCTTCCTATTACGCACCCGTAAGTGCTAAAAGGAAGAAGTCTAGGGCAGCACGGGCTCACCAAGCCCAGTCAGCTGCCCCAACCTCTGACCATCGGGGCATCCCACTGATTATCACACGAGCCTCCGATGGGAAGTTGTACAGAACCACTCGAATCCAGCCTCCGGCGGCGAAAGGACAAATTGGTTCCTCTGACCTGCGTGAGGCTGTCCTTCACAAACGCAAGGAAAGAGAAGGGGTCTCGATGTGCAAAAAGTCCTCACACGGACGTCACTGCACCCAGATCATCGTCAACTGCTGTTGCAACAACGCGGCAGTAAAAGAAGGTCGGCCGTCCGTCTTCCAAAGGCTACAGCACCCGAGCTCAGAGGACGAGGCACCTCCAGTTAACTCTTGCAACTCTACTCATAAAAACCCCGCCGAGGGGAGATAGAAGAAGACAAGTATCTCCAGTCCAAAAATATCAACCGCTACAGCTAAAAGGCTTTCTTCTAAACAGTTGGCCGCCACCGGAGTTTTCCAAAACACCCGTTCAAAAATGAAATCTGCTACAATGGAAGATTCATCATCCACATCACTGGGGGTCGTGGAAACTGGGGGTGGTACTCCTCCCAACATCCACGACAATCCGGTGTTCCAAGGAGATGAGCCCGAAGAAACAACTCTCCCATCAGGTACAACAGATGCTGATGTCCCCGAGGACATCCATGAATCTCAAGATGAAGCAAGCTCCGAAGCTGGGGGTACTATTCCTTCCAAGTCCGAACCCGAAGAGAACATTCCCACATACCCCGATGACTTCTCGGTGCATGGGTATGACTCGGAGGGCACATCCTCCACTGTTCCTTCCATCACTCCTCATGTAAGGACGGTATTCATGACGGACAGCAATCAAGGTGGCTCCAGTGATCGCCAACGTATCGACACTGTAGAAGCATGGAAAATATCAGAATGATGATCTATGCGGCTCAGAACAGGAGAACCCCATGCGGCTCATACAGGAGCAGTCCCATGCGGTTCAGAGAGACTCTTAGTCTCATGCAGCTCGGGGCAGGAGAGTCCATACGGCTTACATAGGGACAGTCCTATGCGGTTCAAAGGGCCCCCTAGCCGCATGCGGTTCAGAAGTACATGCGGCTCCCATTCGACCAACAGAGATATGCGGCTCGATCAACGCCACGTGCCCCCATGGGACCCCTTCACACAACTGGCCATCGAGCAATGGCCCTATTTAATGCTCTGCCATGATTTGACAGCTGACGGCTCTGACATGAAGTGTCATAATGGCCCTGTTATGATGACAGACTCTTTGGGAATAGGAGAAAATCTCTGACACGATCCGAGATTGACACGTGGCTACCTCCATGCGGCTCCAGTGAAGAACAGCTTCATGTGGCTGGCAAGAATCATCTTCCTGCGGCTCACCAAGAAGCTATCCCATGCGGCTCGCGAGTACTACACTTATGCGGCCCACCGAGAAACCATCCCATGCGGCTCGCAAATACTATACCTATACGGTTCACTGAGACGCTGTCTCATGCGGTTCATAGATATCATGCAGCTCTGGCAGAGTCCATCATTAAGACACGTGGCAGAGATTCAATTGCCTCCACGACTTGACAGCTGGTAGCAAGGATGATTATGAGATGCAAATCAATCAGAGATTTACCAGATCCCAATGACCATATTTAACGTTATCCTCATAATTAATGAGATCAGATCATATCATTCATGATCAAGCCAATGGGACACGTGGTGAGAGATCCAAGCTTGACACAACCAATCATGAAGATTTAAAGCAATCAGCATTAATCATTCGCAAGATTCAGTGCTATCCCTATTTATGGCCCAGATCCTTCACGATTAAAACGAACGGTCCAGATTGATTAAGCATCAGGCTGCCGCCACTTTAAGAATGGGTAATCATCCAAACCCTAATGATGCTCCCCACTATTATAAATAGCAGGGTCCCATTCCCTTGCAAAAAAAAATATAAGAAGATATATACAATATCAGAGAGAAATACGTATATACAGAGAGACTTCCCCCCATAGTCAGAGAGAGAATACACACAGAGAGAGAGAAGCCAGAAGAGCAGTCAGAGGGAGAGCAAGAAGAGCATTTCTTCATCAACGCCAACCATCTTTTAACAGGAGCCAAGGCTGCATACCGATCGTCCAAGGAGTAAGGCAGGGCTGTCGTCGCCTTCCCGAGCCTCTATCGTCACCCCCCAGAATCTAAAATAAACAATTGTACTTAGACTGCTGTACCTAGATTTTTGTCCCTAGGCTTTCTTTGTACAAGCGAGTTTGTAACGTAAAGTAAAAGTTCGGTCCTCCGATAATTATTCTGTTCTTTTATATTTCAAGACAAACACGATGGCGACTCTGCTGGGGACTAACTTCTCCACGGCTGAGGAGTTGGTGACGCAATCGGACGCAGCCAAAGTTGGCTCCACGCAACAAAACATGGTCGTCCACTTCGACCAACAGGCGTTTGAAGAGATGCTCTCCGAAGGAAGCGCTGGCCCGGTTCAGAAACATACCCGCGAGACGAAGGCTCGCAAAGAGTGGAGGCCAAAATCATTTGCTCCTCCAGCCCTCGATGGGATACCCTCTGTTGCTCAAGACGGCAAGAAAGACTCTCCTGCGGCCCCACTTCAGACCGTAGACAACTCTGCTGTCCCCAAGTCCGACAAAAAATAATACTATGATGCTGGACTTGCAGGGGCAAAGAGGAACTCTATGCGATCCGAGCCGCATAAGGGTATTACCCGTAGAGAGAAAGCTCATGCGGGTACATCTGCCAGCCGCATGAAGAAAACTCATGCGGCCACATCTCTCAGCCGCATACCTTATGCGGCTACAGTTGCCAACCGCATGGATGAGACTCATGCGGCTACTGAAGTCAATCGCTTGCAGAAAACCCATGCGGCCACTATTGCCAACCGCATGCTGCCAGCCTGCACGGTCGTGACTCCTAGCCGCATAAGAACAACTCATCCCACAACAGCAGACAACCGCATGCAGACAGCCTGCACGGTACCCAATGCTAGCCGCATAGCGTCCGTTCCACGCTTCACTCAATCAGTCTTCGACCGTCTCTCATGCGGTCCTGACTCTAATGGTTCTCTGGACGATAAGCCAGACTCTGTGGTATTCAACTTGGACTCCTCCTATTACGCACCTGCAAGTGCTAAAAGGAGGAAGTCTAGGACAACGCTGGCTCACCAAACCCAGTCAGCTGCCCCAACCTCTGACTATCGGGGCGTCCCGCTGGTTATCACGCGGGCCTCTGATGGGAAGTTGTACAGAACCGCTCGAGTCCAGCCCCCGGCGGCGAACGGACAGAGTGGTTCCTCTGACCTGCGTGAGGTTATCCTCCACAAACGCAAGGAAAGAGAAGGGGACTCAGTGTGCAAAGAATCCTCACACAGACGTCACTGCACCCAAATTATCGTCAACTGCTGTTGCAACAATGCGACAGTGACGAAAGACCGGCCGTCCGTCTTCCAAAGACTACAGCATCCGAGCTCGGAGAACGAGGCACCTCCTGTTGTCTCCTACAATTCCACTCAGAAAGTCCCCGCCGAGGGGAGAGAGAAGAAGACAAGCATCTCCAGCCCGAAAATATCAACCACTACAGCTAAGAAATTGTCGGCTAAACGGTTGCCCTCCACCGGAGTATACCAACACGCCCGTTCGAAGATAAAATCTGCTGCAACGGGAGATTCATCGTCCACGTCCCTGGGGGTCGTAGGAGCTGGGGGTAGTACTCCTCCGAACGTCTACAATAATCCGATGTTTCAAGGAGACAAGCCCGGGGAAACAACCCTCCTATTAGGTGCAACAGACGCTGATATCCCCGAGGACATCCATGACTCTCAAGATGAAACAAGCTCCGAAGCTGGGGGTACTGTTCCTTCCGAGTCCAAACCCGAAAAGAACATTCCCACATATCCCGATGATTTTTTGATGCGTGGATACGACTCAGAGGGCACATACTCCACCGTTCCTTCCGTCACTCCTCATATAAAGACGGTATTCATGACGGACAGCAATCAAGGTGGTTCCAGTGATCGCCAACGCATCAACACTTTGGAGGCCATACTGCACGCATTGGTCAAGTCTGTAGACGAGATCAAAGCGGCTCTTCCTACTCTGCAGGGAGTGACACCTGGCCAAATAAGCGCAGGTCCCGTAATCAATGTAGATTCAAATTCAGCGACACCGAACCCGGGCAATAATCCTCCCGAAATAACGGCCCCTACCACGATAGATGAGGCTCGAGAAGTAAGGAGAGAGGTTCAGAGCTCCGAGCCATGTTCCACGCCCGAGAAAACTCTCAAGATTTCAGAATACGGCAACCATATCCTGCTGAATGGAGGGATGTTCCGTTCCCACCAAGATATAAGTCGTTCAACATCAACCCATATGATGGCAAGACCTCAGCAAGTCGGTACATCACTTACTTCGAGGTCACCACCGACCATCTGCCCCATGATGACGCTATCCTCACGCGATTATTCATCGGGGCATTGGAAGGAGTCGCCTTCGACTGGTACCGCAACCTGCCAGACAACTGCATCCACTCCTTCACTGGCTTCAAACACTTATTCTTGGAGAGATTCTATGAGGTAGGGCAAGACGTCACAATGTCTACCCTCATAGACGTCGTCCAAGGAGAGAAAGAGCTGACGAGGAATTACATTGAGCGGTTTTGTCAAACCGCAATGAAGTTACCATCTGGTAATTCGGATTCCTCCTTGATTAAAATTTGCCAAAAGAGACTACTCCCAACAATTAGTCTCTGGATGGGCGAAAGTCAATTCAAGGACTGGAAGGCTTTTATCATCAGTGCTACAAGTACCGAAGAACGATTGAGAAAGGCTCGCCAACTAGGGTTGCACATCTCAGAGGAAGATAACAAGGGCAAGCGTCCCAACACCAACATCGACAATGGGGGTAGCCCCTCCAACAATCGGGACAACAAAGGCAAGCAGGCTATGGTGGTCGACACGGCCCAGAAGCCCGAGTCACAACCAGCAGACAAACAATGGCCTCAAATCACTTACTCTTTCGAAGACGGCCATGTCAAGCCTATCTTGGACATGCTCATACAAGGAGAAAGAATTCAGCTCCCACCACCAAGACGGGAGCCTCGGTCGACTGACCTGGAGAATCTAAAGTTCTGCCATTACCACCGCTATGTACACCATGCTACACACGACTGCTACCAACTAAAACGGTACATCCAAAACCTCATCGATTCGAACGCTCTGGCCATCGATTTCGAAGAGGTAACCGTGGCAGCCAATATGGTATCCGTACAATTCGGCAGCTTCCCTCCGACGGAAACTCAAGACGGGGTGGTTCCCATCCCTCTGGCGACAATGGAGATTACCAATCTTCCACCTCCCCGAGATCAAACTACCGGACTAGTACCTCTCACTACATCGCGAAAAGAAATCATGTGGGTCCATCCAGACCTGGTCCACGAGGTGACTTAGTCCACGACGCCTCCCATTCACAAGAAAAGAAGTAGAAAAGTCAGATCCTGCCGCACCGTCTCGGGAGATGAAGAAGAAGTCACGGCCGTCGTTACTCGATCTGGAGCACAATCTCAACCCGTGGCTGAGAACTCGACTGATGATCATCCGCCCACTACCACTGACGCTCCAGGGCCTCCTTAGCCTCCGACGACCGACAAGCCTAGGCTGAAGGAGACTCGCTTCGACAAATTCCTCTGAAAGGAGACACCTCAGGGGCTGGAAAGGCCCTACAACTTCGACATCTTGGCACAATTGGCCAATATACCAGCCAAATTGTCCTTATATGAACTCCTGAGGCTCTCGAAGGATGTCCGCACGGCCTTGAGCAATGCACTCCAAAATGCCGACGCGTACTTGGCTCAGGCCAACCTCACGGGAGAAAATTAGCCCACAGATCTCCAAGACAGAGCATGTATGGGAGCGATGCCCAATATCGTCTTCACCCCGCAGGATATGCTCATCAAAACCAACCTGCACGATCGCCCGTTATACTACATTGGATACATCGGCAACGTGAAGGTGGACCGGATGTACATTGATCCTGGGTCTTCCATAAGCATCATCCCGAAGGGTCTGCTACATCATCTTCGCATTCCGATGTATCGCCTGACGCCTACAAACACCGCCATCAGCGGTTTCAATTCGGGCAGGAGCTACCCAATTGGGAAGATCCGTCTGAAATGCCAGATTGGCGATCTTCAATCAGAAGTCACCTGCTACGTCATAGATGTCGACACTTCTTACAACATCCTTTTGGGGCGCCCTTGGATACACGATTATATGATCGTGACTTCCACGCTGCACTAATGCTTCAAATATGTCGACAAATATGGCTTCGTGAGGACAAAATTTGCTGACATCGATCCCTTCAAAGGGGTCGAATCCTACTACTCGGACTCCTGCCTATACGAAAAGTCGAAGAGGCACCTTGATGGAGGAAATGAGCAAGCTGGTACCGAAGCGACCGCGGAATCAGAAGAACCTCTGACGATCCACCTCCAAGCCCGCAAATCGGGCAAATCTACACCCCTTACGGCCACGCTACGTAAGAACGCAATCAGTCTCTCGGCACAGGAAGAACAGATGAGAATCCGGCTGCCAAGGTTCGGCCAAGTGCCGAGACCCACAACAGGGCCACTTGCCATCAGACTGCCGAGAGTCGGTCAACCCCAAACGGAGAAGCTCAATCCCTCCGATAGACCGCTCACGATACGCCTTTCCAAGAAGGGTCGTCACCCCGATGCGAGGTCTGACACTTCTAGCGAACCGGCCACTCCTCGCCCCACATTGAGTACCAAACTGGGGGTTGCTAGTCTACCAACGACTCCATGCTCTGCTCCGCCAGTTGAACCTCTGAAGATCAAGCTGACTAGGTCGTCCTCTCAGTCTTCATTTATACAGGGGGTAGCCGAAGAAGAACCGGAACTAGCCAAGTATGTGGCTGCCCACACCGATGTCCCCTCTGCAGATGATGTAATTCCCCTAGAAAAGATACCTTATTTCATCAATAAAGGGCTATCTTTGAACTACATCGAGCTCAATAAGCTTTGTACAATGTATGCTATAGAACATGGTATAGGCACCCATCTACACACACAGGTGACAAATGTGCACACCGCAATCCAGCTTACTCCAGCAGAAGACGCTTATCGCATAATCGAGGGAGGCGATCATCCAATCATCTTCGGCCGGAAGGACGATCCGCGCCCCTTCACCATAAAAGAAGTTGATCTTGGGTCAGATGCCGGGAGACTGCCTCTGTATCTTTATAGCCCCCAGTCCAAATATCTCATGCAAAAACAGGGATTTGATCTAGAGACTACACCAGGTTTGAATTACGGCACTGGACGACGATTACCTTTGAAGCCACCAGTACCGGCTGGCAAGCCACGGGACTACTATAGCAAAACTCGATGTGGACTAGGGTATGTAACTCCCACAACGACCCCTGAGAGTTCAGATGAAGAGTGTGACTGGCAGTCACATTCAACCGGGTCACCAACTTCCGACTCGGATACCAGCATCGGAGACATATTCAGACAAGTCCTGTCAGTCAATATGGCATTCGCTGACGCTTACGAAGAAGACGAAAACATTCCTAAAATCCTCGAACTAGCGCCGTGGGCCCAATAGCTGGATGCACAATGGAAAAAGCAGTTTGAGCAGAGAGAACCTCCTACCGAAGATGAGGTTATGCAGGTCGACCTCGGCAGCGAATCCTCTCCAAAGCCAATCTTCGTCAGTAAAAGCCTAACAGACGAAGAGCAAGAATCGCTGCTGAAACTTGTCAGAGAATATATTGACGTGTTCACATGGAGTTATGAAGACATGCCGGGATTAGACCCCGATATCGCTCTTCATAAGCTCAACATACGGCCAGATACAAAGCCAGTCAAGCAGCAACAACGACCCTTCCGCCCAGGCGTCATGGATGCGATCGAAGCCGAAGTCAACAAACTAATAGCCAGCGGCTTCATTCGTGAGGAGCAACATCCTGACTGGGTCGCCAACATAGTTACGGTCCTTAAAAAGAATGGGAAGATCCGAATCTGCATCGACTTCCGTAATCTGAATGAGGCATGTCCGAAAGACGAATTCCCCCTCCCTATCACAGACATCATGATCGACAACACATGCGGCTTTGAACGTATGTCATTCATGGATGGATTCTCGGGGTACAACCAAATCAAGATGTTTCCCGACGATGAAAAGCACAAATCATTCCGAACACCGATTGGCACATACTACTACACAGTCATGCCTTTCGGTCTAAAGAATGCTGGCGCCACATATCAGCGAGCCATGAGTATCATTTTCAGAGAACACTTGCGCAAGACGGTGGAATGCTATGTCGATGACATCGCCGTCAAGAGTCGCCGTAAGGGAGATCATCTGCAGGACCTGAGGACGGTATTCGACCTGATGAGAGCCCACAATCTGAAAATGAACCCTACGAAATCTTTCTTGGGCGTATCCAGCGGGAAGTTCTTGGGATTCATTATCACCGATCAGGGCATTCATGTAGACCCTGAGAAAACGAAGGCAATCATGGAGATGGGTCCCCCGAAAAATCTCCGCGAACTTAGAGGCCTCCAAGGGAGGCTAGCTTACATCAGGAGGTTCATTTCTAACCTCTCCGGGCGATGTCGACCGTTCACACACCTCATGAAGAAAGGAGTCTCATTCGTATGGGACGAGGAATGCCATCGTGCCTTCGACAACATCAAAGAATATATGTCAAATCCTCCAGTCCTGGTGGCCCCGGTTGCCGGAAAACCGTTCCTGTTCTATGTACGAGCAATGGAACACTCCCTCGGTGCCCTGTTGGCACAAAACAACGATGCAGGTCACGAACAAGCTATATACTATCTCAACCGAATGATGGTTGGACCCGAGCACCGATACACCGCAGTTGAGAAGGAATGCCTCACCTTGGTGTTCGCCATTCAGAAGACGCGACACTATGTCACCGGACAAACGATACATGTGATCTCACGAGTCAACCCTCTCAGGGTCCTCATGACTAAACCAGGGGCACTCAGTTCTCGCCCCGCTACTTAGGCAATATTGCTGTCCCCTTATCATATGACCTTCGTCCCGCAAAAGGCAGTCAAAGGTCAAGCCCTGGCAGACTTCTTAGCAGTCCACCCAGGCTCAGAGTCCTCCAGAATATATGAAAAGATCCCAAATGAGGTCGCCGACTCGCATGCAACCTCTCACGAGGCTATATGGCGAATGTTCTTCGACGGTGCTTCGAGGACCGGACCTAAAGGCAATATAGTTGTCGGAGTCGGGGTAGTGCTGGTCTTCCCTTCCGGATTGGTGATCAACCGTGCCTATTCCCTCACAGAACCCTGCTCTAACAATGTGGCCGAGTATAATGCTCTGGTCATTGGCCTCCAACTAGCAAGAGAGCTGGGGGTAGAATATCTTGAAGCATACGGCGACTCCCAACTAATCGTCAATCAGATCCGGGGCTCATACGAGGTCCGACACGAAGACATGATCCCTTATCACCAAATAGCGATTGACATCATCTCGTCGTTTGAGGGTTTCTTCATCGAACATGTCCCCAGACTCCAAAATATCGAAGCTGATGCCCTAGCAGGCCTTGTCGCTTCCTTAGCGGTACCGAACCACGCTCATCATTCGATTGACGTAATAGGCCACGAACTGGTCTGTCCCAAGAACAATGTTCAACTCGTGGCGAGCTATTCCGCCCAGACGGTCGACGAAGCACCAGACTGGAGACAGTCGTTCATCGACTTCGTCGTCTACGACATCCTGCTCGAGAACTCGAAGGAAGCCACTTCTATCAGACGGCGTTCTCTCATATTCATCTACGATGCAGAGACAAAAATGCTGTATCGCCACTCCTACGACGGATTATTGCTCCGGTGCTTGTCGAACGCAGAAGCCAAAGAAGCAGTATGAGAAGCTCATGACGGTGTCTGCGGGGCCCACCAGCCCGGCCTAAAACTACAAGATCGCCTTCGCCGAAAGGGCTACTATTGGCCCACGATGGTGGCAGATGCGATAGATTATACTAGAAAATGCAAAGCTTGCCAGGTCCACGCAGACTTCATTCACCAACCATCCGAGTTTCTACATCCGACGGTGGCGTCCTGGCTATTCGAAGCATGGGGAATGGATATCGTTGGTCCAATCATCCCACCTTTCTCTCGAGGACATCGCTTCATACTTGCGATCACTGATTACTTCTCCAAATGGGCGGAAGCTGTCCCACTCGCAGAAGTTAAAACTTCGAACGTGATCAGCTTCCTTAAGCATCACGTCATCTACCGCTTTGGACTGCCCTAAAGGATCATCCATGATAATGGTCCACAGTTTGCAAGCCACGTATTCTATCGGTTTTGCGATAAGCACCGTATTCAGAATGTCGCTTTGACACCGTACAACCTGGCAGCAAACGGGTTAGCAGAGGCATTCAACAAAACGATCATCAAACTACTCAAGAAGTTTGTCTCCTCCAACAAACGCGACTGAAATGAGAAGCTCGGTGAATGCTTATGGGCTTATCGCACCACAATTCGGACCGCCACCGGGAATACACCATTCTCTCTAGTGTACGAGAGTGAGGCAGTTCTCCCATTCGAGACTCAAATACCCTCACTCCGTGTCGCCCTCACTTATCAATTGACAATGGATGATAACTATCGACGTCGACTACAAGAGTTGGAGGCCTTAGATGAAAAGCGCCTCCTAGCTCAGCAAAGGATCGAGCTATACCAAGCACGCATCTCAGGAGCCTTCAACAAGAAGGTCAAAATCAGAACATTCCAAGTGGGCGATCTTGTTCTGGCAGTCTGGAGGCCAATGGTCATGACTCACAAGACCGCCGGCAAGTTCCAGCCAAAATGGGAAGGTTCATTTGTCATCGAGGCCATGTTCTCCAACGGTGCTTACCGCCTCGCCAAGCAAAACGGAGACTTGCTCATGTTGCCCGTCAACGGCAAGTTTCTGAAGAAATATTATGTCTAAACGACATTCTCTCCAAGATCTTTGAGTCATGTACCCGCTGGTACCGCTGAACTTACATCTATAATATTTTAGATTATCGAGTCATGTACCCGCTGGTACCGCTGAACTCACATCCACAATATTTCAGATTATCGAGTCATGTACCCGCTGGTACCGCTGAACTCACATCCACAACATTTCAGATTATCGAGTCATGTACCCGCTAGTACCGCTGAACTCACATCCATATTCCCTTCAGATTATTGAGTCATGTACCCGCTGGTGCCGCTGAACTCACACTTTCTCAATATTCTAAATTACCGAGTCATGTACCCGTTGGTGCCTCTGAACACACATTCCGATCACTCTTTCAGATAGCAAGTCACGTATGATCATACCTCTGAACTTTCTTCCTGGAAGAGATCCTCCCTCATGATCTACTACCTGCGCTCCCAGTGCACAAAAAGGGTAATCGATCCACAAATTTCCGAAACGGCCATGTCCTCATTACCTCTGAGTCGTTTTCACTTCCACCAAAAACAAACCGCCCCCTCGCATAGAACTTCTACGTTCTTCTACCTCTGAGTCGTTCTATGTACCCCCTCTTCATTGAGCCCACTCCTGCCATGTCCTCATTACCTTTGAGTGGGAAGGCTCCGTCGAAGAAACCTTCATGCTTGCCAAGTCCTTAGCACCTCTGAGTAAGTGTGTTCGTTCTCTTCAACTTGTTGCCCGTATCCAAAACTAGGGTACGTTAGGGGCAATGGGTCCATACAAAATGTCCCAATAGAATAATCATTACACAGCAAAAGAGCGAAGCAAATATATTCCATTCATTCAGAAATAAGTTACATCTACACGGTTACAGGAAAGTTCTTCATGCAGACAAGAAGAAAGGCAAAAAAAGAAGCAAAGACTACAGATAGACATTTACGAGAAACCTTGAAAAAACCCTAGCCGCAGAAGTGCGTATACAACTCCTTCAACCACCTTACATATGAAGGATGTAATTGAGGAAGATCCTCGTCCAGAATAGGGGAATCAGAATTCCCAGCGCTGCCACCCTCAGCAGTCTCGATAGTGGGGAGGATGTCGTCCCTCTCAGGCGCTGATTCTTCTTTCATCACCTCCTCCTTAACAGGGAAAAGCCCCTGATTGATGCCAGAGAGCGACGGCTCCTCTACCATTGCAATCTCAGCGTTCGGTGGAGACACTACAAGGATCAAAGACGAAAAAAAAATGATGATGAATGATGAAAACAGTCAGAAGATATTCAGAGATGTTCATGCGGCCCGTTAAAGACAACTTTTTATGCGGCTCGAACATGGAATATACCCCATGCGGCTCATCGGACGTGTATACGGACAACATAATTTAAAAAGCTCGCATCAAATGACTGCGCACGAAGCATGCAGCAGATCAGCCGCTGTTAGGGTTTTTAAAGTACCCAATCTTATACACAGTCCTTACCTTCGACGACAACATGAACGTCGAGACGAACGGGGGGTACGACAGTTGAAGACGAAGCCGACTTCCTACTCTTTGCCACAGCTTTCTTCACTGCTTTGGAAGCCCTAGGTGCCATCGTTGTCTGTCGATCAGAAGAAGAAAGCAAGACAAAAAGAAATCTTAAATCAAGAAGAGTCCAAGAGAGAAATCCCTCCAAAAAAACCCTTCCATTTATAGAGGACCAAGACCGACGCCTCGTACAAAGAAGTCGACTCTTCGGCTATCGATACAGACCAGATAATTAAGGATCAGAAACTCTTGGGATCCTGCCCCAAAAAAGGGTTTGCATGCATGACATAAAGACATGGCAAGGAACTATGCGGCTGAGATATCCCTGTAGTTTAAAGTCCCCTGCGGCTAAGCCATCCATGCGGCTTGAAAGTCTCTGCGGCTGAACGAATCTATGCGGTCAAGATATCCATGCGGCCAGAGGGTCATATGCGGCCAGAAGAATATGCATCCATGCTTCTTATTTAAAGTATTTCAATTTTGCAAATTGAAAACTTTGAAGGGGGTCTTGTAGAAGCATGGAAAATATCAGAATGATGATCTATGCGGCTCCGAACAGGAGAACCCCATGCGGCTCATACAGGAGCAGTCCCATGCGGTTCAGAGAGACTCTTAGTCTCATGCGGCTCGGGGCAGGAGAGTCCATGCGGCTTACATAGGGACAGTCTTATACGGTTCAAAGGGCTTCCTAGCCGCATGCGGTTCAAAAGTACATACGGCTCCCATTCGACCAACAGAGATATGCGGCTCGATCAACGCCACGTACCCCCATGGGACCCCTTCACACAACTGGCCATCGAGCAATGGCCCTATTTAATGCTCTGCCATAATTTGACAGCTGACGGCTCTGACATGAAGTATCATAATGGCCCTGTCATGATGACAGACTCTTTGGGAATAGGAGAAAATCTCTGACACGATCCGAGATTGACACGTGGCTACCCCCATGCGGCTCCAGTGAAGAACAGCTTCATGCGGCTGGCAAGAATCGTCTTCCTGCGGCTCACCAAGAAGCTATCCCATGCGGCTCGCGAGTACTACACTTATGCGGCCCACCGAGAAACCATCCCATACGGCTCGCAAATACTATACCTATGCGGTTCACTGAGACGCTGTCTCATGCGGTTCATGGATATCATGCGGCTCTGGTAGAGTCCATCATTAAGACACGTGGCAGAGATTCAATTGCCCCCACGACTTGACAGCTGGTAGCAAGAATGATTATGAGATGCAAATCAATCAGAGATTTACCAGATCCCAATGACCATATTTAACGTTATCCTCATAATTAATGAGATCAGATCATATCATTCATGATCAAGCCAATGGGACACATGGTGAGAGATCCAAGCTTGACACAACCAATCATGAAGATTTAAAGCAATCAGCATTAATCATTCGCAAGATTCAGTGCTATCCCCATTTATGGCCCAGATCCTTCACGATTAAAACGAACGGTCCAGATTGATTAAGCATCAGGCTGCCGCCACTTTGAGAATGGGTAATCATCCAAACCCTAATAATGCTCCCCACTATTATAAATAGCAGGGTCTCATTCCCTTGCAAAAAAAATATACAAGGAGATATATACAATATCAGAGAGAAATACGTATATACAGAGAGACTTCCCCCTATAGTCAGAGAGAGAATACACACAGAGAGAGAGAAGCCAGAAGAGCAATCAGAAGGAGAGCAAGAAGAGCATTTCTTCATCAACGCCAACCATCTTTTCACAGGAGCCAAGGCTGCATACCGATCGTCCAAGGAGTAAGGCAGGGCTATCGTCGCCTTTCCGAGCCTCTATCGTCACCTCCCAGAATCTAAAATAAACAATTGTACTTAGACTGCTGTACCTAGGTTTTCGTTCCTAGGCTTTCTTTGTACAAGCGAGTTTGTAACGTGAAGTAAAAGTCCGATCCTCCGATAATTGTTCTGTTCTTTTATATTTCATGGCAAACAGACACCTTGGAGGCTATACTGCAGGCCTTGGTCAAATCTGTAGATGAAATCAAAGCAGCTCTTCCGACTCTGCAAGGAGGGACGCCTGGCCAAACAAGCACGGGTCCCGCGGTCAATGCAGACTCAAACTCAGTGGCACCAAACCCGGGCAATAATCCTCTCGAAATAACGGCCCCTACCGCGACAGATGAGGCCCGAGAAGTAAGAAGAGAGGTTCAGGAGCTTCGAGCCATGTTCTACGCCCGAGAAAATGCTCAAGACCTCAGAATACGGCAACCATATCCTGCTGAATGGAGGGATGTTCCATTTCCACCAAGATATAAGCCGTTCAATATCAACCCGTATGATGGCAAGACCTCAGCAAGTCGGTACATCACTTACTTTTAGGTCACCACCGACCATCTGCCCCATGATGATGCTATCCTCACGCGATTATTCATTGGGGCATTGGAAGGAGTCGCCTTCTACTGGTACCGCAACCTGCCAGATAACTGCATCCACTCCTTCGCTGGCTTCAAGCGCTTGTTCTTGGAGAGATTCTACGAGGTAGAACAGGATGTCACAATGTCCACCCTCATGGATGTCGTCCAAGGAGAGAAAGAGCTGACGAGGAATTATATTGAGCGGTTTCGTCAAACCGTAATGAAGTTACCATCTGGTAATCTGGATTCCTCCTTGATTGAAATTTGCCAAAAGAGATTGCTCCCAACAATCAGTCTCTGGATGGGCAAAAGTCAATTCAAGGACTGGAAGGCATTTATCATCAGTGCCACAAGTGCCGAAGAACGGTTGAAGAAGGCTCGCCAACTGGGGTTGCACATCTCGGAGGGAGAGAACAAGGGCATGCATCCCAACACCAACAACGACAATGGGAGTAGCCCCTCCAACAATCGAGACAATAAGGGGAAGCAGGCTATGGTGGCAGATACCACTCAAAAACTTGAGTCAAAACCGACAGACAAACAATGGCCTCAAGTCACTTAATCTTTCGAAGACGGCCACGTCAAGCCCATCTTGGACATGCTCATACAAGGAGACAGAATTCAGCTTCCTCCACCAAGACGGGAACCTCGGCCAGCAGATCTGAAGAACCCAAAGTTCTGTCATTACCACCGCTATGTTCACCATGTTACACATGACTGCTACCAGCTAAAACGATACATCCAAAACCTCATCGATTCAAACGCTTTGGCCATCGATTTCGAGGAGGTAACCGTAGCAGCCAACATGGTGTCCGTACGATTCGGCAGCTTCCCTCCAACAGAGACTCAAGACGGTGTTATACCCATCCTTTTGGCAACGATGGAGATTGCTAATCTTCCACCTGCCCGGGATCAAGCTGCTGGTTTAGTGCCCCTCACCACATCACGGGGGGAAATCATGTGGGTCCTTCCGGATCTAGTACCTGAAGTGACTCAGTCCGCTCCGCCTTCTATTCACAAGAAGAAGAGTAGAAAAGTCAGATCCTGCCGCACCGTCTCGACAGATGTGGAAGAAGTCACGGCCGTCGTTACTCGATCTGGAGCACAATCCCAACCTGTGGCTGAAAACTCGACTGATGATCATCCGCCAGCTACCACTGACGCTCCAGTGCCTCCTCAGCCTCCGACGACCCACAAGCTAGGCCGAAGGAGACTTGCTTCGACAAATCCCTCCGAAAAGAGACACCTCAGGGACTGGAGAGGCCCTACAACTTCGACATCTTGGCACAATTGGCCAATACACCGGCCAAATTGTCCTTATATGAACTCATAAGGCTCTCGAAGGATGTCCGCACAGCCTTGAGCGATGCACTCCAAAATGCCGACGCATACTTGGCTCAGGTTAACCTCATCGGAGAAAATCAACCCACAGATCTCTAAGACAGTGCGGGTACGGGGGCGATGCCCAATATCGTCTTTTCTCTGCAGGACATACTCATCAAAACCAACCTGCACGATCGCCCGTTATACTACACTGGATACATCGGCGACGTAAAGGTGGACCGGATGCACATTAATCCTGGATCTTCCATAAGCATCATTCCGAAGGGTCTGCTACATCATCTTCACATTTTGATGCATCGCTTGATGCCTACAAGCACCGCCATCAGAGGTTTCAATTCGGACAGGAGATACCCAATCGGGAAGATTCGCCTGAAGTGTCAGATTGGCGATCTCCAATCAGAAGTCACCTGCTACGTCATAGATGTCGACACTTCTTACAACATCCTTTTGGGGCGCCCTTGGATACACGATTATATGATCGTGCCTTCTATGCTGCACCAATGCTTCAAATATGTCGATAAGCATGGCTTCGTAAGGACGGAATTTGCTGATATCGATCCCTTCAAGGGGGTCGAATCTTATTACTCAGACTCCTGCCTTTACGAAAAATCAAAGAGGCACCTTGGTGAAGGAGATGTACAAGCTAGTACCGAGACAGCCACAGGATCAGAAGAGCCTCTGACGATCCACCTCCAAGCTCGTAAACCGGGCAGGTCCGTACCCCTTACCGCCACTCTACGTAAGGACGCAATCAGCCTCTCGGCACAAGAAGAGCAGATGATAATCCGACTGCCAAGGTCGGGCCAAGTGCCAAGATCCACAATGGGGCCATTGACAATCAGACTGCCAAGAGTCGATCAGCCCCAAACGGAGAAGCTCAATCCCTCCGACAAGCCACTGACGATACGTCTTCCCAAGAAGAGTCATCACCCCGATGCAAGGCCTAGCACTTCTAGCGAACCAACCACTCCCCGCCCAGCATCGAGTACCAAGTTAGGGGTTGCTAGTCTGCCGACAACTCCATGCTTTGCTCCATCAGCTGAACCGCTGACGATCAAGCTTCCCAGGTCGTCCTCTCAGTCTTCATTCACACAGGGGGTAGTCGAAGAGGAACCGGAGCTGGCCAAGTATGTGGCTGCCCACACTGATGTTTCCTCCGCAGATGATGTAATCCCTCTAGAAAAGATACCTTATTTCATCAATAAAGGGTTATCTTTGAACTACCTCGAGCTTAATAAGCTTTGTATAATATACGCTATGGAACACGGTATAGGCACTCACCTACACACACAAGTGACAAATGTCTATACCATAATCCAGCTTACTTCAGCAGAAGTCGCTTACCGAATAGTCGAGGGAGGGGACCATCCAATCATCTTCGGCCGGAAGGACGATCCGCATCCCTTTACCATAGAAGAAGTCGACCTTGGATCGGATACCGGGAGACTACCTTTGTATCTTTATAGCCCCTAATCTAAATATCTCATACAGAAACAGGGGTATGATCTGGAAACAACGTCGGGCTTGAATTACGGTACTGGACGACGATTACCTTTGAAGCCACCGGTCTCGGCTGGCAAACCACGGGACTACTATAGCAAGACTCGATGTGGATTAGGGTATGTAACACCCACGACGACCCCTGAAAGTTTAGATGAAGAATGCGACTGGCATTCACATTCGACCGGATCACCAACTTTCGACTCAGATACCAGCATCGGAGACGTATTCAGACAAGTCCTGTCAGTCAATATGGCATTTGTCGACGCTTATGAAGATAAAGACATTCCGAAAATTCTCGAGCTAGAGCTGTGGGCCCAACAGCTAGATAAACAATAGGAAAAGC
Source organism: Iris pallida (assembly GCA_029216955.1). Taxonomy (NCBI): domain Eukaryota; kingdom Viridiplantae; phylum Streptophyta; class Magnoliopsida; order Asparagales; family Iridaceae; genus Iris; species Iris pallida. Next base: position 11,155,082 of record JANAVB010030219.1, read on the forward strand.
ATTTCGAGTAAAGAGAACCTCCCACTGAGGATGAGGTCATACAAGTTAATCTTGGTGATGAAGCCTCCCCGAAACCAATCTTCATCAGCCAGAGTCTGACAGATGAAGAGCGAGAGTCGCTGCTCTAACTCGTCAAAGAGTATATCGATGTGTTCGCCTGGAGCTATGAAGATATGCCAGGATTGGACCCCGAGATCGCACTCCACAAACTCAATATTCGTCCGGATGTAAAACCTGTCAAGCAACAGCAACGACGGTTTTGCCCCGATGTCATGAATGCTATTGATGCCGAGGTCAACAAACTGATAGCCAGCGGCTTCATTCGTGAAGAGCAGCATCCAGACTGGATAGCCAACATCGTACCAGTTCTCAAGAAGAACGGGAAGATCCGAATATGCATTGACTTCCGAAATCTGAATGAGGCCTGCCCTAAAGATGAATTCCCTCTCCCTATCACGGATATCATGATCGACAACACCTGCGGCTTCGAACGTATGTCCTTCATGGATGGCTTCTCAGGATACAACCAGATCAAGATGTTCCCCGACGACGAGAAACACACATCATTCCGAACACCAATTGGTACATATTGATACACCGTTATGCCTTTCGGGTTGAGGAATGCTGGCGTCACTTACCAGAGAGCTATGAGCATCATCTTTAGAGACCACTTGCACAAGACAGTGGAGTGCTACGTCGACGACATTGCCGTCAAAAGCCGTTCGAAGGAAGATCATCTGCAAGATCTCCGGACAGTGTTCGACCTAATGCGAGCACACAACTTAAAGATGAATCCTACTAAATCATTCTTGGGTGTCTCCAGCAGGAAATTCCTGGGTTTTGTCATCACTTCTCAGGACATTCACATCGACCCCGAGAAAATAAAGGCAATCATGGAGATGGGTCCCCCGAGAAATCTTCGCGAACTCCGAGGCCTTCAAGGCAGGTTAGCTTACATCAGGAGATTCATATCTAATCTCTCCGGACGATGTCAACCATTCACCCATCTCATGAAGAAGGGAGTCTCTTTCGTATGGGATGAGGAATGCCAGCGCGCTTTCGACAGCATCAAAGAATATTTGTCGAACCCTCCAGTCCTGGTAGCTTCCGTTATTGGGAAGCCATTCCTGCTCTATGTGCGAGCTATGGAATATTCTCTTGGTGCCCTATTGGCACAGAACAATGATGCGGGCCACGAACAAGCTATATACTACCTCAGTCGAAAGATGATCGGGCCTGAATACCGATACACGGCCGTAGAGAAGGAATGCCTTGCTCTCGTGTTCGCAATCCAGAAGACGCGATACTACGTCACGGGATAAACCATCCACGTGATATCGCGGATCAACCCCCTCAGGGTCCTCATGACCAAACCTGGGGCACTCAGCTCTCGCCTTGCTACCTGGGCGATATTACTATCACCATACCACATGATCTTTGTCCCGCAAAAGGCTGTTAAAGGCCAGGTTCTGGCAGACTTTCTAGCAACCCATCCAGGTTCAGAGACGACTAGGGTATATGAAGAAATACCGGACGAAGTCACCAGTTCAAATACAGTCTCCCATGATGCCATCTGGCGAATGTTCTTCGACGGCGCTTCAAGAACTGGACCCAAAGGCAACATCGTCGCTGGATTTGGAGTGGTACTGATTTCTTTCTCCGGCTTGGTGATCAATCGGGCCTACTAACTCACAGAGCCCTGTTCAAATAATGTGGCCGAATATAATGTCTTGGTCATTGGCCTCCGGCTTGTGAAAGAGCTGGAGGTAGAGTATCTTGAAGCATACAGCGACTCACAGTTAATAGTCAATCAGATTCGGAGGGCGTACGAGGTCCGCCACGAAGACATGATCCCATATCATCGAATAGCAATCGACATCATCTCGTCTCTGGAAGGATTCTTCATAGAACATGATCCCAGACTCCAGAACATTGAGGCTGATGCACTAGCTGGTTTGGCCGCTTTCCTAGCTGTGCCAAATTATGCTCGTCATCAGGTCGACATAATAGGCCGTGAACTGATTTGTCCTAAGAAAAACATTCGATGCATTGAAAGCTACTCCGCCCTTTCAGTCGACGAAGCACCGGACTGGAGGCGGCCGCTCATCGACTTCGTAGTCTACGACATCCTTCCCGAGAATCCAAAAGAAGCCACCTCCATCAGACGGCGTTCTCTCATATTCTTCTACGATACAGAAATGAAGATGCTATATCGACGATCCTACGACGGATTGTTGCTTCGGTGCTTGTCAAACGCAGAAGCCAAATAAGCCGTACGAGAAGCTCATGACGGTGTCTGTGGGGCCCATCAGCCTGGCCCTAAATTGTAAGACCGCCTTCGTCGAATGGGCTACTACTGGCCCACGATGGTTGCAGACGCAATAGATTATGCACGAAAGTGCAAAGCCTACCAAATTCATGCCGACTTCATCCACCAGCCATCTGAATTCCTACATCCGACTGTAGCCTCCTGGCCATTTGAAGCATAGGGTATGGACATCATCGGCCCAATCACCCCGCCTTCGTCTAGAGGACACCGTTTCATACTCGCAATCACCGATTACTTCTCCAAATGGGCGGAAGCCATCCCATTGGCAGAGGTGAAAACTTTAAACGTGATCAGCTTCCTTAAGCATTATGTCATCTACCGCTTTGGACTGCCCCGAAGGATCATTCACGACAACGGGCCATAGTTCGCAAGCCACATATTTTATCAGTTCTGCGATAAGCACCAAATTCAGAACATTGCTTCGACACCCTACAACCCAACAGCCAACGGGTTAGCAGAAGCATTCAACAAAACCATAATCAAGCTACTCAAGAAATTCGTGTCCTCAAACAAGCGTGACTGGAACGAAAAGCTCGGCGAATGCTTATGGGCGTATCGTACCACAGTTCGATCAGCCACCGGGAATACACCATTTTCCCTGGTGTACGAGAGTGAGGCAGTTCTCCCATTGGAGACTCAAATCCCCTTACTCCGCGTCGCCCTCACACATCAGCTGACGACAGACGAAAACCACCATCGCCGACTACAGGAATTGGAGGCCCTGGACGAGAAACGCCTGTTAGCTCAGCAGCGAATCGAGCTATATCAGGCCAGAATCTCTGGAGCTTTCAACAAGAAGGTCAAGGTCAGAACATTCCAAGTAGGCGATCTCGTTCTGGCGGTTCGGAGACCGATGGTTATGATGCATAAAACCGTCGGTAAATTCCAACCAAAATGGGAAGGCCCGTTCATCATCGAAGCTGTATTCTCCAACGGTGCCTACCGCCTCGCAAAGCAAAATGGAGACTTGCTAATGCTGCCCATCAACGGCAAGTTCCTGGAGAAATATTATGTCTGAAACAAAATCCTCGAGACATCTCAGAGTGTCGAGTTATGTACCTCCCCGTACCACTGAACATACATTCTGGTTCCATGCATAGAGTTATGTACCCGCTGGTACCTCTGAACTTATTCCCATATTCTACAATTATTCGAGTCACGTGTCCGCTGGTACCTCTGAACTCATTCTCATATTTTCCAGACCAACGAGTCACGTACCCGCTCATACCACTGAACTCACTCTCACCACTCTCTAGATTCCCGAGTCATGTACATTCTCGTACCGCTGAACTCACATCCACAACATCCAAGATTATCGAGTCATGTGCCCGCTGGTGCCACTGAACTCACACTTTCATAATATCGAGTCATGTACCCGCTGGTGCCCCTGAACTCATATCCCGGTCACTCTTTCAGATAGTAAGTCATGTATGATCATACCTCTGAACTTTTGTCCTAGAAGAGATCCTCCCTCATGATCCACTACCTGCACCCCAGTGCACAAAAAAGGGTAACGGGTCCACAAAACGACCATGTCGATGCTACCTTTGAGTCGTTTCACTTCCGCCAAAAACAAACCACCCCTACATAAAACTTCCATGTCCTCATTACCTCTGAGTCGCTTTATGTACCCCCTCTTCATTGAGCCCACTCCTACCATGTCCTCATTACCTCTGCATGGGAAGGCTCCGTAGAAGAAACCTTCATACTTGCCATGTCCTCATTACCTCTGAGTAAGTACGTCGGTTCCCTTTCAACCTATTATCTGTACCCGCAACCGGAGTACGACAAGGATAATAGGTCCACAAATGTCCTCTATTGACCACAAATGTCCTCTGTTGACCACAAATGTCCTCTGTTGACCACAAATATCCTCTGTTGACCACCAATGTCCTCTGTTGACCACAAATGTCCCCTGATGACCACAAATGTCCTCAGTCGACCACAGATGCTGTACTGGGTCTCCAGTACACACCCATCCCTTCCCTATCATGCCTGGGAGCCCAGTTGCTCCCTGGCGTTCTCTCGAATACCAAAAACTTCTATAGCTGTCTTATCGCAAAGTTGTTCTAGGTATTCCTCTCCAAAACTTGTTACTCGTACCTAAAACCAAGGTACGCCCAGGGTAACAGGTCCACAAATAATCCCTCCGCAGGATTTACTGGCAGATTCACTGAAGATAGAAGAAAGAAATAAGATTAGAAGATAGTCAAAATCAAGAAGTATTTGAAAGATTATTTAAAGTCTATGCGGCTCGAAGTCGTCATAGCCTCATGCGGCTCTGAACCAGATGAGTCCATGCGGTTCTGTTCATCACGGCCTTATGCGGCTCCGAGTTAGGCGAGTCCTTGCAAATCAAGTTCAGATGAGCTTATGAAGCTTCTGCGGTTTGGGTTCAGAAGGGCCTATGCAGTTCAAGGTTCACATGGACTCAACGAACAATCCTAGATGCTGATGCGGCTCAGTTTCAGGTGAGACTATGCGGTTCAAAGTCCACGCAGACTCATGCAGCCCTAAACAGATAGACTCATGCGGCTACAAGCAGATGAGCTCATGCGGTTCAAAAGTGAACTACGCTCATGCGGCCCAAACCGAAATTATATATGCGGTTCAAATCGAGTATGACAAGCCCATGCGGCCCCCTGGGCAAAGTGCTTATACGGTCATATCGACGAACCTTGTACATGCGGCTTGTGCATAAATTATGCAGCAGAGCCATGGCACTTAGGGTTCTAAAGCAATTCCCTTACCAGCAATAGGTGGGTTAACGTCGGGATGAACAGAGAGAACAGCAGCCGGCGGAGGAGCGGCCACGTTCGTCGCCGCAGTCGCCGTAGAAGCAACCGCCTTGCCCTTCGCAGCCTTCGACACAGCAGCCTTCTTGGGAGCCATAGATGCTTGGAAGAGAAAAGAAGTTAGAACAGCAAAAGATCGAAGACGAGAGAGAGAAAAGAAGACTCCCCAGAACGAAAGTGTTCCTATTTATAGACAAAGAAGGAACATCTCGATCCGCGTGCAACACAATGACCGACTCTTCGGTCATCGAGGCAAAAGACGGCTGAATAATAGCCTGACTCTTGGGATCCTGGCCCAAAAAAATGGCTCTTAAGATCTGACAGAAAATCAAGAGCATTAAATGCAGAAGATTTTCAAAAGATTTGCACACGTGGCAAGAAGACGTGGCGAGGAGCTCATACGGCTAAAACAGCCTATGCGGCTCAGAGAGTTATGCGGCTGAGGTAATCATGCAGATGGAAAATTCCATGCAGCTAGGACAGAATATATCCCTGCGGCTCTCGCATAATCATGCTTCTTATTCAAAGTATTTCAATTTTGCAAATTGAAAACTTTGAAGGGGGTCTTGTAGAAGCATAAAAAAGAAGAGAAAGACGGTCCATACGGCCAAAGAGCCTCATGCGGCTCAGAGGGCCCATACGGCTCAAGAGTCTCATGCGGCTCAAGCACACAGGCAGTTCGAATAAACTCAATACGGCTCAGGAAGAGAGGCCACTTGGCATTCAACACAGCTGTGCCCAACGTCTGGACGCATTTAATGCTCTGACGGCTGACAGTTGACAGATGACAGACCTGACATAAAGTTGTCATAATGACTGACATGAAAAGCAGTATTTTCCTAGGAAATAAGGAAAATCTTCACCAATACGGCGCTGTCTACCAAGCTTCGAGGCAGGTCCATGCGGCAGACTAGACGAGTTCATGCGACCAGTGCAAAGAAGTTTATACGGTTCAAACCATGAAGGCCCCCCATGCGGCTCAGCCATGAAGAAACCTATGCGGCTCGGCTATGAAGACTCTTATGCGCTTGACCATGAAGACCCCCATGCGGCTCGATCTTGAACATATTCTTGCAGCTCGTTCATGACAACCTTCATGCGGTTCGAGTGTAGAGACTATTCATGTGGCTCGGTCATGAAATCTTCCATGCGGCTCGGTCATGACGACCTTCATGCGGCCCAAATATGAACACTCCTCATGCGGCTCAATAATGATGACAGAACACGTGTCTTAAAGATAATCAAATTTTGGGTCAGATCCCAATAATTTGGGACACGTGGCAAGAGAATGAATTAAATTGATTCATTTAGATTTGCAGACATCAGCAAATCATCATGATGAAGATTTATTGCAATCAGCATTTATTATTGATGGTATTTGGCATAATCCACATTAATGGTCCAGATCATTCACACTCAAGACTAATAGCCCAAATTGATCAATCACCAAGCCGCCGCCCTTTTGAGAATGGGTAATCATCCAAACCCTAATGATGCCCCCCACTATTATAAATAGCAGGGTACCATTCCCTTGCAGAGAGGCAGAGACACAGAGAGGCTCCCCCGATAAAAAAAAGAGAGAAAATACAGAAAGATCAATCCAGAGAGAGAGAAGCCAGAAGAGCAGTACGAGGAGAGTAAGAAGAGTGTTTCTTCGTCAATGCCTAGCAGATCTTCCCCGAGCCAAGGCTGCATACCGATCGTCCAAGGAGTAAGGCAGAGCGGCCGTCGTTTTTCCGAGCCTCTATCGTCACCCCCCAGAATCTAAAATAAATAATTGTACTTAGATTGTTGTACCTAGGTTTCCGTCCCTAGGCTTTCTTTGTACAAGCGAGTTTGTAACGTGAAGTAAAAGTCCAGTCCTCCGATAATTGTTCTGCTCTTTTATATTTCATGGCAAACACGACCGTCCTCTCTACTATACAGGATATGTCGACTCGATGAAAGTCGATCGTATTCTGATAGATCCTGGATCTGCCCTCAGCATTATGCCAAAGATAATGTTAGATGCATTGAAGATCACAGTGCATAGTCTTTCCAGTACAATCACCACCATTCTTGGGTTCAACCAGGGAAGGAGTGAGCCTCTGGGCAAGATTCGTCTAAAACTCCAAATAGGCAATCTTCGCACAAAGGTTACCTTCTATATCATTGACAATCATGGTTGTTCTTACAATGCTCTGTTGGGAAGACCATTTTTGTATGAGCATAACATTGTCCCTTCAACTCTCCATCAATGTTTTAAATATGTTGATGACAATGGAGAGGTGCAAAAGGAGGTTGCTGATCTCTATCCTTTCAAAGGCGTCGAAGCATACTGCAACGATGCTCGTATGTACAAGGATGAATTCATGAAGGTAGTCATGTCTCTGGACACCAAAGAAGAGCAAGAAACAGTACCTAATGATACCCTCATTATACCTGTCAAAGGGCGTGTTTCTCGTCCTCAGTCTTCCAAGCCACTGGCTATTCACTTGCCAGTCCAGAAGCAATCAACTGATGATCAGGATCAAGGGGAGCTCACCTCATCTGAGCTACTTGTTATTGACTTATGTCGTAACAAGGAAAAAAGGCAGCTCACCTCTTCTGAGCCACTTGTTATTGATTTATCTCATAACAAGGATAAAAGGGAGCTCACCTCCTCTGAGCCGCTTGTTATCAAACTTCATCGTAAGAAAGCCAATCCTCCTCTACGTTCTTCTTCTTCCCCTCTTATAATCAATCTGACCAAGCCTGCTAAGGCTAAAGGTCCTGTTGTAAATACAAATGTACAAATCAATGAAAGAGAATCTACTTTTCAGTATACTGATGTCATTTATCATGCTAAGTGCTATTTGGATGTGTTAGATAGCTATCAGTTATTTACAATGGAAGTTGTACAGTCTCTTCAAACAGAAGTCTCATTTGAACACCCAAAGGATTCATATCGTATTATTCCCGCTCGTAAGAAAGGCGAGAGTCCAATACTTTTTAGTAAAGGACCGGAACAACAATTTAGCTATACGGATGATAACAAAAGTAATGATACGGGGCATCTTCAACTCCGTCGTTACAGTCAACAATCAAAAGACATCATCCGAAAGATGGGTTATGACTTCAAGAGTGGCCTCAACCACGGTAAGGGTAGAAGAACTCCTATCTGTACGGCTGTTCCGAAAGGAAAGTCAGAGATGTACTACAGCAGGACCAAAAGAGGTCTCGGATATGCTTTTCCTCCGGTATTATCCCCAGCAGCTTCTGAATCCGATAGTGAAGAGCATTCTAACTCTTCTGATTCCAGATCATAGGATTCTGACACCAGGATCGGTCAAGTTCATCGATTGACTGTATCTTCTAACATGGTCTCCGTCGAACTTCCAGAAGGCTATGACGAGGATATTGAAGAAAGTTCCAAAACAGATCCTTGGGCTCAACGAATGGATACTCAATGGGAACTCCGATTCGAACAAAGAGAACCTCCTACCGAAGACCAATTAGTTTAAATTGATGTAGGAGAGAGCGGGTCACCTCGTCCAATATTCATCAGCAAGAACCTCCCAGAGGCAGATAAACAAGAATTAATTCTTCTGATTAAATAATATATTGATTTTTTTGCTTGGAGCTATGAAGACATGCCAAGACTAGATCCCAAAGTTGCTACTCACAAACTGAACATCTTGCCGAATGCAAAACCGGTCAAACAACAACAACGGCACTTCAAGCCAAAAATGATGGACCCAATCGACGATGAAGTCAAGAAGCTCATCGCTTGTGTCTTTATCCGAGAAGAATAGCATCCTGATTGGGTAGCCAATGTCATCCCAGTTCTGAAGAAAACCGGAAAAGTTTGAGTTTGCATCGACTTTCGGGATCCTAATGAAGCATGTCCAAAAGATGAATTTCCTCTCCCTATTACGGACGTTATGATTAACAACACTTGTGGGTTCGAGCGAATATCTTTCATGGACGGATTCTTCGGATACAATCAGATTCGAATGAATACTGAAGATAAAAAGCATACTTCTTTCCGCACTCCTCGTGGAGTCTACTGCTATACTGTCATGCCATTAGGTCTCAAGAACGCTGGTGCAAGATACCAACGAGCCATGAGTACCATATTTTGAGATCATCTGCGCAAGACTGTCGAATGCTACGTTGATGATATCGCTGTCAAAAGTCGTCTAAAAGAATATCACATCCAAGACTTAAGAACTATCTTCAATCTCATATGCCAACATCAACTCAAAATGAATCCCACCAAGTCATTTTTGGGTATCTCTAGTGGCAAATTTCTTGGCTTCGTCATTACCTCTAAGGGTATACACGTAGATCCCGAGAAGATCAAAGACATTCAAGAGATGCGTCCTCCACGCAACCTAAAAGAGCTACGAGGATTCCAAGGTCGACTTGCGTACATCAGGAGGTTCATTTCGAATCTGTCTGGACGCTGCAGACCATTTACTCAACTCATGAAGAAGGGTGTATCTTTCATTTGGACTGAAAAATGTCAACGAGCATTTGACGACATCAAGCGGTATCTCATGAATCCACCAGTCTTGGCGCCACCAATCTCTGGCATACTATTCTTAATGTATGTCCGTGCTATGGATCATTCATTGGGTGCTTTACTTGCCCAAAAGAACAAAGAAGGCCACGAATAAGCTATCTATTTCTCAGTCGTACTATGATTGGTGCTGAACACCGTTATAGTCCGGTCGAAAAAGAATGCCTAGCTCTTATGTTTGCTGTTCAAAAGATTCGGCATTACATCATTGGCCAAACTATTCATGTCATATCCCGAGTTAATCCTCTTCGGGTACTGATAAAAAAGCCTAGCACACTCAATTCTCGGCTGGCTACATGGGCCATTCTGCTAGCTCAATATGACATGGTATATGTTCCTCAAAAGTCTGTCAAAGGTCAAGTACTGGCAGATTTCTTAGCAGCTCATCCTGTTCCGGAGACGTCTAAACTCTATGATGAACTTCCAGACGAGCCTTTGGAATCTAATACAATCTCCGAAGAATTTCCTACTTGGCGTCTATTTTTTGACGGTGCATCCAGGATTGGACCCAATAGTGCCATTGTCGCAGGAGTTGGAGTTGTCCTTGTTTCTCCAGATGGATCAGCTATCCAAAGAGCATACTCCCTAGATGAGCCTTGCTCCAATAACGTGGCAGAGTATAATGCTCTAGTCATCGGCATTCAGCTAGCCAAACAACTAGACGTCGAGTATCTTGAAGTCTATGGTGACTCTAAGTTGGTTGTTAATCAGATTAGAGGGACTTATGAAGTTCGCCATCAAGATCTAATGCCTTACTTTGAAGCAGCAATCAACATAGCTACATCATTCAAAGCCTTCTTCATCGAATATGTCCGACGAACTTGCAATACTGAAGCTGACGCTTTGGCCAATCTTGCAGCAGTCCTAGCCATCCCTATCAAAAGACAACAGGTGGTGGTCATCTCTAATCGGGAATTATTCTACATCGAAAACAATCGTAATATTGAGTTCAGTAATCTTACTGAAGTCAATGTTAAAAATAAAGATTGGAGAACTCCTTTCATCGACTTTGTGGTCCATGACATACTCCCTGAAGATCCCAAGGAGGCTATAAGTATTCGTCGGCGGTCTCTGCGATTCTATTACAATCAGACCACCAAAACTCTCTACCGACGAACTTATGACGGCCTACTCTTGCACTGTCTTGCTGGTGATGAAGCGAAGCAAGTATTACGTGAAGCTCATGATGGTGTCTGTGGAGCACATCAACCCGGTCCTAAACTACAGGATCGTATCTGACGCATGGGTTATTACTGGCCCTCTATGGTATCTGATGCCATCGAATATGCGAGGAAGTGTCGAACTTGTCAAATCCATGTAGATTTCATTCATCAACCGTCAGAATTCCTTCATCCGACTGCCGCCTCATGGCCTTTTGAAGCTTAGGGCATGGACATCATCGGTCCTATCAATCCTCCTTCTTCTAGAGGACATCGATTCATACTGGCAATAACCGATTACTTCTCGAAATGGGCTGTAGCTATACCATTGGCTGAAGTCAAGACCACCAGTGTCATCAACTTCGTCAAATACTATGTCATCTATAGATTTGGTGTACCTCGACGAATCATCCACGATAACGGACCTCAGTTCATCAGTCAAAAGTTCACAAGGTTCTGTGACGATTATCGGATTGATAATGTTACTTCGACAGCTTACAATCCTGCTGCTAACGGCTTAGCTGAAGCTTTCAACAAGACTATCATCAAGCTCCTCAAGAAGTTTGTGTCTACTAACAAACAAAACTGGAGTGAAAAGCTTGGAGAATGTCTTTGGGCCTACCGTACTCCGATCCGCAACCCTACAGGCTGTACACCCTTCTCTTTGGTATAAGGCTGTGAAGCAATTCTACCTCTGGAACTCCAAATTCCATCTTTGAGGATTGCTATCGCCAATGAACTCACGACAGAGAACAATGATCTTCTCCGACTTCAACAGTTAGAAGCGCTCGATGAGAAGCGGCTATTGGCTCAACAGCATATTGAGTTATACCAAGCCCGCATCTCAAAGACTTTCAACCGTAAAGTTAAGATCAGAGCCTTTCAGAAAGGAGAGCTCATTTTAACCGTCAGACGTCCTATGACTATGACCCACTCAAGCAAAGGCAAGTTCGATGCGAAGTGGGAAGGTCCATATATTGTGAGCAAAGTCTTTTCAAATGGAGCCTATCAACTCACAGAACTAGACGGTCGAGTTGCAATGATGCCTATCAATGGCAAATTCCTCAAGAAGTATTATGTATAAATGTAACAGACATTAATTATAATTATCAGACAAGTTCATAAATAAAATTCAGTTTTATTTCATCTTGAATGATAGTACATAATATCAAGGAAGGTCACTACCATCCTTTTCAAAATTGGGACGCGGGCCACTACCGTCCTTATCAAAGACATGATCAGCAAAAGAGTCAAGAATATTCTTGCTGGAACCCACCAGGAACTTCCAAGCAGCCATTTTCATAGCTTCTTCTTCTTCAGTCTTTCCTGGTTCAAGAAGGAAGTCCAAGATGTCCTTTGGCGGTTTGGAGGCAGATGAACCTTCGCCCGCTGTCCTCTACTGAGCCGGCTCGACTGGACATTCTTCAGTACCTGCTTCCACCTTCGAGGCGATCTCAGCCTTCCTGGATGCATCTCCAGACGACATTTTTATGTTAAAAAGTGAAAGTGTCCATCTCATCTAATTTTCTGTTCTATTTATAGACAGAGCATCGTAAGACTATGAAGCGACACATTTCTTCGACGGTTCACCCATTCATCATCCGACGGTTCATCCGTTCATTTAATTCATTTGACGGTTCACCCGTTCATCATCCAACGGTTCATCCGTTCATTCAATTCATCCGACGGTTCATCCGTTCATTTGATTCATTTGACGGTTCACCCGTTCATCATCCAACGGTTTATCCATTCATTCCATTCATCAGATGGTTCGTCCGTTCATTACATTCGTCCGACGGTTCACCCGTTCATTCAATTCATCTGAAGGTTCACCCGTTCATCCCGACGATTCATTTTGTTTACACATTTCCAGTTCGTTCTTATCAGCAACTTGTCATCTTTGATTAAGTTGTCTATTGAAATAATGATATTCAATAAATTATATTTATCATGTCCATATTACCTCTGAGCAGATATAATTGAATATGATTATTTTCCAGAATCAAGAAATATATCATGTCCTGTACCTCTGAATATATTTTCTATCGTTATTATTTATATCTGAGTAAGATATACAACAAATAATAGAGCCACAAAAATGACTTTTTATTGATCAAAGATGAAAGACATTACAAAGACACATATCATGAAAAAACAAGAAGATACAAAAGATCTTTCTACTCGGCCGGTGGTGTCATTAAATTGGTCATCTGCTGCTTCAAGATTTGTAGCCGCTCCTCACGAGATTCCATCACTCGTTTCCTAGCTTCTTCCATCCCAGATTTATCATCGAAGGTTGGTAGGGTTACTAGTCTGCGAGTAACTTCAGCTTGGTGAGCTGCAACATATTCATCTCTCTCTCTCGAGTCAGAACACCAAGTTGTTGAATTGCAGCTTGATGTTGAGTAGCTTCATCCTCCAGAGTTAATTGAACAAGTCTCAATTCTTCCTGAAGACGGGCAATTACCGCTTGCAATTCAGCAACTCTTCTTTCTTTTTCTTCAGCAACAGATGCCACTGTTTCTACTTTGGAGTTGTACTCAGCGGACTTGGCAGTGAAAGTATCCAAGAGAATTTGGAAGTTAACTTTCTCAACCGCGGCCTCTTGAGACATCCGTTCAAATTCAGCTTTCACCAGAGGCTCTACCTCTCCTTTTCTTAGCTTTTTATAGCTCTTAACTGAAGTCTCCAGCTCATCTAATATATGATCAAGGAAAGTAGCCTGAGCTTCATCCCCTTGGCTGCAGATGGCATTAATCAAGTAAGAGGTTGGACCTCTAACTGTAGAAAAAGGAGCCTCTTCCTTCTCTATCACCCTATCTATTAAGGGTCCCAAAGAGTTAAAAAAGAAGTTGGTGAAAGAGCTGATGACAAATTGGTTGGTGACCAAAGCACCAGGAGTAGCAGCGACTCCTGTTGATGATGAAGCAGTAGGACGTTCAGCCACTTGGACGGGAGGCTCTTTAAATAAAGGAGCTAGAGTAGAGCTGGTTGCTCCTCCCGGTTGTTCCTCTGCAAAAACAGATAAACTTTATTATTTTGTCTGTCATTTGCAGTTATTGAAAAGATCAAAAGTGAAAGTAGCCTTACCATGGGTTCGTTCAGTGATGATTCGGTCATCTGCTGGCCCAGATTCCAGTCTAGCAGAAGTAGCCTCAGACATTACTGCCTGGCTACTGCCTGCCTCGGAGCCACCTAACAAATGACGACTACTGCTAGCTATCGTCATTACAGGTACTATATCCGTGCATACTGGAGAGCTGGAGAAGATTCGATTTCTGCATGGATCAAAGATAAAGATGTCAGCTGTTAATCTATGAAAAGAAGATTAACAATTTCATTTTTTACCTTTGGGATCAACAGTAGGAGTTTCCTCCAGGGCCACTTCCTCATTTGCAATCTTTTCGGGAGATACCTGCACCTCAACATCCTTTTCAAGATCCAGGGTGTCATCAGCGGCTTTGGGAGATATATGGACTTCAATGTCCTCTTCAGGATTCTGTGTATCATCAACAGCCTCTGATGATGTACTCTTCTCACTTTCACTATCCTCAGGAGCTTCTTCGCTGGCAGTTGCAGCAGTATGATCGGCATCTTCATGAAGACCGAAGTTGCAATCATTTAATGCCTCGATCATTAGACGATCCTCCTCTTCGCGGACTGTTCCTGGTGTGATAGAAAGCTGAGTCGTTTCTACCACTGGTGAAGGAGATCGTAAAGCTTCATCTTCCCTAGGCTCTACAGCATCATCTCTTTCTGCAGCCTCCTCTCTCTATTCAGCATCCTTCCTCTGCTCAGTCTCCTCTCTCCGCTCTGGACTAGGCTCAGAGGCAGGAGTAGGAGATGACATAGTAATCCCAATATCAGCATTCACCACCACCGAAGATAGGATCACCTTCTTTCTCTTTCTAATAGCCTGCTTCTTTCTATGAAGAGGCCTTTCTGGGCTCTCCACATCGACTACGTCAACCGGCTTTGGAATAGAAGTCGGCGTGGTTGCCTCTTCTCGTTGAATTGATTCGGCTAGCTACCGAGATTGTGATCTAGTCGTAACTTTCTCTGGTTGATCCAGGATAAGTTTCTTCTTTGCAGCTGGGGAAGAAGGTTCATCAATCCTTCTTTTTCTCTCTCGGGCCGAAGATTTAACAACTTTCAGAGAAATTCTCAGTGGTTGATTTACTTCTTCAGGGAAGTTTGCTTCCCTGGAAGCTTCCAATGGATCATCTACTGGTTCATGTTGTTCATCATTTGCTGGAGCTAGTGTAGCAGTGGCTCCTTTCTTCAGACGTGTCGCTGTTGCAAAGCTATCAATAAGACTAAAGTTCTCAGCAAATGTATTCGCTGCCGTATAAAACAGTGAATATGTGTATAACATTCTTGGGCCATTATCATTCTTGTTTGGCATCGAGAACACTGTCCTAGTGTCTCGAGCGTTGTAGTAGACCCATGCTCTAGCACCGTCAATCAGGTACCCCTTTCCTTGTTGGCAAGTTATAGCGTTGCCTACATGGAATTGGTCGTAACCAAATTGACGAGCGAAGCGACTCGACAGATATGGTTCCAGATAGCACTCCTCCTCAAATCTGTATACCAAATGTGATGGTCTGATCGCCTTCAGCCAGTCAAAAGCTGCTCGACCCAGTGGTTGCCTTCCAAGGTCAACCATATTTGTTGACATGAATTCGTAACCAGCTGGAGGGACAAAGCTATAAAAATTCCATCCCTTGCCAAGGTTCAGGGCACGTCTACAATCCTTCAGACTAACATACACCCACTTGCTTCGGGAGAATCTCCGCAGAAAGCTGCCGCCAACTGCTCCCATGTCGGGATTCATCAAAGATGGATGGTGCAGAAGCAACCACCCGAATAGATAGGTGTAGGGCAACTCCAATCGAGGGAAGTTCCCCTTTTCACCCTTCCACTTGATCATGGTGTCGACGTACAGACGAAGACCTGCATTTATTCTACAGGTCATCGCTGATAGTAAATCCATCCGGTAGCCGAAGACTAACCGGACGGCAGCGAAGAGTACGCCGCGGTGGAAGCGGTCTACGGCGCTTGCTCCGGGTATAACAAATCGACGGAGCCAGTATGTCAAAAATCCTGCCAGCTGAGCTTCTTTAGACATGGACCTGTAGCCCATTCTTATAAAGCTCTCAACAAAATCTTCGGGCTTGAGCGGAGGGTATTGGTGTTCATCCGTAACTCTGATATCCATTCTCTTATTCTCTTCCATCAGTTTTATTACTTCACTGTGGCTGAGGGATTGGAAGAAAGTTGGGTTGCAGGAGTCATGATCCTTGGTCTTTTTCTCAATGATATGATTAAGAAAAAGATAAGGTAACCATTTGGAGGAATAACATGTGCTGGAAGAGCCGCTCTTGTAATACAGGGAGCATATATTATAATGGCACAGTAGTTCGTCGAAAACTGCTACCATCTCTGTATTTTCCCGACGTAGTCTTTCTAACTCGTCGTTTGTGGGAACATACTCCTCATAAGGGCAGTCTCCCGTTGGTAGGCATGAGATATACTTCATCTCATGGAGGGCCAATCCCATCTCCCCACAGGGCGTCATGAACGTCCATGTCCTATAGTTATACCTCTCTGCCAGGGCCAAAAACAGATAAGGGTTTGGGTGGAAGCTATACACGGTAGCATATACTGCATTATAAAGCTCAATCTCTTTAACTTTGTCTTCAAACTGAGCCAATGCCCAGTTGGCTATGCAGTTCCACCTCCTGTTCTCCGGGTTCACTAAACCGGTCAGCCGGATATCCTGATCCGGATATCTGCCCTCAGCCTTTGTATACTCATTGGCGAAGATTGGTGTTCTCACAGGCAGCAACAAAGACGAGTTTTCTGGAGGGATACAGCCTGGCTTCAACCCTCTGAGTAAAGTGCTGTGTCGCTCAGAAGAGCTATAGAACATCTTCCTATTGTTCGGGCCTTTCTTGACACAGATTTTTCTTGTCCGTGCATATTGAAGGGGAGTAATATCCCATTCCATCCTCCTGGGATGGCTTGCATGAGCATATCGTGCTAGAGGGAGGCATCTAGCTATGTTTGGTAACTGGATCAGTTTCTCCTTCCGTTGGAAAGTTCTCTGCTCGACACGGGGCCTTGGCTGAGAACTTTTGTCAATGGCTTCACCAAATAGGAACATAGGTTTCTTGTGGGTGATGGCGTCAGCAGACTGTAATGGCTGCCCATTCATCAGACTTAACAAAGTCTCATTGTCTTGAGCTATCAAAATAGCTTGGCGGAAGGATGGCAAAGCATATTGTGGGAAGAGCACATGGGATAAATCTTTTTTGAATTCCGGCTCAACAAGGGACCCTGTAAATATTTCATAATCAGGTTCCTCTCTGATGTTAACTGCATCAAACAGAAAAAGGCAGAATTCAGTACAAGTAAAATCAAAGATTCTGTTAGCAGATTACGCAAGCATCAGATTGCACAAGCATTAGATTGCGCAACCATCAGATTGCGCAACAATAGCTTCTACCCAGTGGCGCCAACTCATTCACTTGCGCAAGCCATCAGATTGCGCTGAATAACTTGCGCAAAGTATTAGTTTGCGCTGGATAGCCTTACAAAAATCAGCAGACTGCGCTGACTTTTGCCAGCGCGTTCTAACCGATTGCACAAGAAAATAATCTTCATAAAAATGAAGATTATCGGTTTTGTGCAACCGAAACCCTAAATAGGGCGGCACAACGTAACCAAATCTCTAAAAAAAGATCGGTTTAAAGGTGCAGCAATGGCGAAGAACCCTAAAAAGGGTTTTCGATCGGACGTCTACCTTGCAAAGCTGGATGAGCCACTTCGTGTCGAGAAGGGCGCGATGCAGCACGAGTCGAGGACTCGGCGGGGGCCTTTCCTTTCTCGGTGGCGGATCGCTTTGGGGCCATAGAGATCGACGGAAAGAAGGAGAAAAATCAGGAAAGCTCAAGAAGTTTTCTCTTTTGAAAATTCGAAAGCAAGTAAAGAATGACAGTGAGAGAACGGAGAACTATTTATAGTTTTTCAGAATGAACAGACTCCTCAGATTGCGCCGGATAAACAGGAGCTACTTCCTCGGATTGCGCAGACAGGTCATCATATGCGCAACTTGATTTTTAAAATCAAAATTCAAAGTATTTTGAAGCTTTGACTATTTTCAAACTTCAAAAACTTTGAAGGGGGTCTTGTAGGTCCTAAAAATCAAGTTGCACCCATTAACAAAGTCATGAAAATCAAATTATACATCCTTCAAGTGAACTGTGCAGAAGACAGATTGCGCAACCATTCGATTGTGCAGGCTGAAGTGCGCACTCATCCAAGTGCGCATGCTGACGTAGCCTCGTCATCATTACTTGACAGAGAATCAGATCTTCTGACAGCTGACAGCACGAAGAACGAAGAAACTGTTTGTTTATTGTATAGCACAGCGCTCGAAGACAGCTGTACATGCAGCACAATCTGTCTACAGCGTAATCCAGTTCAGCACGGTCCATCTTAGCGCAATCCGAAGCCAGCACAATTCAAGTGGTGCACTCCATCCCTACAACTGACAAAGTACACGTGGCCTTCATGCCATCAATGACTCATTACGTGGTAACCGTCTGTACACGATCATGCACATTTCAATCAAATAATGCCGTGTCCAATACAATTGGCCCACGATCAAGCAACCGCCAGCGCAGTCTGATGTCTGCGCAGTCCAAAGCAGCGCAATCCAGCTTGCGCAGCCCAGAATAACTAAAAAGTAGTTATTTCCAGAACTCTATAAATAGAGTTTCAAGTCCTTCCTAGAGGGATCATACACGCATACAGAGATCAGAGATCATCACCAGAGATCAGGAGTCCTTGTCAAAGTGCTGCTGCAATCTTCAGAGGCTACCGTCTTCAAAGTTCTCATCGTCCAAGGGATAAAGCGATCGTCATTCAGATCGGATTCCTATAGTTGTACTTTCCCAGAATTCTTGTAATCTTCTTTACAAAGTTTGTTGAAATAAAGATCAACTTTTGTTTTTGCAAACAGAAGCCAGCCCTCCCAACCGCCAATACTACTACGCCGTACTCTATTTTTCGTGCCGTGGTCGGCTCCGACGGACCGCGCAGCCGCGTGCGGCAGACCAGGGGTGCGCGTCGGCGCCTGGGGGATCGGGGTGGGTCGCCAGGGCGTGGGTTCGAGTTAGGGTTTGCTGTTGCTGTCGCGTTCTTTCTCTTCCCATCTCATCGTTATATAAACAGTGTATATATATTCTCGGCTAATCAGTAAACCGAACAGGGGTTGGGCCTAGCTCGGCTAAGTTTAGGCTCGAGTTAGCTCTCGGTTTGGGATTGTAACATGGTTAGGCTGGGCTGGGAGTGGTTTACCAATACTACTGATAGCCAGACCTCCGCCCCTTGTATTTGGGCCACAAGCTGCACATGCGACCCCGAAAACACTTAGGCCTGCTCCTACAATATGTGGTGCTCCAAATGCCCACAAATGTTGCAAGCTTAGCTGCCAACAAAATATCACCAATTATCTTTTCTTTTCTTTTTATCTCTTAATATATATATATATATATATATATATATATATATATATATATATATATATATATATATATATATATATATACATACATACACACACACATACACTCTGAGCAAAAACATATATATTTATATATACTTCCAAATAAAAACTAGAAAATACTATAACAATAAAAACTAGAAAATACATACACACACACATACACTCTGAGCAAAAACATATATATTTATATATATGTTATAGTATTTTCTAGTTTTTATTTGGAAGTATATATAAATATATATGTTTTTGCTCAGAGTGTATGTGTGTGTGTGTGTGTGTGTGTGAGTGTGTGTGTGTGTGTATATATATATATATATATATATATATATATATATATATATATATATATATATATATATATATATATATATATATATATATATATACCTCGTATATGCATATCAATAAATACTCAGTTACCCCAAAAATATTAATAATATTTATACATATATTTTTTCGAGCGTAAGGCTTCAACATAAAATATGTACATTTACTTAATATTTATTTACCCATAACCGAAAATAGCTCATAATAAATATATTTCTATATATATATATATATATATATATATATATATATATATATATATATATATATAATCCAGATAAATCCCAAATCCAACATATTTGTTAAAGAAATTATTTACTAAATTACCAATAAAATATTATTTAACATCAAGGACTCGTAATATATAACCACGTTTGGGGAAAATCGTCTACTAGGTTACTAAATTAGAATACTGCTACCCAATGCATGTCTATAATGACGTCTTGGGATGCACTATATGACTACCTGGGCTTGGGCTTAGTTCGGACTAGTTTGGTACAACCTGGTCTTCTATACGTCGATAAATTAATTAATAATTAATTAAAACAACTATGGAGGTTAGGTCGCAACTTGGCCTGGTTTTCCTAGTTAGAACATCACTATGGCTCGGTCTTCTCTATCAGGGCTAATACACTAGTTAAAGCATGCCACTACACTGTCCGTGCCACGGTTCCTAGTCGCCTTGTACTCCAATTCCTAACCATGGCTAAAATCATCTACCGTATAAACTAACTATTTAATTATTTATAAAAATCTAAAAATCACCATTTAAATCAAATAAATAATAGAAAAAAATAATTCAAAAAAAAAATTTCGGGAAGGGAGGCTACAAATCTACCCACCTTAAAAATAATTTCGTCCTCGAAATTCTAAGTCATAACTATTCCTTAAAATTCAAGGTTTACTATTTCCTTAATCTCCTCAAATTTAATTTCTCAAAATATTTTATAACCTTCTCAAGCCATTTCATAGCTCCGAATACTTGAGGACTTCTACTCACCTTTGGTCACACTACTCCTCAAAATACGGTCACTAAAATCTTATAATCCTCTAACTACTGTCTAACAATCCTTCCAACAGATATCTAGGGCATATGGCATCTATAATCCCTCATATCTACAAACAACCAAATATTCAATAGTCAAGCAATATTATACTATAATTTAAGAATTTCTGATAGATCCTAAACAGCACGATCGTTCGTCATCCCGAAATAGAAGGAGACAAAAATTAATGGTTTGGAAGTCAAGGAAGAATAATCGAGAGCAAATATGGAGTTTTCAAGGACGTAGAGAATTTCTAGGAGAATTTTCAAAGCAGTGTGGATTGAGATGCATAAGGGTTTAGTCAAATTTGCAGGCTCGTATCAGTACAATTATGTAACCGATACGATATACTCTGACCTGCATGGGCCACCAAAAAAACTTGTCACGACCCGCACCCGCTTTTCGGACGCGAGCTCGTGAGCAAGCCAGCTACGTATCGAGCGGACTCCAGCCCGACTCGAGTACGTAAACGCTGTCACGGCTAGGGTAAACTGCCATATATATATATACATCCATATATATACACCTCGTATATGCATATCAATAAATACTCAGTTACCGCAAAAATATTAATAATATTTATACATATATATATTTCGAGCGTAAGGCTTCAACGTAAAATATGTACATTTACTTAATATTTATTTACCCATAACCGAAAATAGCTCATAATAAATATATATATTTATATATATATATATATATATATATATATTATATATATATATATAAAAAAAAAAAAATATATATATATATATATATATATATATATATATATATATATAAAATATATATATATATATATATATATATATATATATATATAAAATATATATATATATATATATATATATATATATATATATAATATATTATATATTATATATTTTATATATATATAATAAAAAAATATAATATATATTATATATATATAATATATATATATATATAATAAAATATTATTTAACATCATGGACTCATAATATATATATATAGCCACATTTGGGGAAAATCGTCTACTAGGTTACTAAATTAAAATATTGCTACCCAATGCATGTCTACAATGACGTCTTGGGATGCACTATATGACTACCTGGGCTTGGGCTCAGTTCGGGCTAGTTTGGTACAACCTGGTCTTCTATACGTCGATAAACTAATTAATAATTAATTAAAACAACTATAGAGGTTGGGTCGCAACTTGGCTGGTTTTCCTAGTTAGAACATCACTATGGCTCGGTCTTCTCTATCAGGGCTAATACACTAGTTAAAGCACGCCACTGCACTGTCCATGCCACGGTTCCTAGTCGCCTTGTACTCCAATTCCTAATCGTGGCTAAAATCATCTACCGTAATAACTAACTATTTAATTATTTATAAAAATCTAAAAATCACTATTTAAATCAAATAAATAATAGAAAAAATAACTCAAAAAAATTTTTGGGAAGGGAGGCTACAGCATGGGCCACCACTAAAAATGTGTCACGACCCACACCAGTGTAGGGGTACGAGAAGTGGGTACGTCCAGCCTACGCCGCAGTGTCGGTGGTAGAACGATGTTCTAGGTTACTATCTAATCAACAACTCACGTAATTATATAATGTACTTGTCAAATCTCAACTCCGAACGGAGGACAAGTATAGATATAATAAAATCTCAATCACAGTCTAAGCACGATATGATAACACTAAAGTTTATAACTAAAGACTAAACAACAACAAATATAAACTACTAAATAATAATATCTCAAACAAACTCAATATCTCAAGTTATTACAATTCACGTTTTAAACATGAATCTAAAGCAAGTCTACTAGCTAGTCTCCTGGTCACTCCTGATTGTCGGGGCCAAAGGTAGCTAAACTATCTCCTGGTCCATAGTAAGTAGGGCAAGTTTCCTCGGGGCAAGCATCTATAATATTTTCAACAGGTCCAGTCAGGACAGGAACGAGCATAACTCATTTAGAAATCCTAAGTAAATGACAAAGAACTATGAAGCAATTATAGACAGTTATATTGATGAACATGGCAGTTTTATACAGGTAGCGATGTAGAGAACAGTTAAAGTACAAGAGAAGTAAGGTAACAAAACAAGAGAAGAAACATGGCAAGAAAGACTGTAAAACAAGATCTAGCTGAACTAGAGTAACATGATATAAGTACAGACAGTATAATATGAGTCAAGTAAAATCCCAATGTGAATCCAGACAATATAAATCTAATACCTGATAAATCCAGCACAAGATGAGTCCAGTATAAGGTGAGTCCAGTCAGTGATCAATGATTCCAGGGTGAGTCCAGACTATATTCTAACAGTGTGTTTTCAAACACCGAGATCGACATGTAAACGGCTGTAGGTAATACGGCACACCGCACACTCGATCAAGTGTGGGATGGCTATCTTTCCAGTATAATTTCAAGGGAGTAGTTCCAGTATTTAGGAATGTTCACATGTCTACTCCAATATTTTCCCGTCCAACAAGTGCAAATGAATCCTTAACCCAACACGAAAATAAGTACAAGTCCAGCCAGCACATGAATGATACCAGTAAGTGATTCTAGTATGTAATTCCAGTAGGTAATGCCAGCAGTAGTTCCAAAAATGGAGGCCAGACATGAATAAATGAGTATCGCATGAAATGGATCCAGCAATATTAAATCATGTTTGTAGCAGAGAATCAAATAGAACTAACTAGAACTGAAGTACAGTAATCGACAAGTAAATGAAAGAACTACCAGAGAATGTACTCGCCTGATACCCTGAATGACTGATGTATATCAGATGTCTGAACCGGAGTCACAATGTTCTAATCAAAGCAACATGGGTTATAATGTATTCAATATAAAGTAAATGAAGTTTACGATGCAATCTACATGATTTCTAAGCCAATCTAGGTCAAAGTCAAACTTGGTCAACTCTTGGTCAACCCAAGTCAACATCTAATCAAACTAGGTCAACAACAAGGCTATCTTGGTCAACGGGTCAAACTTAAGCTAGCAAGGGTCAATTGGTCAAACTTTGGTCAATTCTAGGGTTTTGGGTCAACTAAGTCAATTTCTAGTCAAGCTAGGTCAATTGGTCACATATTGACTCAACGTTGACTTTTGGTCAACTCTCAATCTAACTGGGTCAACTTCTAGGTTATACTAACTTATAACCTAACTATAGGCATATATATATATATATAATATATATATATATAAGATACTAGACCTATATCATATCACAATATCTAGATGGCCTCACTAATCTAGTACATACATATCTTACATATATAAGTATCTCAAAATCTCCGACCAAAATACATATCATAACTCAATATCTTAACCCAGACCATATACCATACCCATACCTATACTTGACCACATGCTATAGGTAATATCCTCATCTAAAAACTCAACACAAAAATATGATACTCAATATCCAACAATTTATAATGTAATATTACCTTAACATGGTATCTAGCCAACACTAGGTCAATACCCGCATAACCATATACTCATGGCTAGCTATCCTTACCAAACCCTTGGCCTTACCTATTCTAAACATTATCTTGCCTTCCCATACAACATCTCCTATCTATATACCTATTGTTTAACACTATATATCCCTCATATGGGACACACACATACATGAGAGGCTACTCCTAGGTATTGCCCTACAGCTGCCATGTAGAAAGTGGCTAATTGGCCCTATCTTCACTGCCACCTTGCTATTACTCAAGTATCTAAACCCTCACAACACTCTAATACATATATACCTCTCCTCTCATACACACACACCCACACACACACACACACACACACACACACACACACACACACACACACACACATATATATATATATATATATATATATATATATATATATATATATATATATATATATATGTCAACACTCAAACACATGCCTCATAAGCCAGAACCCCAAAGTCAAGACCTCACACATATAAATCAATGCTGTTATTACATCTCCTATTGTTGCTGCATTTCACTCTCTATTTTTGCCACATCTAACCTGAACCCTCAAACCTAAGAATAATTATCCCAAAATAAGAAAACTGAGAACAACTCATAAACCCAAGCCATTGCATTCAATCTCGGATTCCTATTCTACAAACCAAAATCAACCACAGCATCAAGGAAGACCTATTTAACCACATAAATTATAAAATTAACCCAGGAATGGGAAATGAGAATTCCCAGTTCAACCAAAAACTTGGGAATAAATCTAACATCAATATACATATGGGAAACTCAAAAATAATTTGAAATCAAACCCAACTCCTAAATCAAATCACACATCAACCAGGGAGCTTATCACAATATCAATGAATATATTCAAATTCAAAACCCAAATCAAAACCTATTTCGAAATATCCCAAAACTGGAAACATAACAAAGTCATGTGAACATAAATTTTGAAAGTCCAAAGCAACAAAACTTTAAAATAACATAGTGAATCAAGTGTACAGTCCTAGGTACATATCAGGCATGTCCACGTGTCCATACGTGGCTAATGAGTGGACACGAAGTGTCAAAAAAACGAAATCCAACAGTGTCAAAAACTATGAACAGCCACTCCTCATGCGGCCATGTCGTGTCCATTTGGACTCGACACAGTGTACGAGGCAAGTCATGCTCGTGTACACGTGTAGAGGGGTTATAGGGCTAGGGACTGAACACCCTGATATGTGTCTAGGTTGTGTCATTTCGTGTCAATCAACGCATATCAGTGAGTGATTTTCCGTACGTGTGTGCAGTGGTCGAATTAGTACGAGTGCAATAACATGTCCGATACGACACGAGGTATCCTGAAACTTGGGGAGGGGCCTGACAGTCATGGCCCCTACCTCCATGCCAAGTTTCATGGGTCCATGTGCCGTATACAGAGAGAAATGAAGGTTGGGCAGCAAGACAGTGCAGGAGGTCTCGTGCACGTGTCCCCGTGTTCTAAAATAGTGTCCAAATAATGCTAAAATCGACTCAGTCGATTAAGGTTATGATATACACATGTTAGGCTACACAATTAGTTTTGAAAATTACAAAATAAATTCCTATGTGGCATTTCACCAAATACTTATTTAAAAACACCGACACGTGTCCGATACGGACACCAAACCAAGTCCAATTCCTACTAAACTTGAGGGACAGCTAGGGTATACCTAAATAAATGTAACTATGGAAGTAAATTGGGAATTCGAAGGTGTTTGATAGGTTTTACCTATTGAGGGTGAAACCTCAATGTAAAGGCCTTGAAATAGCTTCTCCCCAACTTGCAATGATCCCAAGCCCTTGAATCCTTGCTAGCTAGTCCTCAATAGCCTCCACACTAGGAATATAGTCCAATGCAATTGGTTTGGTCCAATTTGGTGGAGAAATGAGGAATCTAGGGTGATTTGGGGAAGAACACTATTAGGGTTTTGTGTAGGGATGAAAAGAGGCTAGGTATTTATGAAGAGATGATTAAATAGGGAAAGGATGGGCTTGATGGCTGTTGTAAATGATTAGGGTTAGGGTTTTGCAAGGCTAGATGAGTGGCTAAGGCTTCTCCACATAAATTCAAGTCCATTCATTGGTCCAATTTAGTCCTAAGGCTTTCTTTCTACAAATATCTTAAGAAAAATATCCTACTACAATAATATCTAGATATTACTAACCTTGTCATGATGGATGCTTCTAATCTAATATCTAGGCTCATGACTAATATCTAGATTAGCTTAACTTCTAGGTTAGTCCCTAACAATTCAATTAGCACAATATTAATTAATCAAAATTCATTTTCATTAATAAGTCAAAAATGACCAAAATATCCTTAGGCTAAAAAGTTGTAATTAGTCATCCTAATCACATGGTTAGGACTCCTTGGTCATGGTTAGTCTCCAGGTCATGCAGTCTCTTGGGTTATACTAGCAAAACATCAAAATCATAAGTCACAGATTTAAATAGTTTTAAATTAAAAATCACCAAAAATCACAATATGATTTAAATATCATTATTAAATGATTATAATTACAAAAGTTCAAAATTACCCTTATTTTTGAAAAGTGGGTGTTACAGTATCTTGTTACGTCCCTTTGAGGACATGGTTATCTCTCGAGGTGTATGCTTTGGTGACTTTTTGCAGGTGTTCTAGCCAAGGCCGTGATCTTCTTCATTCCTTCGAAGGTGATTGCCCTTAGTTCGTCTTGTCATTTTTATCTATCCTTTCCTTGTATATTTCTCTCTTCTAAAATAGTTGGTAGTAGATTTGTCTCCGCTCAACTACATGTATAAATAACAAATTTCATAGTTGATTTATATTATTATTCTCGTATTTGGTGGATGAGATTTAGTTATTATGGTTTAATGCATTTTACAGCTTATGTATACATACGGGGGCTCCATATATTGGAGTATGGTTCGTATGTATACAGCTGGCATATCTACGTTCTTCGTCCTAAGTATTTTGGGACTAGGGCGTTATACACGCCCTCGACACTCTTGAATGCTTATACAATCCTTTAAGTCCTTATGTATAATATGTTGGCTTACTTAGTTTACCTTGAACAGAAAAGATCGTACGGTAAGTATGGTAAGTTGTGCATGTTATTCCTATGCGAGACTTGATATCAGTAACACGAAATAGGCTTTAAATCATATGCCGTGAAACTGATCCTAAGGCAAGATTAGTAAGACAATAACTGATAGATGGTGCACAAAAAGTAAAATGAACGTATTTGGTAATGATAACGAGTGGGCGAGCTAGCCTTCCCACCAGTGCATAACAATGTACTGATAACCACATAGTCTGTTTGCAGGGTGCGAGAGAACCTCGTCGAGTGTGAAGACTTCCCTCGAAATGTGCTAAGGCATGGAGCTAACTCTAGAGCCTTGGAGCGTTGCAGAGGAACTGAAGCAACATATACAGGACATAATGTATCGGAATATTGACATGAATCATTCCATCTGGTAAGCCACTTGGCACGCCTTTTATATTTCAGAGAAAGAAAGAGCATGAGCGAATTGTAATCTTGGCCTAGCGCCGCTTGTAATACTTCTTGAATATCAATAAAGACTATTGAGTTGTTTTAATTTATGTTCATTTACTTTCTGCTGCAAATGGGGACACTTTTTGTGACTCTGTGGCCTAACTTAAATCGGCCATTTCTGAACTTGGCCTTGCACGAGCGCAACCTAGGCTCGTGCGACATCACGCCTTAGCGAGGATGATCGCTCCTCCGGGAGTGGGGCGTCACAAGTACCGGGACCAGTTGTGATAGTTTTGACTTTATTTTGTTATAGGATAGATGCTATAATGGTGGAATATTTCATAGGAGGGTTATTATTTAAGGTATGAATGAGTAGGATAAAACATATCTACTAGAAAGGTCGACTAGAATAGAGAGGTATTTTATTTTACAGGAGTTCTAGGAATTCCTTTTAATAGATGGATAGACATTCTTATCCCTGCCAAAACAGATAGGGTGGATTAAAAGTTTTACATAACCATGGAGATTTGTTAGGAAATAAGAATAGAATTTTTCCTGATAACTAGAGATACGATTTGAGAGATTATAAATTTAGTATTAGTTATAGTTCCCTAAGCACTGCCATGTGGTAAACTTTAGAAAGTATGGCTTGAGACTTTTGTTATGGGAAGAATGGTTCGGTAAGCCTTGTACTTAAGGATGGACCTAAGTTTGTGTAGAACCATTATCATATGAATTTTGTCGAAGAATATAGAATCCATGCTTTACAGGACTAGGTGCTTAGCTAAGGTTGAATTCTATAGGTACTCTCCCATGGTATAAGTCAGAATAGAGTGTAGTATAAGGCCTAACCCTAATGAGCAACCTTGGAATCATTAAACTAAATATTCCTACCTTTTGTCTAAGATAGGGTCTAGAGTAAAAGTACTAGAGAAATTACTATCAAATGATAATATCAAGACAATATATGACCTACGAGTGTTTGATAGAGTAGGAAGATCTGAGTTAGAATAAAATATCATCTATATACATGGTAAGACTAGTCTTGAAAAGACCTATAGAAGGCCAAGACTAGAAGATTGACCAACATGTTTATGTATCTATTTGGCTCAGCCTCGACCTTTACCAGTAGTTAGTTGTAAAATGGTTAGCCATACTTGTAACAATTGTATAGATTGCTTATAATTAGAAGGGGTAGATTATTAACTGTATTGCTAAAGAGGTTTGTTATATAACATCTAGGAGTATAGTATAGAGCTTAAGGATTTATAGAGTTTAATGATTAATTGTGATTTTTTATCCCTGTGGTTAGTCATAGATAAAAACTTGAGAGCCAAGTTAGAAGCCTTACCTTAACTAGACTAGTATCCCATCAACGATACAGATTAGTTAGGAATTCCAGAGGGTTCATAACCAGAATAATTGTGTTTGGATTAAGGTGTACATAGTGGTATATTCACAGTAGTAGAACACCATGATGCTGGGAGTGACATTTAAGGAAAATCAGGCATTATAGGATTGAGGGACTAGAGAAGAGAAGGTAGGATATAAGAATTTCAAGGAGATATAAGTTAGGCTATGGATTTTACGATTAGTTAATCGTATTTTTAAGAAATCAATGTCATCCTAGGAAATTCGAATTGATTGGCCGGTTACAAGCCTGAT
This sequence comes from Iris pallida, assembly GCA_029216955.1. Classification (NCBI taxonomy): domain Eukaryota; kingdom Viridiplantae; phylum Streptophyta; class Magnoliopsida; order Asparagales; family Iridaceae; genus Iris; species Iris pallida. The sequence continues at coordinate 11,184,488 of JANAVB010030219.1, forward strand.
TAGCGGTGAACTGCTCCTTCTGTTAGTAACCGAGGGTCATGGACTGCCATGGTACATGGTCCACCCCTTGTCCTTATAAGGTTGGGCTATTGTGATATGACAGCCTATGAACAGGAGTGGCGACACAGAGGTCCTTTGGCCAGATCATGGCTATAGGATGTATTTTATCTCGGTGCAATATGACACCTCTTGTCATTGTTTGATGTAGTGGCATCACCTTTCCTCGATGTTAGGATATGTGCTTGCTAATATGACTCTGGGTATAGTTTTGGTTTAAACCATACCGCTATCCTTTCATTTTGTGATCCACAAGTGATTTTCTTATCCCTTTATGGGATTAGGTGTCACGACCCGTGCCCGCATAATCTGGTACGAGTACATGGATGCATCCATCCTACACTGTGGTATCGGCGATAGTTAGCTATTTAGACCTCGATAATTACCAACTAATCACAAAAATTGATCTTTTGTTTAATCATAAAACTAGTAAAAGATATAAAACCAAAACCATGCCCACGTACAATCATAGCATCTACTATTACTTTGAGTACATAGTACCTATTCAATCCTCAGAGACAAATCCGGTAATCCATATCCACAAAGAAATAATACAACTCATACGTTTGTCTCATTAAAACCATCTGCTACATAATCACATATACAATCTAAATCTTCTAGAGCCTAAGTCGTCGCCCAATCCAAATCCATCATCATGCCCTGGCCTAATATGTCACAGATTCAGTCAGAAAAGAAGCAAAGTACATCCATCCAAACAAATATCGCATGATACAAAATAAAGCAATAAAGTAAATACAGAAAATGAATGAACCAGAAAATATGACACGGAATAATGTCACGCGACGCAACCTGCGACATGAACAACTATGGGAATAACCATGATCAAGAATAAACACTACTATAAACTATGTGCAATCGAAGTACTATGTTCATGTGGTCAGGCTGGGGTAATACAACACATCCGAAGATAGCTATTAATGATAAAAATATGGCATGACATACGTGAGATATATGTGTGATGTTTACAATATTTATGATAATATAGGTGTGACCACATACCTACTTGGCATTTTCCCTCTCCCGAGATACCAAACAATATCAATAACGATATGGGACACAAGTTATGATCATTATACAATACACGGTCAATAAACAAGTCACGATCATGACAATGAATAATAAATATGAATCACGATCAAGAAACATGATCACGATCAATAAACAGGATCATGTGTCAAACTGTGTCGCAAATAAAACATGTCATGACAAGAAAATATTATATTTATAATATATTGAGGAATATGAGTAAGGTGTGTACTTGTCTTGGTTCCAATGTTGACTTGGCTACTAGTCCAGAACCTAAAATAATACCAGAGTTTATAAATAGGGCTCCAAACACATATATTTAACAATTGACTAATACTAGGCCCAACCAAAACTATGACCCAAAATCTAATTACTAAAAGGTTTCTAGAGAAAACCCATAATAATTTCTAAAACCCAAAGTTTATCTGCTTATTTCTCTATCAAAGCCCAAAGAGTTAAACCTAAAACCCATTAAAATATCAGTCCAAATAATTATATTTCTTTTATCTCTTTTACAACTCAGGACCACAGCCCACTAGCTAGTGGACTGGACCCAACCCACTATTAAACTAATTTTTTTTCTTTTTTTTCTTTTTCTTAAACCCAACTCTGGACCAAGCACGAAGCCCTCAGGCTCGACCCAACCACCATTACTGATACTTCTTTTCTTTCTACTTTTCTTTCTTTTTTCTAAAGCCTTTCATCTCGGCCCACTGGCCCACTGGCCCAACCTAAACTAGTACCAGGCCTCTATTGACCTATACCTCCCCCACTCACACTCTCTCTCTCTCTCTCCTCACAAGTATTCTCTAGAAAGAATGAAGAGGAAAAAGAGGCTGGAGAAGAAGAAAAAGAATGAAGAAGGAGGAGTGGCTCACCTGAGGCTCATCCAAGCAGCGCTATGTAGAGGCTCTGGCAGGAATAGAGACAGTCGGTGACAGGAAAGATGGCTACTCGGTCAGATCTGACTGGGATCGAGACGGTAGAAGAAGCGGTGGCCGGATCAAGGCTGAGAATTCGAAAGCAATGGCGACACTGGAGTGTGGGCCCGTTGGAGAGGTGGTCGCCGTTAGATCGGCTATTGGCGGCGGCTACAACCTTAATGTGACCTTCTGACCGATCTGGTCGAGATGGTGACCAGCAACAGAGGAACAAAGAAGGTCCAGGCGGCGGATCTGGGTGTTCAGTTGGTCGCCGAGGAGGAAGAAGACGATTAGGGTCGAACCACGCGGTAGCAGCTCAAACGCCTCCTCGAGACATACGGTACGATGCTCGAGGACAACGTGGTGCTCGAGGCGGTGACTCGGTCAAATCTGGCCATGATCAAGACGGTAGAAGAAACGGTGGCCGGATAAAGGCTAAGAAGTCAGAAGCAATGGCGACAATAGAGTACGGGCCCACTGGAGAGGTAGTCGACGTTGGATCGGCTGCTGGTAGTGGCTACATCCCCGATGCGGCCTTCTGACTGATCTGGTCTAAATGGCGACTAGCGACAGAGGATCGAAGAAGGTCCAGGCGGCGGATCTGGGTGCATCATGCAACAAATGTCGTATGATACAAAATAAAGCAATAAAGTAAATGCAGGAAATGAATAAACCAAAAAATGTGACGCGAAATAATGTCACACGATACAACCTGCACGAACAACTATAGGAATAACCATGATCAAGAATAAACATGACTATAAACTATGTGCAATCGAAATACCATGTTCAATATGTTATCAGGTTGGAATAATACGGCACATCCGAAGATGGCTATTAATGATGAAAACACGACATGACATACATGAGATATATGTGTACTATTTACAATATTTACAATAATATAGGTGTGACAACATATATACTTGTCATTTTCCCTTCCCGAGACATAAAACAATATCAATAACGATATGGGACATAAGTCATGATCAATATACAATACACGATCAATAAATAAGCCCAACCTGGACCCAGTCCAGGCCTTCCTTTACCTACCCCCTTCCTCTGCTCACTTACACACTCTCTCCTCATGAGTATTCTCTAGGAAGAATGAAAAGAATGAAGAAGAAGATGTTGATAAAGAATAAAGAAGAAGGCGGAGAAGAAAAAGAATAAAGAAGGAGAAAGAGGAGCGACTCACCTGAGGCTCGTCTAGGTGGTGGCTCTGACGGGAGTGGAGACAGCTGGTGACAGGAAAGGTGCCGACCCGGTCAGATCTGGCCGCGATCGAGATGGTGGAGGAAGCGGTAGTGATCGAGGATTAGAAGTCAGAAGCAGCGATGACACTGGAGTGTAGGCCGGCTAGAGAGGTGATAGCCATAAGATCGACTGCTGGCGGTGGCTGCAGCCTCGAAGTGGCCTTATGTCCGATCTGATTGAGATAGCGACTAGCGGCGGAGGATCAAAGCTGGTCCAAGCGGCAGATCTGGGTGCTCAACTCGTCGTTGAAGAGAAAGAAGAAGATCATGGTGGAACAACGAGGTGGCGGCTCAAATGCCTCCTTGAGACTCACAGCGCATTGCTCGAGGACGGCATGGCACTCGTGGAGAGGAGATCGACAGTCGAGGATCTCGACGCTCGAGGATGCGGCGCCCGAGGAGACTCTGGTGAGGTCAGCGGTTCTCGGCCAAGGCAGTTCCAGAGGACTACAACGCTCGAGGAAGAGGCAGGCCCGATGGCTCACCGATCAGTGGTAGAGGCCTTCTCGGCCAGATCGAGAACTACGGTTGCGTCCAAGGAGTTCAGCATGAGGGTAGCTGTGTCCAAGAAGATCAGACATAGCGATGATACGGTGGTAGTGCTCGGCCAACGGTGACATGGCAGCAGTGTTGGTCGGATACAACAGAGAATATGAATTAGGGTTAGGTTTAGGGTTTTGGGACTATTTGTAATGGTGTCGTATCCTCAAGTACATGATACAAAGTTTAGGATTTGAAGTTGGGTGTCTAAAAGTGTTTGTGTCCTCGAGGTAGAACCCGAGGACACAAGGAATTGGTGGAAATGGGTCATGTCATGTCGGATACGAGGAGATGTAAATATAATAGTTAGATAATTTAATGAAATATGGTGGACACGTCGACATGGCTAGACATGGGCATGATGGGTTTATGGGTGAGTACGAGTGATTAGTACTAACAATAATTAGGGGTATTTATATGTGTGATTAGGAATAATCTAGATCTACTAAGCACATGGTTAAAAAATTCCTAAAATATTCCAAAGAATATTTCCTAGGAATATGCTAGATCCCATATAATATTCCTTGGGATTAAAAAAAATCCTAATTAATTAGAGGGCTTCTAAGGACTTCCCGCTAATCATCTAGCTAAGTATGATATAGAACATATGATTGAAATATCACTCCACTTCGAAGAATTTACCAAATTATCATTCCACCTCCCACTACCAAAATTTATCGATTTAGCGACGGCCAAATCTGTCGCCAATCCGACGGTAATTACAATTAGCGACCGATCACTGACGGATTTTGGCCAAAAAATTCCGTCGGCAATCAGCTCGTCGCTAATAACTGCCCGTCGCTACATAGTCGTGAAGCGACGGAATAGCGACGGCTTTTCGACTTAACAATACAAAGCAGTAGCGGTGACTTTCCGACAGACTAGCGTCCTTTTCAAGTATTAAGTACTGAAATGTGTAGACAATAGCGACGTAAATTTTTGTCGGTAACCCGTCGTAATAGCGTATCAGAGTGTATCATGCCGTCGCTAATCTGTCGACGCCTTCGATAACAAAGGACGGATTAGCGACGGTTTTCTGACGAAAAATCCGTCGATCAGCTTCTGGAAATTCATGTCATTTCCAACAACATGGCGACGGATAAGTCGTCGCTATTTCGTCGATATATATCGACGGAATACGGACGGATTAACCGTCGATCTTGTTCTGGAAATTCTTGGTATTTCCAGAACAAGGGCGACGGATAGGTCATCGCTATTCCGTCGAACAATATACCATACCGACGGATAATCCGTCGACCATCCGTCGCTACCTGGAAACATTTTCAAATCTCCAGTTAGCGACGGAATAGCCGTCGAAAAGTAGTCGGAAACTGGTAGTAACCGTCGCAAAACGGTCACAAGTCCGTCGCTAACTGAGAATATTTTGAAAAAAAATTACAGCGCTTTCCCTTTTCGCAAAAATTTGCATAAACCAAACCAATATATAATGCACACCAATTATCCAACAATCACATAGACCAAATATATTATGCACACCAATTATCCAAGAATCACATAGACCAAATATGCACATACGAATTTAATGCACACCAATTATCCAAGAATCATATAGACCAAACCAAATTAATATAAAATAGACATCAATTATCCGGAAGAGTAATCTAATATCCATCGTTATAATCCGATCATAGCACAAATATTCCAAATTTTTCACAAATATTCCAAAACACATAGGAAAGAGTTGGCCAGTTACAGTAACCTAATATCCATCGTTATAATCCGATCATAGCACAAATATTCCTAAATTTTCACAAATATTCCAAAACACATAGGAAAATCGACTTTGGCCTCAACAAAGACCACAAGTCAGACGATGAATCCTCACAGCCAGGGATGATAGTTGCGTTGAGGCATGTACCATTCTATCAGCCACTTTGCATACGAAGGCTCAATCTGGTTGAGGTCTTCTGTAGGGACAGGAGGGTCGGTCCCGATGCTACTACTCTCTGACGGTAGCTCCTCCTTAGCTTCAAGCTTGGGAGCAATCTCTTTCCTGATGGTCATCGGTTCTTCCTTGACCTCGACCTTTGGTAACACCTTCTCCTTAACATTCACCGGCTCTTGTTTGACGACGGAGACTTCCTCCGTGTCGACCTCTAAGGGTTTCTTGCCTCGACCCCTTCCTCGACTAGCAGCACCACCTCGACGAGTCCTAGGAGCCATCTTTCTGAAAATAGAAATTTTCATATAGGGTAAAGAAATTTACTCAAGTTATAAAAGTTGTGACGTTGGTTTTTTGCGTTCATCATCATTAGAGGGAGCAGCACTGGAAAAGTTGTGACGTTGGTAGCATGAGAGAGTAAAAATCTGTATCACAAGACTAACAGAATTACTATGTAATCATGTACTCACCAATAACCGGATGTAACTGGAGTCGTTGGGCCTATCGTGCAGTAATTTGTGGATCCGCTGGTATAGGCCAGATATACTTAGTATCTAGTGTATCAGATTAGTATCGGTCTATCGGTTTGGTATAGGACGTATCATATTGGTATTGGCCTTAACAAATTGGTATCGTCCTATATCCGATATGTACATGTATCGGCCGAATAGCTAGGATTCATATTGGCCTTATCGATTTGGTATCGGTCATATCCGATAGGCATCGGCCGTTTGGATTAGTATAGACTATTTTGGATTAGTATCGTGGAAGGTTTAGTAACAACTGTACTTGGATTTCTCTCTTCTCGAGCTAGAATACCATTGCAAGAGAATCACCAGATCGTGATTGGCCAGTTACAGTAACATACATACTTCCTTTTCCATCAGAAAAAGCGAGATTGAAAAGGAAGTATGTATGTTCTGTAACTGGCCATCTACGCTCTCGTGACTCTCTTACAATGATAATCTAGCTCTAGAAGAGAGAAATCCAAGTACAGTTGTTACTAAACCTTCCACGATACTAATCCGAAATGGTATATAATAATCCAACACGGCCGATACCTATCGGATATGACCGATACCAAATCGATAAGGCCAATATGAATCCTAGCTATACGGCCGATACATATCGGATAGGACGATACCAATTCGCTAAGACCAATACCAACCGATACGGCCCATACCAAAATGATAGATCGATACTAATCCGATACGGTCAATACTTATAAGTACCTACGGTCCAGGAGGTTGATCCGCTAGTACATCCATGTACGATCAACGAAGTAACGATCCATTTCAATTTGGATATAAAAATCTGTATCGTAAGACAAACTAAACATAATCAGTTCTATTTCACATGCTTAATTGCCAAGTATGGGAACGAATGGCTCAGAACACAACCCAAAATTCATTCTAGCATACATTAGTGTGAATCATCTATGTTCTGTACATATAGTGTAGTATATGTTCTTATCGTATCTAGTATCTGAAGGATGTAACAGAATCAAGATGAACTCACATAATGTAATACTAAGACATCATCTACTACTATATAAGATATAGTGATAGGTTGTCGTATCATCATTGCCGAGGGATGAGGGTCGGAGGACAGTCAACTTTATCTACGGATACATAGTTTCTGCCTTGCCAGTCGAATGGCTTAATTGCCAAGTATGGGAACGAATGGCTCAGAAAACAACCTAAAATTCATTCTAGCATACATTAGTGTGAATCATCTACGTTCTGTACATATAGTATAGTATATGTTCTTATCATATCTAGTATCTGAAGGATGTAACAGAATTAAGATGAACTCACATATGTTTACAGTCTTGGTCTCAACTGTCTTCGATTCTATGATCCCATGTCTTAGGTTAAATAAATCACTAACCTCATCACGGTGAGTCTTGGTGTAGCACTCAAATGTGGGGCACCTGTAAATTTGCCGAGGTTTTAAATCATCGATATTGAGTTTTGAACCCTCACGTAGCCTTTCTGCTTCACTTCTAGGGTCGAGCAGCATCTTCTTGCAAGTTTCGGTCTCCAGATACTTAGTGTCAAGATTCTGGACGCTTTCGTAGAGCATGTCAACGCATTCTAGCGTCAATTTCCTCGGCAAAAAATTGACGCTAGGATGCGTTGACATGCTCTACGAAAGCGTCCAGAATCTTGACACTAAGTATCTGGAGACCGAAGCTTGCAAGAAGATGCTGCTCGAGCCTAGAAGTGAAGCAGAAAGGCTACGTGAGGGTTTAAAACTCAATGTCAATGATTTAAAACCTCGGCGAATTTACAAGTTCCCCATATTTGAGTGCTACACCAAGACTCACCGTGATGAGGTTAGTGATTTATTTAACCTAATGTAGTAATCTTGTAATTTAAAGTTGGAAGAACATGCAAGTAGCCTTATAGTTTCTGCCTCACCAGTCGAATGGCTTAATTGCCAAGTATCGGAACGAATGGCTCAGAACACCACCCAAGATTCATTCTAGCATACATTAGTGAGTTCATCTTGATTCTGTTACGTCCTTCAGATACTATATACGATAAGAACATAGATGATTCACACTAATGTATGCTAGAATGAATCTTGGCTTGTGTTCTGAGCCATCCGTTCTGATCAAGCATCTTCCTTCTCCTCTCCTCCACCATGGCTCTGAACCAATCTGCTCCTCCCTACTTCCCTTCTTTTTATTTGACTCTCTGAGCCACATATGACATCCAGCTCAAGTGTAGAGTCGGGAGAGAAGAAGTAGGCAGGAAGATGAGGGGGAAGCAGCACAGCCGGCGGCATGACCCGGAGGAAGTACAGAGGTTTTCTTCAACAGCCGTAGGAGAACTATAAGGATATATCTTTTCACAACATATCACCTTGTCAAAGACCCTTAATGTGACAACCATGTTACCGCGGTGTCGGAAGACTAACATGTCATAATTTTCCAAGCCGTGTGTTTTGACATAATCCTCCAAACTCTTTCCTGCTATGTAATAATGCAAGATTACTACATAGGAGGAAAGAGTTGGAAAGATTATGTCAAAACACACGGCTTAGAAAACTTATGACATGTTAGTCTTTCGACACCGCGGTAACATGATATTCACATGAAGGGTCTTTGACAAGATGACATGTTGTGAAAAGATATATCCTTATAGTTCTCCTACGGCTGTTGAAGAAAATCTCTGTACTTCCTCTGGGTCATGCCGCCGGCTGTACTGTTTCCCCCTCCTCTTCCTGTCCACTTCTTCTCCCCCGACTCTACACTTGAGCTAGATGTCATATGTGGCTCAGAGAGTCAAATAAAAAGAAGGGAAGTAGGGAGGAGCAGATTGGTTCAGAGCCATGGTGGAGGAGAGGAGAAGGAAGATGCTTGATCAGAACGGATGGCTCAGAACATAAGCCAAGATTCATTCTAGCATACATTAGTGTGAATCATCTATGTTCTGTACATATGGTGTAGTATATGTTCTTATCGTATCTAGTATCTGAAGAACGTAACAGAATCAAGATGAACTCACTAATGTAATACTAAGACATCATCTACTACTATATAAGATATAGTGATAGGTTGTCGTATCATCATTGCCGAGGGATGAGGGTCGAAGGACAGGCAACTTTATCTACGGCTACATAGTTTCTGCCTCGCCAGTCGAATGGCTGCAGGGACTATGTCCCGATCACCATGTCGTACCGTAGACTAATGCAAATGGAGCTGAAAATATCCGTCGCTAATCGGTCACTAGTCCGTCGGTAACTGAGAATTTTTTTGAAAAAAAATTGCAGCACTTTCCATGTTCACAAAAATATGCATAAACCAAACCAATATATAATGCACACCAATTATCCAAGAATCATATAGACCAAATATGCACATACGAATTTAATGCACGCCAATTATCCAAGAATCATATAGACCAAACCAAATTAATATAAAATAGACATCAATTATCCTGAAGAGTAACCTAATATCCGTCGTTATAATTCGATTTATCTTCAAGTGTGAGAACGGATGGCTCAGAACACAACCCAAGATTCATTCTAGCATACATTAGTGTGAATCATCTATGTTCTGTACATATGGTGTAGTATATGTTCTTATCGTATCTAGTATCTGAAGAATGTAACAGAATCAAGATGAACTCACATAATGTAATACTAAGACATCATCTATTACTATATAAGATATAGTGATAGGTTGTCGTATCATCATTGCCAAGGAATGAGGGTCGGAAGACAGTCAACTTTATCTACGGCTACATAGTTTCTGCCTCGCCAGTCGAATGGCTGCAGGGACTATATCCTGATCACCATGTCGTACCGTAGATTAATGCAAATGGAGCTGGAGCCAAAATACAGAAACCAAAATACAGAATCAAATCCCTAGGACGGATGGCTCAGAACACAACCAACCGGAGAGGATACTCTGAGAGATCCATCTGAGTAGGACGTATACTCTGAGAGATCACCTTTACAAGAATGATATCAGTAGTGGGATTGAGTGCTGGAGAGGATATTATCAGAGTATACGTCCTACTCAGATGGGTCTCTCACCGTTACTATTTTTTTCTGACAGCATGGTGGATGTGCTCCGTCAACAGATTCTTGCTCCGAGCCAAAACTTTGTCCCGGAGCTCAAGTGGACATCCTTGGTGTAGAGCTCGAGTGAGAGGTTCCTGACAACATGGTTGTCTCTTTTGTCAAAGTATCCGTGCTCGTCCCACAACCAATATGGGATGAGCACGGATACTTTGACAAAGGAGACCACCATGCTGTCAGGAACCTCTCACTCGAGCTCTACACCAAGGATGTCCACTTGAGCTCCGGGGTAAAGTTTTGGCTCGGAGCAAGAATCTGTTGAGGGAGCACATCCACCATGCCGTCAGAAAAAATTAATAACGGTGAGAGACCCATCTGAGTAGGACGTATACTCTGATAATATCTCCTCCAGCACTCAATCCCACTACTGATATCATTCTTGTAAATGTGATCTCTCAGAGTATACGTCATATTCAGATGGATCTCTCAGAGTATTCTCTCTTGTTGGTTGTCGTATCATCATTACCGAGGAATGAGGGTCGGAGGACAGTACAAATAGTCTAATACAAAAACAACTCAATATGTAGTCCAATACAAATAGTCTGATACAAAAACAACTCAATACAAATAGTCCAATACAAATAAGTACTAATAGCTAATGAGAACCACGCTGCTCACGCAAACGCTCAGTGATACGATCACGCAACCACCTCGAAAAAGCGAGATTTTTGGCGTGAGGAGAGATGTCGTCCCTTGCAAGGACTGCTTGAAGAGAACTCCCGGTCTCACTAGCTACCGGTGCTGGATGAATAGAACTCCCGGTCTCACTAGCAACCGGTGCCACTTCCTCCTTAACTGTAGGAGAAGCCACCTCATCATTCACTATTTTCCTCAAACGACGTGCCGCTCCTCGAGTCATGGGTACCATCTGGTAAGATCGATAGTCACAAATAATATAATTGTAACATAAGCAAGCTAACTAAAGGAACCATCATGTAATTTGAATACATTTTTGAAAGCCGATAAAGTATAAAAAAATTCGATTTTTTACCAAGTGTGAGAACGGATGGCTCAGAACACAACCCAAGATTCATTCAAGCATACATTAGTGTGAATCATCTATGTTCTGTACATATGGTGTAGGATATGTTTTTATCGTATCTAGTATCTGAAGAATGTAACAGAATCAAGATGAACTCACATAATGTAATACTAAGACATCATCTACTACAATATAAGATATAGTGATAGGTTGTCGTATCATCATTGCCGAGGGATGAGGGTCGGAAGACAGTCAACTTTATCTACGGCTACATAGTTTCTGCCTCGCCATTTGAATGGCTGCAGGGACTATGTCCTGATCACCTTGTCGTACCGTAGATTAATACAAATGGAGCTGGAACTGGAGCCAAAATACAGTACTACTTCACCATGTCGTACCATTTTACTCTCTCTCTCTCTCCTCCCCCCCTCCGGCGCTCTTATTCTCTCCGGCGCTCTCACACTACTAATTCCTATGTATTTTAAGTGTGAGAACGGATGGCTCAGAACACAACCCAAGATTCATTCTAGCATACATTAGTGTGAATCATCTATATTCTGTATACATATCGTGTAGTATATGTTCTTATCTTATCTAGTATATGAAGGACGTAACAGAATCAAGATGAACTCACTAATGTAATACTAAGACATCATCTACTACTATATAAGATATAGTGATAGGTTGTCGTATCATCATTGCAGAGGGATGAGGGTCGGAGGACAGGCAACTTTATCTACGGCTACATAGTTTCTGCCTCCCCAGTCGAATGGCTGCAGGGACTGTCCTGATCACCATGTTGTACCGTAGATTAATGCAATTAATGGAGCTGGAAATATCCGTCGCTAACCGGTAACTAGTCTGTCGCTAACTGAGATTGTCACATACACATATGTATATCACAGCTAGATGTATAGATATATACATCTATACAGAAGCACACAACTGATAGAACTCGCACTGTCCTTGAGACAGTGAACATATACACCATAAATCCAAACCCCATATATATTCACATTTACTAATCCAAACACCACCAAACTAATGGAACACCCAATATGGATAACACATTATTTAGCCAATATATAAACTCAGATGAATTTAAGAAGCAAAGCCATCTGCCACCCCCGACCAAAGCCCGCCGCCCAGTAGTTCGGTTACATATATATATAAAGAGTGCTTATGGGTGTGCGTCGGTTGCAAATAGCCCCGACGCACCTGCCCCAAGCCAGCCGTCCAGCCTGCGACGCCGTCGCCCCAAGCCCACCGCCTAGCCTCCGACCCAAGCCAGCCGCCCAGCCCCCGACGCCCCAGCCCCAAGCCCGCCTCCCAGACCCCAACGCCCCCGCCCCAAGCCCACCGCCCAGCCCCCGACCCAAGCCAGCCGCCCAGCCCCCGACGCCTCCGCCCCAAGCCAGCCGCCCAGCCCCCGACGCCGCCGCCCCAAGCCCACCGCCCAGCCCCAGACCCAAGCCAGCCGCCCAGCCCCCGACGCCCCAACCCCAAGCCCGCCTCCCAAACCCCGACGCCCCCGCCCCAAGCCCACCGCCCAGACCCCGACCCAAGCCAGCCGCCCAGCCCCCGACGTCCCCGTCCAGCCCCCGACGCCCCAACCCCAAGCCCGCCTTCCAGACCCCGACGCCCCTGCCCAGCCCCCGACGCCCCAACCCCAAGCCCGTCTCCCAGACCCCGACGCACCCGCCCCAAGCCCACCGCCCAGACCCCGACCCAAGCCAGCCGCCCAGCCCCCGACGCCCCAGCCCCAAGCCCGCTGCCCAGCCCCCGACGCCCCCGCCCTAAGCCCATCGCCCAGCCCCCGACCCAAGCCAGCCGCCCAGCCCCGGACGGCCCAGCCCCAAGCACGCCGCCCAGCCCCTATACGACACTGCGAGAGAGAGAGATCGAGAGAGAGAGAGGGGGTTACCTTCGGGAGAGAGAGAGGAAAGGACGCCGATGCCGACGACGACACCGACGCCGATCACCGAAGCCGACACCGGCGAGAGAGAGAGAGAAAGAGAAAGAGGAGAGAGAGTGAATTTGGGGGGAATGCGAAAAGTTTCTCCCGCCGTTTTATTTAAAGTCTGGTACGTATATATAGCGACGGACTAGCGACTGGCACAAACCCGTCGCCCAGCAGTCGCCTTTTTTGATACGTGCCGACTGAATATCCGTCGCTAGGTCGTCGAAGATATGTCCCGCCAATTCTCTACACAATTCTTGCCAAATAACCGACTGCGTAGCGACGACTGTAAATCCGTCGCTATAACTCCGACAGTCTAGCGACGGATGTACGACCTTTCCTCCCCCTAAAATTAAAATAAAAATGGCAAAGACGTGTGGTCGATAATCAGTCGGCGAGCTGCCACGAAGCCGTCGCTAACGCCGACTGAAAAATTCCGTCGCTAAATATCCGTCGCTAATTTAGTGTATTTTGGTAGTGTCCATAATCATAAACTTTCAAATAATTACCAATGGTTCCACTCCTTCTTAAATATTTACAACTTTGTCATTCCCTTTTCTAATAATTCTTAGAAAATAAAATCAGAATTGGGAACTGGATAAAAATCGAAAATTAGGAAAATTCGGGAATAGGGGTCATATTAGGTATGATTGTTATATTATCTATTATTCCTTGTTGTTATGTTATATTATTTAATTTCGAGGACAAAATTTTCTAAAGTGGGAAGGTTGTACACCCTCTGAATTTTGGAGATTTATTTTAAATTAATTAATTTTTATAGGATTATTATTAATATATATATATATTTTTACTTTCAATTTTGACTATAAATACCCTTTATCGTAGCTTTGATTTTAGAATCACAACAATTATCAATTTTTCAAAACCACTGTCATATGTGTAATCTAGACGAGTCCACCTTCTTTTATGTATATTATATCCCACTCAAACAAATAACCTTATACTCTATTTTTCTTGTGCCAATTTTCGGTCAAAAGGCCAATATTATCACCTATCATAATACTGATGTCCTTTCGTATTGAAATTGGAGACCCAACTTCGACTTAAACCTTTCGACCCAATATATAATTTTGATTTACTCTAAGCCTACTACACACGTCACTTGTGCTACTTAATTGAGTTTCCATGTGCTACTTATACACAAAAGTCATAAAAGACCAATTTATTAAACTTTCGATACCAAACCAACCAAATTGACTTGATACTAGTCCAACTATAAGTTTAGAGCCTAACTAGGTTGTCTAAGCTTAGTTTTCCCATCATTAATTGATTTTTAATCAATTTCATTCAACCAACAAGATTGAGAGCAAAGGTGGCACATATTAAAAAGGGTTTCCAAATTAGGAATCACTCAATCTCTTTCAATATTCCCTCAATTAAATCTTTTTTGTGGAGTGCATAACCATCCCATACTCAATCAATCCTATATATTATAGCTATTTATTATTTCTCCTTCCTTTCCCCTCAAAAATCATACCCCACACATATTTTTAGGGCCGGCCAAGAAGACCCTAACCCGTTAGCATCCGCTTGGCCGACCGTACCATAGCTGTTGTAGCTGCTGCTTGTTGCTGTTGTTTACCTCCTTTCCCGATCTCCCTCGACCCTCCATGAAGGTTCATTGTGAATCCAAACACCCCTACCACTCCAAGGAGCTGCTCAGCCTTGCTCGGTCATTTGAGACCCGAAATAGCCCCAAACATCAGGGAAATCCAGCAGTACGGTTGAATCTGCCCCTGCTGTTGTAGCAACTTTGTGCCACCTTCCCGAGCACCCCCTGACCTTGCCACCAACTCTACAACAACCACAAGCCATCACCATTCAACCTACTAATCCCTCAAGGAGCCAGGGCTATTTATTTGGCGTATGGAGCATCGAATCCGAGCCTAAACTTAGTACACTGAATCTGTACGAACAGTAGGTTTTGCATCTTTTAACTCTTGTTTCTCCACTTTTTATTGATCAAAACTCCATCAAATCAAATCTAGCATGTAGCCCTATGTGTCATCTATATTCTCCAATTGCCATAGCATGTGGATCACAATGGTGTGTCCGGAGCAAGCATTTTATGAATGTTGGTCCAGGCTGAACCAATTTTTGTGCATCGTTGTTTGCACTGTCTTGTGATGTGCCACGACATCAAATAATTTCTTGGTAACATCCCTAACACATCCTTATATCATTCCAATATGCTATATTTCAGCCTCTTTAAGTTTTATGCATGTTTTTACACCCATCTTCATGGGACAACCCATCGAACACTAAAAAACTTACGAATTCAACTTGTAACTTTGCCATGTGATACCACCACCTCGACTAATTTATTTTTCATGACATAAATCATGTCTCCTAGTTTAGAGATCTCTGATGTTCATCTTTTTTGTATTATTCTAGAATATAAAATCATATTTTATTGTGTGTTAATTTGTTCCAATCAACCGAATAAAGGACATGTTGTGCAACTAGTCGACATAGCGGATAGTTACCATAGTTAATGCCCGTAAAGATGATTAAATATTAATTATAAATATTTTAACTACAATTTTTAGAATTATTAAAGTATATTTTATGGTAGATTAAAGGTGTAGTTAATACCAACATAGTATATGTCAACTTGAGCCTAAAACTAGACTAGTTGCCATGTGACCTAGTTTTAACCATAGATGACTGCGAAATAATTATTGTGTAATGCACCTTAGTATGATACATGACCGATAGTAGCATATATTCGTAGGAGTTCATGACGATATGACTGGGATTGCCGAAGCAGAACCTTTGTACGCTCACTTGGAAGATCCAAGCAAGTGTACATTGCCAAAGTTATAGTACATATTTACTTTCTTTTTATTGTTGCTCATTTATTTTCTTAGTTGTAGATACTGTAGACGTAGGATTATTTGATACTTAGGCCATCTCCAATGGGGGTTTCTATCTCTCCTATTTCTATGGTAGAAACCAACTTTAGAAAAAAATACCTTCCAATGAAGATTTCTATCCCAATTTCTATCCTAGGTGGCATTGATGTAGGATGGAGAGTTTCTATAAGGGTTTCTACATGTAGAAACTCTCATAGAAACTCTTTATCTCTCATACCAATTAATATTCGACTCCACAACATTAAAGTGATCATTTCATTTGTTGCCACGTATATAGAAATAGAGAACCATTAGAGGCTATTTTTTGTTTTCGTAATTTATATGTAGAAACTCTAACAACTAGGATAGAAATATGCTTTAAGTACCATGCAAAGTAGTATAGAAACCCAATTTTATAAATTCCTATTAGAGATGGCCTTAGCGTTCGAATTGTATTTGGGTGTCGATATCAACATATAAATATCGAGTATCATCTCTAATCATAGCGATGCATTTTATTCGTGTTTTATTGACATGATTGACTATAGGACACTGACACGATCATGATATGAAGTCTTGCATGATATATTTATAGTTTAGACTCTGTGATAAGATACATGACTTGTTACTTGTATTGGAGATCTTCGTGACTTGACATAACTTGACCGGATAGTTCTAGACCATAGGGTGGGGAGAACATCATCGTAATATCAGGCTACCTCTACTCGTCTAACCTCTTCTCTATAGTCGGGGCTTGGTTGTTATCCTACTAATATACCATCGTCTCTGTAGAAAAGCTTTATTGAACGTATGCCCTTGGTCCTACGATGCAGTGTCTAGGGCAATAGCCTTATTGAGGTACATGTGAGCCTCAATAGCTGAAGCCTGATATCTGAAATGTGTTCTCACGTACTTTTCACTTATATGGTTATTGTAGTTATCTTTCAGTTCATGTATTTTATTTACTGTTACTTTGGCATATTATTTCTTGTACCTTGCTATATCCCCTGAGGACCTGGTGATCTCTCCAGGTAGTTGACTGAGCGGAGTTAGTTTGAAGGACATGATGATGTTGCTATTTCTGATTCTGGTATCTTTTGTGATTATATATTTATCTATATTTACTTGCATTCTGCTTGTTAGCCTAGTATTTGTAGACTCATATTACTTCTTTTGAGTATATTCAGATAAGTATAGCATGGAGTGCACACCATGGTATACATTGCCCATTCTTGTATTTTATATTACTGTTGATTGAGACTTAGAAATATTATTGAGTTATATAGATAGATGGTCATTGTTGTACAGCTTATACATATTCGAGATGGGCTGGAATCTAGTTGATACGTAGATGGCATGTTTACGTCTTCTGGTCCTATGTATTTTGGGACTAGGGCTTTATAATGAGTGCCCATCTCTCACCATGCTAATAATATTCTCCCCTATGGTGACAATATGACACATAAAAGGTAATATTATTTTAAGGAAATCATAATTTCAACTTATGCCAACCGCAATAGTATGGACGTAAGCCCCCTCCCTATTATTGATCTTCCTAATTAATCATTATTATGAATATTAATTTGGTATTAATTCCATTTTTGTTAATCCCTAATTTACGATCCCAAATAAATCTTTTATTACTAGATTATATTTGTTAATTAATTCCTAACTAATAATTCCTAATTAATTATCTAATCTCTATAAATTACTAATCATTAAATCTCTTGACTAACTTCCTAAGATGAGCCTTACACGCACGACAGACCCCCTTCTCAATTCTATCTTCTCTCTCTAAACCCTACACACCCACACAACAACAGTCCTCTTACAATCCTATTATAAGTCATACTCCTTTTAAACTACCCATTTCCAACCCTAATATTTTAATGTAAACAATCACTTACTTCTTGCACCAAGCTTTTGCATCTGACAACCTCTATTCCCCTCTACATACATCAGCTTTCTTTGTCCCTTATATTATTATTTCCTTCCCTATAAGCTTTCATATACACAACATACATATTCTCTTTCTTTTTCATTTAAACTCAAAAACACTTATTCTTAATCCTATCTTCCTCTACTAAGCTGACCACTTGTATCACCTCTTAGCCACCCCAAGCTCTTCCTCCGTACAACCACTCCAATCTCTCCAACCTACGACATCCTCGACCTCGCCGCGGGCCCGCTCCATCCGCCCTTCCGTCATCTACTGAGCACCCCTCCCATAATAATCAGTGACTTCGAGCCCGCTACCCATTTTCCAATCCTGACTGTATCCCGCAGCACTGACCGGTGCAACCCCCGATACTGAGCACTACTACCGACCATACTCGACCCCTCCAAACCGTTTGTCACCCTCCTTCACATCCATCCAACCACTCGTCGACCTCTCCCGACCAACCTTGGTCGTCCACATTCTTCCTAAAATCAGTGAGCCGACAACATGTGTGATTTACTATTTTATTAGAGTCTAAAATTGAAGTTTGAGGCGACAACTTTGTGTAACATTTTCGGGCGATCCAACTGTCGGGTTGCGAGTCCGTCTCTTTTTTCACTACCGGTATATATCCATTCACCTCTACAAAATTTAAATACTTAATTATTTTGTTTGCTAAGAAAAAAATTGGTCGCCAAGTTGAATGTTTAAAATTGGGATTATTTTAACAGTTTCGAGGCTATGACTTTGTGAACTTGTATCATCCTCATCGCACCTCTGATTGGAAAACCCTTTTTTTAATTTCATTGATGGTATAACCCTCTACTCTCCTGTAAAATTTCATAGCATAACTTAACCATTTGATAAATCAAACCTACGTCCAAAGTTGGGTGTTCGCGGTGAATAAGTTGTGTTTGAAACTCTATAACAAACATCATTCATTCAATCTGGACATCTGATTCAGAATCTAACCTCTCTAATGGACTATTAGCATCATTCTAGACTAAATTGACATATAACTTGCTAAATTTAAACATTGGCTAATCTGGCTCCATTTTTTGGTATTATACAGGACCCGCTTTGGCTTTCGTTTGGCTCGACGATTTTTGACTCTTCCACTAAATTGGACTTGTGAATATGAATTATTCACCATCAACATCATTGATACCCAAGGTTAACTCTATTTTTTTGTTGCTTTTGAGCATAGTTGATCTTATCTTATATCTCGTATTATTTTTGTATTCAACACGTTCGTATTTTTTAAGTCAACGCTTCACCAACCATGAGAAGGAGAATACATTACACTTCAAGTTTAACTATATATTGTAAATGATATATTTCTTGATCTATTACATAGATCCTTTACACGATTAATACTATGACTTATACATGAGTAAGATTATAATCTTGGACTTACATTTGCGTTTTATCTTGGAACAAGACCCATTAGTCTTATTTTATATCATGAATTATGGTCTTGAGAGTTATTTGAGCAGAAGAATATAGTATACATATGTTATGAACTTCAAATTTTACCCATCTTGTATATACTTGAACAATGGCCATCGTCACACGTATTGATGTGTTGTATTTTACCCTATCCGATCACAAGTTGTAAATAGTATTGTAAATCACATTACTTTCGTCAAGTATTATTGTTATTACATATGTTATTAGTATCTTGTTTTTAGCACCTAGTCTTTCCATGATCATAGTTCATACTTATTTTCTTTTACCCACTCTAAACTACATATATTTATACTTGTCTTGCATAACTTTATAGTTGTAACTGTACTTTGCTCAAATCTTGATTGGATTATGTTGACATATTTAGATGAGGGGAATCTATATCCTACCTTATATGAGCCTCATGAAGATGAGATGAGGTTCCTGTCGTAGACGCATGGTTAGCTAGTGAGAATATTCAGGGCGATGCTTAGGTCTAACATCAGTTATCTTAGTAGCTTTTAGCCTTAGGGCTTAGTATTGTTATTAGTATTTCATTTGATCAGGTTTGTCCTCGAGTACACTTTTATGACAATTATTTATTTTCTGAATTTGGATGGTTAGACTTCTTCTATGTTGGGATGCTATGTTTGATGATCTTAGTTAGACTGTTTCCTATTTTCATTATCTACATGTCTTAGTTTATATATGCGGATTGGGTTAGATAGTATTCTATGTGATATTATACATGTTTGGTGTTGCTTTATTTGATGGATACAGTACATTGAGGTATAAATAATGTGCTAATGTCGATGCCAAACATAGTTTGGACGTACTCACGTACTCGTACTTGATTATTCATGAGTGGTTTATCACAGGTTTTTGTGGTAACCCATGCAGGTCTAGCCTTTGCAATTAGTGCAATGTCGTTGTGGTACCTAGGTTTTGTTGTAATACTGCGAGTCTGTGAGAGATTGATGATTTCTAGGAGATACTAAGAATAGGAGTTCTTGAGTAATTCCTAATTATCATTTATCGCCTCATATCAAAAGCTTCTTAATATATATCATACTTGACTTCTAGTACTTTATTGATTATGTTGTGCTTACCTGATCCTTATGTCCCTTAAATATAACCAGAATGGTTCATACCAAGAGCACCACATAGGGGATCGTGTCGATAGTACATGATCCAAATGAGCTTTCTCTACCCTCACCAACTTTGCTATGGGTGATTATAAAGAAAGAAAATATTCTTGGAGTGTTTTATAGATTAATTGAGGCTCAAATGGAACAAACTAGTTTGATAAAGGAGAGCATAGAGGATTGTCGACGTACAGCTAGGCAGGCATAGCAACATGAGGCAGGGAACATTAAGGATTTCTAGAAATTAGTACCACTCGAGTTCTCTGGCACAAAGGGAGTTTTATATGTTGATGAGTAGATTGAGAATGTGGAGCGACTGTTGAAGGTCTCTCGAATTTTGAAAGACTTGAAGGTCGAGCAGCTAGCTTATAGTCACACGACACTGCTAAGACTTGATTTAGGGATAATCCAAAACTTACATATACAAACATCATATGTGAGACTTTCAAGGACCTCTTCAAGAATAAGTTCTTTTCTACATATGCAAGATTCTTTGAAGAGTTCGTTTATGCGATTGGAGAAGGACAATTGTATTATAGATGAGTATAGTGTAGAGTTTGGTAGGCTCAGTCACTTTGTAAAGTTTATGGTAAAAGCCCTAGAGGATTGAGCTTGCATATTTCGTAAGGAATTGGCCAAGGAGATTCGATCAGATTACTTCTAGCAGAGCCAGTACCTATGAGGAGATCTTGGAGATAGTTCATGGTGTTAAGGAACCAAGGAGGGACCGAGACACTTTTGGTGTTAGCAGCAGAATGGGACCTGCGAAGCATCTCAACACTCAATATAGGACTTTTCAGCACATCTAGCACCCTCGTCTTCTACAGATCCAGTACAGCAACAAAGGAAGACACAACATATTCCTACATGCAACTATTACAAGAAGATGGGCCATACTTGTGAGTTTTGTAGGGAGGTTTGGACATTGTCTTCTATGTGGAGCAACAGATTATTATTCCATCTGACATACTCTCCCCTAGATCCGGGAATAGCCACATGAACTAAATGTCCTGTCCAAGCCAATGAGCTTACTCCGAAAAGTCCTGGAGCTTTTGGTGTCCCTTCCAGTCAAGATTTGGGGCCTCACAATCACTAGCCAAATATGCTTTTCTCTCATGCCTTTCTTCGTTCATGGTTCGATATTCTGGTGTCCTAGGAAATCTCAAAGGAATGTTCCTAATGGAACAGGTAAGCATAAAGAAAAGAATAGTAAGACCTTTTGTTTGTTTTGGTACCCTTCCCTCATCAGGTGCGAGACTACCCTACAACACCACCAAAACTAGGAGGATACCAAAGTGGACCACCTCTAGCCGACCTAAAGATTCAATATCAGAATACTTGACAGTAGGCAAGATCACATGGGCGTGGACATGCATTCACTATGACGATCGAGGAGGCGCAGACACTCGGAGTACTAGTTACACAACCTAGTGTATAGTAGCAATACATATAGAGGGCATTTTGAATGTGCGCGGTAAAAAGATGTACAACCAATTAGTGGAATAGAAGCATCACTTTCATATGGATTGATCGTCAGAGTTTGATATTGATCGAGTAATTCAAGGAGTTATGGTCTACATTCGACCATATGAACGCCTTTCATCTTGGTTACCTATTCTTCCAGTTGCTTTGAACCGTTAGCTTGTTTCCTAACATGATTTCGAATCATAAATCGTACTATCTTATTGATCATGCTAACATCCTTTATTACTTATCTTGTGTATCATATCCTTCTCGTGTCTTTATCCTATTATATATATTGTTTTATAATCACATATTCGTGCATCGACCGAATTGTCTAGACAAAGCCATGATGAAAGACTTTAGAAGCCTCAGTCCATGGATCATCTACAACCCTAAGAAATATTTGGCGAATCCTCGTGTTCCATTTTATCTCCCTTGAATTTAGAATAATCCAGTTCCTTATCCCTCAAGTGAGAAAGTTATATATATTGGGGAAAATGCTTTGCGAACTTACTTTTTATGGCTTAATAGTGACTAGCATTATATGGTAATTCTGGATTTTGGATTTTTGTCGGTTTTGATCAGATCTTCTGAGCTTTCAATGCTTAGACCAAACTCTTTCCTGGATTTCCTTTATCATATTTAGGGCATCTCATGCTACATTTGTGAGTTTTCCATTTAGAAAAAAATAATTTATAATATACTTATGTAAATGTTTTCTCAAATTTTGAAATTTTCCTTGAAGGTTTCTTAGCTGATTTCGATTTTAGGCATTTATTGTTGGATAATTGTCAATAATAACCCTAGTGTATCTACCGCGGTTGATAGCGAGGTAGCAAAAGCTACAACTATCAAAAGTAGCTTAATTGTAGCCATGTCAAGATGGTGAGGCAATAGTTACTACAACGTAATCCGAGACAATTATGAGAGCGATACGTTTATGATTTGAAATAACTATGCAGATTTCAAAGTTTAATTAAAAATAATTTTGTATGAAGATTTTCAATGGTCTTTCCCAACAAAATCCAATTTTGTTTGCTACCAACCTTATAATTGATTTGGTTTTCTAAGATGGGTAGAGTTATTTTGACCATCTACCCAGGTCTTAAAAATCGAACATCTGATTTCAAAGCACGACTCACAGTTGTATCTATTTTATCGTGTTGCATGGTCCGTTTGTTCTATAATTTTATGGTAAAATATTTCGTACCATATGATTATGTACGCCATCACTCGTATTGATGTCCTTCTTACTTTGAGTTACACATACCTCACCTTGTTTCTCTCGCCCTTGCTTCCATTATTATTCACTTCGTGCCACGATCGAATCCCCATCTATCTATTTGATCGTGTCATCTCCTTAGAACTTTCGTTTACCCTTTCTCAGTTTGCTTGTTCATCCAATTCAAAAAATTTGGTTGGATTTTTTCTAAGGTAGGTATAATGTAAGCCCCTCCCTATTTATCAATCATTCAAATTGACCATTATTATGAATATTAATTTGGGATTAATTCTATTAGTTAATTATTCATTTACAATTCCAAATTGTTAAATCTTTTATATTATATTTTATTTGTTATTTAACTCCTAAACAATAATTCCTTCAATTATCCAATCCCTATTAATTATCGATTATTAAATCCCATATCTTCCTTCCTAATTTAAATCCTACACACAAAATAGACCCCCTCCCCTCCAAACCAATTTCTCTCTTCTTATTAAACTCTACATATACATACAATAAAGCCCCCTTATTATAATTCATACTCCTTTTCACTAGCTCTTCCCAATCCTGCTATTTTTATGCAAACAACCACCTACTCTCCATAGCAAACTCCTGCACTTGACAACCTCTCTTCCTCTCTACATGCACTCCCACTCTCTCTCTCTCTCTCTCTCTCTCTCTCTCTCTCTTTCTCTCTCCCTCTCCCCCTTTCTATCTCTTCTCTCTCTCTCCCCTCATCTTATTCTTTCTTTTCCTATAAACTATCACACAAACATCATTCATATTCGCCTTCTTCTTTATGTAAACTTAGAAACTCCTAACTTTTCTTATTCATCATATTTTCCTCTACTTAGCAGACTACCAACATCTTCTCTTAGCTACCCTTACCTCATTTTATGTTCACCTACTCTGGCATCTCCAACCAACTACATACATGACCTAGCACCATACTAGATCCCCCTGCCCATTTCCCGTTATCCATTAAGCACCCCTTCCATAATATCCAATGATCCCAAGACTGTTACCCTTTCGTCAATCCCAATAGAATCCATAACATCAAACGGTGCACCCCCCTACACCGCATATTCACCCGACCCCTACAAACCATTTATCGACCTCCCCCATAGCCACCAACCACTCGCTAGCCTCCCTCGACCAACCTCGACAATCTATCTGTACTTCTTCCTAAAACTAGTGACTGACCACGCGATCGATTTACTATTTTATTAGAGTCTAAAATCGAAGTTAGGCGACAATTTTGTGTAGTATTTTTATACGATATAACTGTCGGATCATGAATTCCACCTTCCTTAGTATGTTTCCTAGATCAAAAGCGGTTGCTAAGTTGCAAGTTTAAAACTATAATTATTTTGATAGTTTCAAGATGACGACTTTGTGGACTCGTATCTTCCTCACTGTACCTCAATTAATGAACCATTTTCTTTCTTTCATTGTTGGTATAATCCTCACTGCCTGTCACGACCCGCATCCGCTTTTCGAAATACGAGTACGTAGTCAAGTTCAGCCTACATTGCAGCATCGGCGGTAGTATGCTGTCTAGGTCTCAATGTTAACTCAAATACAACAAATCATGTCTAACTGCTCATTCACAATAATTATTCAAATTACAAATCCAAGAATTCATCAAAGTAACATTCAGAAACAAACCCGCTAAAAATAAAAGAACTATCCAATCTATATAGAATCTAAAGTCAGCCTCCAAGATCTCTACCTCCCTCGTATGGTCCATAGCGCAAAAGTAGAAAGCATGCCAAATCACATACAACGATCCAGTCAGGAAAAGAGCAAAGTACAACCTTATTGAAATAATGTAACTCAATATAAAATAAGCTAGACAGTAGAGATGCAATAGGACAATAAAGGAACATGTAGATGAACTGGAAACAATAAACTACTAGCAAGATCATGGATGAACAAGACAACTAGCAATGAATATGTTTAATTAACAGACAGTATGTTCAAAATATTTTTCGACATGTGAACGACTTGGGTTAATACGACACATCATAGATGGCTATCCACAATAAGTGGTACGACTAACCCATACGTGCGGTTTATGACTTAGTTATCCATAATAATAATCATTGGGCTTTGTTTACATATCTACTGAGCACTTTCCCTTCCGAATCACTAAACAGTCAATAAACGAGCAATTGATACAATCAAGCCTATCTGTCACAATGGTATCTCAATAGGATACTCAATGAAATACAATGAAAGATAGCGTTATAATATAATAAGCACATAAAGCAATAGTATACTTGCCTTAAGTTAAGTTACAGTTATTGTGTGACTTGATCATGTCGACACAAAATAGGTCAAAAGCTATAATCATAATTGGTCCAAAGAGATAATGATTTCCAGATAAGCCCAATATAGAGAAACTCCAAAGTCGTTGTTAAGGCTAATCGTGAGCAAATCGATAAACTATTAATCAAATCTGAGTTCAACGAAATAAATAAAATACTAAACAAATTTCTGGAAAAATTATATGTTGTAGATCTTCATGTCAGATTTCTAAACCTTCAAACGGATCGTAAATCAGCGTTCAGGATCTCTCAAAATCTCAAAAATAGTGTGACGCATCAATTTTTGGACAACCGACACTCAAATAATTTTTCAGAAATTTACGTTCATAATTATAGAAAATAAATTATAGATTTGGAATAGATACGCTTCTAACAAAAAACATTGGAGGTGAAACGGAGTCCGGAGTTGGCCGCAATGATCTTGCAAAGTTGTTATAGCTTCAAAAAAAACGATGCTGAATTTATGCCGAATTTTGGGCTATTTTGGACGAAAAAGAGAGAAATTTTGGAAAAAAAAATATAGGAGATGACATAGGTTCAATAGGTATATATAATGGGTAAGAAAATACTTAATTAGGATTAGATTGAAAGAGTTTTGGTTTTGGAAGAAGAATAAGGACTCCTTAAATATATGGAGATTGACTCAATTTCCTAATTTGGAAGGGTCAAGAATCTAATGAATAAATCTTTCCACTAAATTCAAATCAAATCAATCTCAAAACTATATAGATCAAATCTCAATACATAATTGATCATAATAATAATTTAAAATAATATCCAATATTATTAAATAAAATTTAAAGTATATTTGTATAAATTCAAATCTTATAAAAATAATTTAGCAAATCTTTTTATTGGTTAAAGATAATAGTCA
The DNA here is from genome assembly GCA_029216955.1 of Iris pallida. NCBI lineage: Eukaryota > Viridiplantae > Streptophyta > Magnoliopsida > Asparagales > Iridaceae > Iris > Iris pallida. Next base: position 11,211,051 of record JANAVB010030219.1, read on the forward strand.
TTAATTTCAAAACAAATTAATCAAATCAAACTCTAATATTGGATTACAATAATAATTCAAAATAATATTTAATATTATCAACTAATATTTAAAACATATTTTGTAAACTCAAATCTTCAAATAATTTGGCAAATCCCTTCATCAATCAAAATACATTTTATAGAACTAAAAACTAAATTTATTTTCTAACTAGAAAATATTTAAACTAAAAAAAAATTCGGGAAGTGGGCTTACAATGCCTCTGTAAAATTTTGGAGTAAAAGTCAATCATTTGATAAATCAAACTGCATCTGAAGTTGGATGTTCGTGGTGAACAAATGGTGTTTGAAACCTTCGAAACAGATGTTATTCCATCAATTTGGCCATGGGATTCCAAATCTAACCTCACCAATGGATTTGTGGTGACATTTTAGCCTAAATTGGCATATAACTTGCTAAATTTGGACGTTGGCTAATTTGGCTCCATTTTTTGTACCCACTTTAGACCTCGTTTGACTCTAAAATGTCAATTTTTGGGTCTTTGTCCAAATTGAACTTGTGAATAAGAATCTTTCACCGTTGACATCATCCGAAGTCATGGTGAACTCTGTTTCTGCTTTTGAGCACAATTGACCTTATCTTATATCTCATATTATTTTCTTATCCGACACGTTTATGTTTGATACGTTAATGCTTCATCAACCACGGGAAGGAAAATACATTACACTTAAAGTTTACTTATACATTATAAGTGATATATTTCTTGATCCATTACATAGATCCTTACATGATTATGATACTACAACTTACACATGAACAAGATCACATGCTTGGACTCCATTCGTGTTTTATCTTGATATAAGACCAATTAGTCTTCTTTCATATAATGAATTTTGTAATTGAGAGTTATTTGAGCAGAAGAATACTCTAGAAGACATGTGGTCACCCCAGATTATATTATATATCCTTCTTATAAAATCTTTAACAACATCGTACAACACACGTACCAATGTGCTATATTTTACCCTAGTCGACCACATATTGAAAGTAGTATTCAAATCACATTAGTTAGTTGTTGTCATCAAGTACTATTCTTCACATGTTATTAGTCTCTTGTTTAACGTTGCCATAATTATCGTTCGTACTTGTATCTTCTTACTTGTTCTACATTATATATCTTTATATTGTTTTACATAGCTTTATAGTTGTAATTGTACTTTGCTCAAATTTTGATGGATAATTTTGACATACTTAGGCAAAGAGGATCTATATCCCACCTTCTATGGACCTCCTATGAGACTTGTTTCACAATATCGGTATTCATATCCGGATCCATGATTATCACCAGATTATTAGAGACTTGTAGGATACCCTTTGGCATTTCCATAGACTCGTGCAAGGACCCTGCTTAGAACGGAACCTTGGATTTTCTCGAATTTGGACATTTTTTTCCCTTGGCCGCATACCGTCGATATATAGGTATATACCATCGACATACCGTCCAGAATATTTTTTTACCCTGTAAATAGTAATCGATGCATGCTGTCGTTCATCGTTTGATAGCCAAGTTCATTTTATTATCCATTGGTTTCTTGGTTTATTTTAATTCTAGTATCCATTGGTTTCTTGGTTTATTTTAGTTCTAGTATCCATTGGTTTCTTGGTTTTCTTTTTAATAGATAAGATTGAATTGACCAAGTCGTAGATTGCTGACATGGCAGATCAGATGATCGTAACTAATTTCCCATTTCTATATATACCCCTTCAGATTTTTTTCCCTTTTCTATATATACCCCTTCAGATTTTATTTTTTACCCTGTTTGGTTTACGGGTTTTGTATTGGATTTAGAATAGTCCCTACGTTCTCTAGTTGTTCGTCATACTACCCTATACTCATATGCTATTCATGTTTACTTTACATGGCATGTACATGATCACTTGTTCCTAGTTATTTTACATGTTTTCAGTTTTTTTTCATGTTTCCTATTTACTTGCTATTGTTTTATACATGTTATTTGTATGCATGCCAGTTTTAGTTCATAGTGTGACTTCCTTAGTGGTACTTGCTATCTGGGACTAACCCTACTGGTTTTGTTTTGGCCAGATCTGGTAATAGAGCGTGAGGATCTACCGTACCTTCTACTTGATGGTGTCCACGAGGAGGACCACTGGCCGAGTACCTGAGTGGATGTTCCTTTCTTTTGCCCACTAGTTTTCTGTACATATATTTTGCGACACTTAGCCACCAGACACTTGTTTAGCTCATGTTTTTTTAACCTTGACATCTAGCCTATGGGCTTACACATGATTTGTGTATATTAGACTGCAGTTAGAACTGATCATGTATGACTATACTCTTGCTAGTTCTTCATTTTGTACTATTAGCTTCACGATCATCTATATATCATAATTTGGGACGTTTTACTGTTTTATGTCTGATGATCATACATCTTGTACATTACTTATTTTCCTGTGACTGAGACAACTAGGATTGCTTAACCTAGTATTGATTGTTGGATTGTACAATAACCCCCATGTCTTATACAGTCGTGACCGTATCTCGAGGTACCAGTGTACTTTGGTGTACGTAGTTAGCCTAGTTTCGTTCCTGCTCTCAAGTATTCTGGTTTTGGGACATGGCACCTCTTGAGGATGAGGTTCAGGTTGAGGTTCCTGTTGCAGATGCATGATTAGCTGACGAGGATGTTCAAGACGATGCTTAGCTCTAACATCATTTATCTTAGTAGCTTTTAGTCGTTGGGGTTTAATATTGTTATTAGTATTTCATTTGAGCATGTTTGACCCCGAGTACATTTTTACGACATTTTTATTCCTGGATCTGGATGAATGGTTGATACTATGTTTGATAATCTTAGCTAAATTGTTTTTGTTTTCATTATTGACTTGTATTAGTTTATATGTATAGATTGAGTTAGATAGTATTTTCTGTAATATTTTTATACATACTTGAACAAGATATTGAGGCATATACAAGATAGATTATTAGACGTATTCACGTACTTACGGTTCACATAATTGAGCATACAATCTAAGGTGCTTAGATGCAAATTAGGCTCCATCTTTTAGAAGGCAAATTATAAGGGCACATAAGAAATTGATCAGGACTAGCCAAAAGCAAATTTTGATTTATTTACAAGTTTGCCATTGAAAAAATTACTCAGGACTAGCCAACATGTGAGTTTATAAGTCAACTTTTTATTTTTTTGGCTCTCCTCTCTTTCCTCACAAGAAGAAGAACAAGAACAACAAGAACAACAAGAATAAGAACATCAATTTTTGCAAACCTAGTTTATTTTAATTTTTTGCTCTCTTCTAATTTCTCAGATCTCCTTCTCCAAACCCTACTTTATTTTTCTTCTTCTTGTTTGGGCATTATGGATGAAACCCTAGTTGTAGAAAAAATTGGGTTATCAAATCTATTAATCTATTAGTCTATTAACCAATTTTTCTTTATTAAAAGAAGAATTATGTATGCAATCAAAACTATAGAAAAATTTAGTTGTAGAAGAATTGGGTTCATATCAGGACTGCCACAATTTTTGACAGTCTTAGAAGTATTGAGGACTGCCAGAAATTATGGCAGTCTTAAAATAGACTCGATGTACAACAGGACTGCCACAATTGCTGGCAGTCGTAGAAGTAATGAGGACTGCCAGGAATTGTGGCAATCTTGAAATATACTCGATGTACAACAGGACTGCCACAATTGCTGGCAGTCCTAGAAGTAATGAGGACTGTCAGGAATTGTGACAGTCCTGAAAGGGACATGCTCTACAGCAGGACTGCCACAATTTCTGGCAGTTCTAGACATATTAAGGGCTGCCAGAAATTAAGGCAGTCCTGCAAGATACTTGCTGTACAGTAAGTTCCTTTCAGGACTGCCACAATTTCTGGCAGTCCTAAAGTCAAAATTTTCGAATGAAAAAAACATGTTAGGGTTTATTTCAATCTTGATAATAGAGTGAAATATGCATTTTAGGGTTTATTTACATGCATTCTTTGCGAGGAAAGAAGTATTTAGCCTTTATTTCCATGCATTTTAGGGTTTGTTTAATTTTTTGGGTGCCATCGAAATTGAGAAAGAGAAGGAAACTAGGATTTTGATGGAGATGGTGATGATGGAAATGGTGGAGAAGAAGAAGAAGATGATGATGAGAAGGAAACTAGAATTTTGATGGAGATGGTGATGATGGAAATGGTGGAGAAGAAGAAGAAGATGATGATGAGTTTGATGGAGATGTGAGAATGGAAATGGTGGAGAAGAAGAAGATGGATAGAAGAAGAAGAAAAAGAAAACTAGGGTTTGTGAAGAGAGAGTGAAATTTAGAAATGAGATTGATTTTTGGGGGTTGGGAGGGTGTAGGGTTTGGACAGCCCCCTGAGGGTCTGCTTGGCAATTATCGGGGTAGCGGTTATGAGGTGTTTTTAGAGTACCGGTTATGAGCGGTTATGAGGGGTCTGGTTTTTGATGGTTTTTAAGTAGCGGCTTTTAAACCAGTCCAATCCATGCTTGGTAATTCACTAACGAGCGGTTCTGAAAGTTTTTTACACGAATAAATTAAATAGGAAAGGGTATCGGTAGTTATAATTATATCTATTTTTGTGAGGATATAAATGGAATAAAAAAATAAAGCCGCTCAAAATCCGCCGATTTGGGGTGTTTATAAAGCCACCCAAAAATACATTACACCGATTTTGGGGGGTTTTTGAGCCGACGAAAACCAGTGCCTCAAAAAAATTAACAAGCAGGGGTTTTCATAAACGGTCGGTTCAAAAACACCCCAAAACCGGTGAAAACACCATTACCAAGCAGACCCTGAGTGGAATATTTTGATATCCCGAATAAAATCTCCTCAAATCCTGGCTAGCCCTAATCTTGACTAGCCCCGATCAAAATGTTATGTGCCCTTATAATTTGCCTTTTAGAAAGAGTTAAAAGAAAATTATTGAGAGGACCCCTCTTCCACTCTTTCGACTCTCTCTCCCCCTAGCCCCCCAACTCATGGAGAGGCTTATCTCCTCTCCTTTCCTCGCTAAACCCTGCGGCCTCCTCCTCCCCACCGGATCCTCCGCTGCAAGATCCGCTATCCCTATCCTCCTCCTCCGCCGCCGTATCAGTCCGGCCATCACCTCCTCCTCCTCCTCCTCCTCCAACAACAACAATAACAACAACACCGCCTATAATTCCCCTCTTCTTCTTCGTCGTCGAGAAAACAACAAGAGCATCAGCAAGCCGATTCTGCAGGCCGACACTCTCCCGTTAGCCCGTCCGCCTCCGCCGTCGCTCCTCCCGAAGGTTGTAGTTCCAAGATTTTTATGCTCTCTCTAATTCTTGCTTTCTTTGGTCTTCTTCTGCCGCCAGCCCGCGGGCTGTTACCATTAACCTTTAGGTGGCGTAACACTGAAATTATAACCACAAAAAGAGAGTGTTATATCAATGGATTGAGTCTATATTAGGTGTTTGATGAGAAATGCAGCTGCCGAAACATGGGATTATGACAAAGCCGAGAGCTGTATAATAGGTTTTTTTGGGGTCTATTAGGGAATAAAAACTTTGCCCATTTCGACATAAGCCGACGGATACCCCTTAAGTCTATGAGCCGCCGCCGCCAAGCCTAGAGTTAAATATTGATTTGAGGTTGAAGTGTTGGGAACACGGTGTGACCCGAACCAGAGTTGGTCCATGAGGTGCGATATTGGACTGGGCCCATATGTTTTAAAAGAGAATTCACATGTAAGGCCTGAACCAATCCCAATTATCTGCACCTCATGATCCCACCTCCTATCCGATGTGGGACTAAATTACCAACTCCATTGTCAACCCCTTTGAGGACTCAACCAAAAACGAGATACAATCCAACATGAAGGACGGGGGGATGGCCAAGGAAACAGGGGGTGGTTGTGCTGGAGGGAAGGAGGGAGGAAGGGCGGAGGATTGGCTCTCGCTACTGCCCTTAACCACACGGGCTTACGACCCATAATATTAAGACATAACAAGTTTCAGGGGCTAATGTCCAAACGGGCAAGATTTGAAGGGCGTATATTAAAAAGGAAACCAATAAACTTTGAGAATTTTGTTAAACAACAAGGTTCCCGAAGAAATCACAATCTAAATAGCTATGATCTAAGTAAAGTGAAATCATGATATATGGATGGTCACTTAAAGAATGCAACGTAGCATAGCATATTAGGGGTGAGCATTCGGTTAATTCGGTTCCAATCGAACCGAATTATAAAAAACCGAATTCTTGAAAAAGTAAACCGAAACCGAACCGAAATGTGTCACAACCGAACAAAATCGAACCGAACTAAATCGGTTCGGTTATTCGGTTTTTTTGGTTGAGCCATTTTTAATGTTAATGGACCGGGCCTACGGTTGGGCTTCTTATACAAATATATAAAAGTTGGACTTTTTATTAAAAACATGCAACAAAGTCAACAAATTCATAATACAAGTTACATACAAAATGATAATACAAGTTATATTCATAATTATATTAAAAACATGTAGCAAATTCTTATTCATAATTTCATATTGCAAATTATTTCAACCTGATAATAGAAGTTATATACAGAAGGATTCTTATACAAATAATACAAGCTACATGACAAAATAATACAAGTTACACAAATAATACAAGTTATACAAATAATACATGTTTCATACAAAATGATAATACAATTTATATACAGAATGATTCTTATGCAAATTCTTATACAAATAATATAAATTATATACACTCCACATATTACATTTCCACAAAAGCAACATCCACAGATTACATTTTCTTCCTCAACGGGCACTTCCATAGTTCCATCCATTCCAAACTGCATATTCAAATTTAGATTAGCAACAAAAGAAAGAAATCTAGTGAAGCAATGCCAGGTATAAAGGGACAAATCCATATTGTTTTACATAAGTTACACTCACTGTCACTAGAACACCTTGCTGCAAAATAAACTTGCTGCAAAATAAACCTACATATTGACAAGTATTTGCTCTGAATAAACCTTGCTGCAAAATAAACCTTGCTACCAAAACAATAAACCTACACTGGAACACTTTGCTGCAAAATATTGCCAAAAAAGTAGCATCCACAGATTTGCTCTGAATGATCATCAAGTAGACCAATCCAATGAATACCTTGCTGCAAAATAAACTTACACATTGACAAGTATTGAAGTTTGAAAGATTAGATTGGTGAGTTGTGCAACATTAGATACATTGCAGTATCTGTCCACTACTAATACCATCTCATCATTGCCAACTTTTTTCATAATTGTTAACAATTTATAATTGAATAAAACATGTAAACTATATTTTAAAGCAAAAGTTTACCACTTTGGTTACGGTAAGGCTACATTATCAAATATAGAGTGCCAACAACTTGAGCTACATAGTGCAAACTGCAAAAATGAAGTCTGAAATACAATACTGCATAGTGCCCACTTGATCAAAAGTTTGTAAATTCTGCTTAGTGCATAAACATAGAGTGCCAACAACAGAAGTGCAGAGTCTAGATAGTGCACAAACATAGAATACCAACAACAGAAGCCTGTGCAGACTTCAGAAATAAAGTCTGAAATGTAATACTACATAGTGCCAACTTGAACAGAAGTGAGAAGTCTACAGAGTCTGCAGAGTATAGTGCAGAAACATATAGTGCCAACAACAGAAGTCTGCAGAGTCTGTACTGCATAGTGCATATGCATAGAGTTCCAACAACAGAACAACAGAACTGAGTCTTCAGAGTCTGCACTGCATAGTTACAGAAGTTTGCAGAGTCTACATAGTGCAGACTGCAAAAATGAAGTCTAAAATGCAATACAGCATACTGCAAAATAATTTAAAGTAAATATTACAGTCCAAAATAAGTAGTCTTTAAAGCCCGCTTGAGGTTGAACCCATCACCAAATGACTTAAATATATATAAGAAAGGATACCACACCAAATCAATATTCAATACAATTAATAAAGTAAAAAAAAAAACTAATTTGTTCAACTCTTTGATAAAAAGATATACCTTTTTCAAGTTGATCTAGAGATTCCAAGTTCTCTTCTAGACTACTAACAATAGATCGGTTGGCACTCGATCGTAACCAATCTTGGGAACAAATAAGAACTTGAGCAATCTTAGGTGTCAAAGAGCTCCTAAATGCATCAAGTACACGACCACTTGTACTAAATGTACTCTCGGAAGCTACAGTTACATTACACAGTAGCAAAATGCAAATTGAATAACACAGGAAACCTGAGACTGAAAATATGCAACAGAATGAGAGACTGAGCAACAGAATGCAAACTCAAAGACATCCATAAGAAAATTCAAAATAACCCTAAAAGTCTAAAAGACGAGAACAAAGAACAAAATCATGACACATAGGAATCAAACATTTTAATGAACAAAACTCCAATTAAACTATCAAAGCAAGCATGTAACATGTTTATATTTTTGATTTTCGACAGCTAGCCATAAGGCATTGTAGCATTTGTGCAAATTGGTACTGCAAGCGATCCTGCAAAATGTAAAATGATATTTTAAAGTTGGAAATCCAAAGGTTGCTTACAGCGATTGCTGGCTTGCTGCAATTACAAGAATAAGTAATCCAAGAATGAGCAAATAATCCAAAGATCCAAGCCACAGATAGCTGCAAAACAGAATTGAAAAATAATAATAAATAAAATATGCAAGTTACTTCAAGAAAAAAAAAACAGATACGTGTAAACTTTTGTAAAGCTTTATTAGTTGTTAGTCCAAATCTTAATTGTTATTATTATTAATTGTTAATCCAAATCCAAAGCTATATCAATTTATTAGTCAGATCTTAAGCTTTTTTTTATTAATAACTAACAATTAAGGTCTTAAGCTTTGGATATGTAGTAATCAAGTAACAACTAATAAATATATTACTACATATCTATCTTAAGCTTTGGATCTTAAGCTTTAAATTAAGATCTTAATTAGCTTGTTAGTTGTTAGTCCAGAGATGTAAGAAATGATTAATCTCTTTAAAAAACAGTTAATTTATTAGTTATTAGTTGTTAGTCCAGATCTGTAGTAAACTAGTAATCTCTTTCTCATTGCTAAGTGTTTTATTGTATGGCAGGACTAGTGTTTGTTTGTGGAAACACGTGTAAATACAAATATATATTTGTAGTTCTTTTTTGCAATATTTGGTTAAGTTACTCCAATAATAGCAGTTAAAAAAATGAATACTGGAACTTACTATATCAAACTTATGAACACATGTAACAAATTGGGTTCTTCTATCTGAATCAGTTAACGTGAGCTTGTTTACTATGATTTTGAAACCATCGAAAGTGTTGAAATATGAATTGGATTCATTTTAAAAAAAATTAGCTAAAAAATCATTGTTTTTAAAGCTATAAAAAAAAACTAAAAATTTAAGATAAAAACAACTATAAAAATTAAAGCTATTTTAAAAAAAAATAAGATCTCGACTTGACATGTCAACAGAACATAAATTTAATTTATTTTTAAAAAAAATTAGATCTGGACTTGAGATAGCTACAAATTAAAGCTAAAACGACTATAAAAGCATAAATTAAATTTAAAAATTACTTACAAATGAGTATTGATGCGGACTACTACAGATCTAGACTTGAGATGTCAACAGAACTCCAAAATTTGAAGAGATTACTACTGATCTGGACTAACAACTAAGAAATTAGTGACTACTACAGATCTGGACTTCAGATCTGCACTTGAGATCTCTCTCAACTCAAAGACAAGAGAGAAAGAAAGAGACGAGGTCACGAGAGAACTAGAGGACTGAGGAGGCTCTGTACTTTTTTTAGGGGTGACCGACGGTGAGAGGTGGTGAGAGAGTGAGAAGAAAGGAGGTAGGTGGAGCTAGGGTTTGAGGGAGCTGAGAGGGAGAGGAGAGGTGAGCGTTCTCCAGCACAAAAATGTAGTTGAAGGGAAAGAGAGAAATATATTTTATAGTTAGGATTATGGGTGAGGGTATTTTAGTAATTGCATATATTTAGGATTTTTTTCTTATTTGGTTTCGGTTTTAAACCGAACCCGAACCCAATAGTCGAAACCGAACCCGAAAACCGAATAAGCTGGTTTATAAAACCGAACCCGACCTGATTTCTTTTTGGAATAGCTTATTCGGTTAGGTTTTTGGTTTGAAACCTAATAATGCTCGGCCCTATAGCATATTACATTGTGAGTTTACACTAGAATCCTATTTACTCTTAGTCTCACTTATCCAGCAGTTCAATCTCAAACGTAACTTACATGCAGACCTGCGTAAGCGGGAGCCTATTGGCACTGGGATGCCCTTTCTTTTAGTGAGTTAAGCTTTGTGGTTTTTCAGTTACAAGTTGTATTCATCCATGTTCTATCACTCCCATTCTGTTTTGTGGTTTAGTGAACTGTGGGTTGTCACGGTTGCATTTCAACTAACAATTAACTAAGGAAGTCTTGGTGTTTTGCTCAGGTTGACCAGAACCTAGAATCCTATGACCACTTCTTGCAATAATCGGATTATTACTTTTGTTTTTGTAAGATTAGGAATAATGTGTTAAGCTAAACAAACGCTAAATGCAATGCAGTTAGAGGTTGTGGGATAATGAAATTCTTGGAGAACTTCATAGTATGCATGGTGTTAACACACCCCCGAGCACTTCCCTGCATGGATGTTGTGAAACAATTTGAATTCTTGGAGAACTTCACTGTAGGGCTGATGTTAAATCCCCCATCCTCTCTCCCGGTATAAAATATAAGGAAAGAAAATGCTGAAAACTATCAACAACTTAAAATTTTTGAGGCGAACCAATTTTTTTAATTGGTTTGTCAAATATTTAAAGTTTAAACACACTAAGGGTAAAGTTATTTTATGAAACAAAATTGTAGCTGTCTAGAATTGGATAAAAATAACATTTGGTAGGTAAGGATGTTTCGTGATGGTAGTTCTAGCTTGTTGCAGGTATATCAAGCAATAAACTTAAGAGAATTATGTTGTTGCACTTGTAACAATAATTTGACAAATATGGTGACAACAAAAAAACTACAAGATAAATCAAGTGAAATAATGATGGGATGCATAAGAAGATGACACACATTAAACATGTATATCATGAGTTTACAACCACATCCTATCCACTCGAAATCTCATTTGTGAAGCTTCAATCTTAAAAGTAAAAGGTTCGCAGTATCGGTATCGGAATCGGTATCAGACCATTCCTATGAGTATCGGTATCGACGATATCGGTAGTATCGGCGGTTTCGGATTGGAGTACCGAATTTTTTGGTATCGGAAAACAAATAATTATTAATAAATTGTTAACATTTAAAAAATATATTTATACATTTAGGCATAATTTTAATTATTTCCAGTGTTATTTCTTAGTAGTTTTGAAATTAAATGAAATAGTAGTCACCCTTACCGATTGATTTACATGCAATAGATCAATTTTTTTCTTTTATATCCTTTTACAACCTTATTATGCTTCAAACCCTTGTTGATTTGCCTTTTTTCTTCAATTTTCTTTGCCAAATTGATCGAAAAAGAGACCCCCAATGTCGGTATCGGTCAGTATTGGGTATCGGTTGGTATCGGATCGGGACATGCCAAACCGTATCGGTATCGGCCGTATCGGATCGGTATCGGCCGATACTTTAAACTATGAGTAAAACTATGAACTTCTGAGTCAAGCTCTATTGGTTCTTGCCCAGAATCCCTTCTCTTTTATCTGTAGTTAACTATGACCGGTCATAGTTGCACTCAAGCGAACCATAATTTAGGACTTGTTTCAATCACATTTACCAACATCTAGAAGCCTATGATCACTGCTTAGAAATCATATAGGCCTATCAATGGTACACCAACCCGATTTTCAAATAAAAATCTGGTTTGGATGTAAAAGTTCAAACCCGAATGTGTTTCCGGTCGGTTTCGGGTACACCATTTTAAACCTGAAAGAAAAATCAGGTATGGTTCTGGTTTGATAAATATATAAATTTCTCCTCTACAAGTTTGTCTTTGACTAGGTGGTAAAGACTGGACTGCTTATTTGGTGAGGTACCTGTTCTATCTCCCTATCATCTTAGAGCTGATTTTTTTTTTAATATTTTACAGGGCTCCAGGTCTGGATGTTAAAACCAAAACCCAAATGTTATTCAAGTCGGGTTTTGGGTGCAGTTTTGGAACCTGAAATTTTTTCATTCTGGTTCGAATTTTACATAAATCCAACTCAAATCCGACCCTGAGCCATTGACAGCCCTAAAGTCATGTCTTCCAACAATATGATTACCATTTTTGTTATTCCAAGTTTATGAGTTTAGTGTTAAAACTCACAAAAAACTGCAATGCACTTTAGATGCCGTAAAGTCATATCTTTCAAAAATATTACCATTGAAGTTATTCGAAGTTTATGAGTTGTGTTACAACTCACACACGACACTGCAATGCACTTTAGATGTGGTGGAATGAACTTGTGAATCAAATTCTTGGACAACATTGTCATCTTAAGTAAATTATTTTTGTAATTTTTTTGGTTCTCATAATGGAACTTGCATGTATTTGTTTCTCTCTCTCTCTCTCTCTCTCTCTCTCTCTCGAGTTATGACTAGGCTTCATAAGGAAAGTATATCAAGGATACTAACATATTGTTTGGGAAGGGAGGAAAATGGGGGGAAGGAAAAAGTTGAGGGAAAAATGGAAGGAAAATGAAAAGTTATGGTGTTTGGGAAGGGGGGAGGGAAATGATGGAGAGGAATATGAGGGGAAAAATTTGGTGGGTCCCACTAAATTTTTTTTTTCCTTCCAAAAGTGGAAGGAAAATGGAGAGAGATGAGAGAATTTTTTGAATATTTGCCTAATTACCCCTCAAAAAGCTAAGCATAAATTATGATTTGAAAAAAAAGGACTAAATAGTAATTATATCTTCATCCCACAAACATACAAAAATTTATTAATTACTCCTCCCTCTACTTTTTTGTCATCCAAACTAGAGAAGGGAAAATTAACTTTACCTTTATTTCACTCTTCTTTATTTTCCTTTCCCTCAAAATTTTCTTTCCCTCCCTCAAAAAGTTTCCAAACACACCCTAAAAGAACATAGATATGAGAGTGAAAGGGATTTGTGTTATTGTCGGGGCGTGATTTTAAGATGAAAAACAGATTTTAGCAACACTTCGAGGAAGGTACACAACTGAGATCCTGGAGGATTTAGAGAGACGAAATCAAATGTAACACTTCGAAGAAGGCACAAATGTATTTTGTAGCAGCAGCGACGTAAGCCTACTGAAAGTTTTCTGATTAGATCAGAGAAGATCTCGTTCAGAACGAGATACAAATGAAAAGAGATGAACGGAAGAACAGAAGAGGCCTGCTCGGGTGATCAATCACCGGAGCTCAAAGCTAGATTCGTCCCGCAAGATGATAGCTCCCAGGAACAGCAAGTTCAAAAATGAAATGTGGAACACTCTGACGAAATGCTCTTCTGGACTCCTCGGATTGACATAACTCTATCTCTGTTTCTCTTCTCTGCTCTCTAAAATTTGAAAGGAACTTGTACAAATGATAGAGAAGAGAGGAACTTATATAGGCGCGCACAGTAACCGTCTAGTATACGAAACGTTCGGGACGTGTTGCGTGAAAGGAGGAACCGTTTCCGAACGTTTCATAACTGTTCAGATCGTGGTCGGACACGACAGTGCTCGCACGCTACAACAATTAGTGCCAACTACACCCGCGCGCACTTGCGCACCTGGGCACAACGCGCACAGCGCGCGCTGCACCCGCAAACTGCCGCGCCAACCGCCGTGCCATCTGGCCGCGCGAACTGCCCGCGCCATCTGCCCGTGCCAACGGTACGCTCTAACTGGCCGCATGAACGGTCCGCGTGAACGGGCACGCGATCGGCAGCGCAGAGGCTCGCGCAACGAGCGTAACTAAAGCGCACTATGCGCCTATCGACGATGTTGACGTGCTAAGTGCAAAGTGCGCCAACAAAACGTCACATTACGTCTCATGAGCCCGAGTCCGAGTCTGAGTCGCTAAGCCCCTACGGTGCTTAGCTCCTAAGGAATAAATTCCAAGAGCATGACAAAAAGCATTAATGTTTTAATATGGAGCCTTATCTTTACCTCCTAGTAAAATCACCAATATGGTTCCCTCAGGGTCACCACCCCATGTGCATACCTCAATATCACACCATGTATATATTGAGATACACTTTATAGTGCATTTCCGATGTGGGACTAAAAACTAGGCATGTAATGAGAGCAAGCTCTCTCTACATGTCAAGAAAAAGCTCCAACAATCTCCCACATATCTCAATATATGGGTTTGAGTATTTCCCACAGTGACTGTCCATCATCATTAGGATAGATGTCGCTGATGACTTGAATCTTTTCGCATGGGTCAAACAACAGTATGATACAAGAATGGACTAAGCCTTAAATTTTGCACCATAGCTGCAATTCTTTCCACTCATACAATGTAGTCACATGTGCTTCTGGCTGCACATTAAAGGTCCTGTGCCACCCTGGTTTCGATGTATGTATTTTGGACGTCTACAAGTGTACCCTCAAGAGACGACCTGCTATCTCTGTTCATACACTCTAGGTGAGTTCTTTATTAAAGAGACATGGCATGAAGCCTTGCGCTTCCTTGCGGTGCTACGCCGCTATGACATGGCTTAAAGCCGAGGCATTATCCCTACATGGGTACCTCATCGTAGTGTCATACTACTGTAGCATGAGGTCACAAGCCTCTCTGTAGTGCTAAACTATCCAGTATGAAGCCTTGCGTTTCCTTACGGTGTTATGTCGCGACGATATGGCTTGCGTAGCCGAGGTTTTATTCCTACCTGGGTACCTCTTTGTGGTGTCGTGCCACTGTAACATGAGGACATCATCTCCTTTGTAGTGCTGTCTACAACTCTTTAATTTTATCATACAACATTAGGCTACCTGCCTATATGCGATACTATGCCGCTGTGACTTGGCTCGCAAAGCCGAGACATTACCCCTACCTGGGAACCTCATGGTGGAGCCATCCCACTGTAGTATGGATTTGTAACACTCCTTGTAGTTCTGTGCTATCGTGCTTCCTGTAAAACACAATAGACATTCACTCTGCCTGAGAACTCATTAAGACGTTTAAGCCATCCTCTCCACAGGATCTATTCTTCGCAGAAAACATATAGTAGACAACAATGGTTGTGGGTCCGTATCCCTTCCATGTCACAGAGGACATGTACCCACTGTTCCTGATATTTTCCTAGTTAGTGGTTCTCCTTTGAACCAAAAGCTAGATGCCTAGTAGATTTCTCTTTGAATTAATAGCATAAAACTTTATGGTAGGATTACAATAACACAATATCAGAATGCCTTCAAGTCCATTTTATTTGCTGTATCTTCGACCAGCTGGCGCTTGAGGTCCTTTGTGAACGGATCTGTCAGGTTCTCCTGACTCCGAACATCAATCATTGCAATGGCACATCTCTTGATGAGATCGTGCACTGCTCTATGCTTTAGCCGTACATTTCTCTTCTTTCCGTTGAAAAGGTCATTCGATGCTACCGCAGCAGTCGTCTGGTTGTTGCAGTATATAGGTATCGCCGGTATCTGTGCCATAACCAATGGAAGATCATACATGAGCTCCTGAAGCTATTCTGCTTCTTCTGCTGCGGAATCAAGTGCAAAGAATTCGGATTCCATAGAGGAACGAGATAACATAGTCTGCTTCTTCGACTTTCACGATATAGCAACTCCACCCATTGAGAAAATGAATACACCTGTGGATCTCTCGCTCTCCACCTCTGAGCACCAACTCGCATTACTGAAGCCTTCTACTACTGGCGGATCTTCGCTGTAGTGCAGTGCATATGTCTGAGTCTTCTTGAGATATCTCATTATCCGTTTTACAGCTTTTCAGTACTCAACGCCTGGGTTGCTCGTGAATCGACTCAACATTCCCCCGACAAAAGCTATTCAGGCTTAGTGGCAATAGTAGCGTACATCAAACTCCTGATGACGTTTGCATACTCCAACTGCCTAATGCTTTCCCTCGAATTCGGCTTCAGCTTCAGGTCACACCTGTAAGGCGCATCGATCACTGGAAGATCCTGATACACGTAGCGTGTGATCATCTTCTCAATATAATGAGACTGTGACAACGCCAGTCCAGTGTCCGTCCGGATGATCTTGATGCCCAAGATCACATCAGCTTTCCCCAAGTCCTTCAAACTGAACTTGGTCGAGATGAACTTTGTCTCCGTGACACAGTCCATATCCGTACCTTGGATCAGCATGTCGTACACGTAGAGACAAACGATTACACCTCTTCCATCAGCGAACTTCGTGTAAACACACTTGTCCGTTTCGCTGACCTTGTAGCCATTTGATTTTTTGACCTTGTCAAACTTCTTCTGCCACATTTTAGGAGCCTGCTTCAAACCGTACAATGATTTCACCAATTTGCAGACTTTGTCTTCAAGACCTTTGACGACAAATCCTTCTGGCTGTTGCATGTAAATCTCGGTCAGTTTGCCATTCAAGAATGCTGTTTTTACATCCATCTGATGTATCACTAGCTTATGTATTGTTGCGAGAGCAATTAACATTCTGATGGTGGTCATCCGGGCTACTGGATCATACGTGTCGAAGTAGTCGATTCCCTGCTTCTGAGAGAACCCCTTGGCTACTAGTCTAGCCTTGAACTTGTCAATAGTTCCATCTGCTTTTATCTTCTTCTTGAAGATCCATTTGCATCCGATGGGTTTCGCTCCTTCAGGAAGATCAACCAACATCCAAGTGTTATTGGAGGTCAATGTTATAGATTTCGCTAGGCGGAATCGGTGCGCCGAGGGCCCGACTAGCGTCTAGGCTGCCTAGGCGGCCGATTTGTTTGTTTTTTTTTTAATTTTTATTTTGCACATATATATATGTATAAATACTATATAGGTAACATGTTGACACAAAAGCTTGTTAGCTCTTATGGCTAACAGAGCCCTGCATAAGTTTGTAATTTAGGGGGGGGGGGGGGGGGGTTAAGTGTTTGAATCCCTGGTTTGTGGTTAAAATTTTTTTTTTGACATAAAATAAAAGGGGAGGAGAGGGGAGAGAGAGAGAGAGTCTTCTGACTCTTCTTGTAGCCCTCTCCTCCCCTCCCCTTCCGTTCCCCCCCCTCTCTTTTTCCGTTCCCTCCCCTCTCCTCCCCTCCCCTTCCGTTCCCCCCCTCTCTTTTTCCGTTCCCTCCCCTCTCCTCCCTTCTCCTCATCCCCTCCCCTCTTCCTCCCTCTCCTCCCTTCTCCTCATCCCCTCCCCTCTTCCTCCCTCTCCTCACCGGGGACAACAGTAGCTGTCCAGCAGAAGTGATTGACGGCGACGGCGGCGACGACGACGACGGAGGCTGCGACGACGGCGGTGGAGGCTGCGACGAAGGCGACGGCTGCGACCACGACGGCGGCGGCGGCGGCCAGGTAAGTACAGTTTAGTTTGTTTTTTTTGTTTTTTTTTATATACGATCATTTCAGAGTTTTTTGAAAAAAATTTCAAAAAAAATCGGCCGATTTGTCCGCCTAGGTACCGCCTAGGGCCGCCTAGACCGAAACCCGCCTAGGACCCACCGCCTAGGGGGTTTTCGTTGCGCCCGGCGGCCGCCTAGCACATAGGCGGCCGCCTAGGCCGACTTTTAGAACACTGTTGGAGGTGATTGAATCAATTTCATTATCGATCACCTCCTTCCAGAAAACAGCATCTCTAGTCTTCATTGTCTCATCATAGGTAAGCGGATCTGCTTCCACATGATAGGTGACAAAGTCATCTCCGAAGTTTTTCGGTCTCCTCACTTGCTTAGTTGACGGCTTAGCGAGTTCTGGTTCAAGTATTGTCTCTTCTACAACAACTTCTTCTTGGACTACGTTCTCATTAGAAATTTCAATTTCTTGCGCACCCTTATTATTCTCCGGAATGTCCGCAAGAACATTGTTCTTGTGCCTTGCAAATTTATCTTCAAAGTATTCTACGTCGTGAGATTCAATGATATGATTTGATTCAGTATCAAATTTTTTTCTAGCATCACTCTTCTCGGCATATCCCAAAAAGATTGTCTTCGTAGTCCTTGCCCCGAGCTTCTGAATCTTCAGATCTGGGAGTTTTACATATGCCAGACACCCCCACACTCGAATGATATTCAAGTTAGGTGTGACTTTGAACCAGAGTTCATGAAGAGTGATGTCAGAAGTTGCATACGACACTCTATACAGAATAAAATTGGCCGTCAATGCAGCTTCTCCCTAATAGCATTTTGGAAGACCCGCAGTCAACATCATTGAGTTCATCATTTCTGTCAACGTTTTGTTCTTCCTTTCTGCTACTCCGTTAGATTGAGGATAATACGGAGCAGTAGTCTCGTTGATGATTCCATGTTCATTATAAAACGATGCGAATTCATGAGACCGATACTCTCCGCCTCGATCACTTTTTAATCTCTTGAGTTATTGTCCAATTTGCCGTTCAGCTTCGTCTTTGGACTTCAACAAGTAGATGAACACATATTTTGAGAAGTCATCGATGAAGGTTATGAAATACTTCATCCCGGCTTTTGTAGAGAACTGTTTGAAGTCATAGATATTGGGGTGTACCAATTCCAGAAGATTTGTGCTTCGATTAACCCGATGAAAGGGTTTCTTTGTGATCTTCGTCTGAGCACATACTTCACATTTCTCTGCCTTACCCCCACATTTGGAGATAAGTCCTAGACTAGACATTTTGTTTATTCTTTTACAATGAACATGTCCTAGTCTATTATGCCTCAACTCAAGAGTATAATCAGAATGAATGATTGCATTAATTTCATTAGACTGATTTACAAGCTGAAGTTTAAACATCCCTTCGATATAAAAGGCT
The DNA here is from genome assembly GCA_029216955.1 of Iris pallida. Lineage (NCBI taxonomy): Eukaryota > Viridiplantae > Streptophyta > Magnoliopsida > Asparagales > Iridaceae > Iris > Iris pallida. The sequence continues at coordinate 11,229,944 of JANAVB010030219.1, forward strand.
TTCCCGAAGTATGTTTCTTTAATAGACATCACCATCTAGCCAGCATTGATGTTCATCCTCAGGCCTGCGTTACAGAGTAGTCCTCCAGAGATCAGGTTCTTTGCAATAACAGGTACATGCTTCACGTTTTGAAGCGTCAGAGACTTCCATGAAGTCAGCTTCAACACCACCGTCCTGATCCCTTGCACTTTAGCTTGTGCCTGGTTCGCCACCATAACATTTTCAGAGGTTGGTTTGTACGTGGTGAACCATTCCTTGCTAGAGCAGACATGGCCAAGGTTGTAAAAATCGCTAGTCGACCGCTAGTCGGTTTGTGGGGACTACGGATTAATCGGACTACTCGGGGACTACTCGGGGACTAGTCGGATTAGTCGGTTTAGAATTTTTAATTAATATATATATATATATATGTAATATGTTAAAAAAATATTTTAAAAAATAATATGTTAATTGTTGAACTTTTAATTATCACAGACTACAGTGCATTTTCTTATTCATTATTTTGCATAAATTTCTATTTCGATAAATATTTAAATAATATGTTAACAACTTACTATTTTGCACGGAGAGTTACAGCCGCAGTAGCAAGCAAAAGCAAAAAAAAGTAACAAGCAAAAATTAAAAAAAGAACCACAACAACAGTAGCAAAGAGATAACAAAGCAAAAGTAGAAATAAAAAAAGAGTAGGCTAGTCACTTTTTTCAAAAATAGAAAAAGACAGCAACAAAGTAAAGAGTCGACGACGGCTGCCTTGACGAAGTCGACGGCAGCCTAGACTAGTACCAATTTAGCTAATTTTTGGATAGATCAGCCCCTAATTGAGTCGACGGTGGCCGACAAGTGACTAGTCGGGGACTAGCCCCTAGTCGAGTCGGCGGCGGCCGACTAGCGACTAGTCGGGGACTAGTCGGCCGCCTAGAGGGATTTTTACAACACTGGACATGGCAGGTGGCACCAATGTCTACCCACTAGTCAGAGTCAGCCCCCACCGCAGTGACCTGAGCAATCATAGCAATTACGTCAGTAACCATGAAAACCTTACTAGGCTCGCCTTGCTCTGACTGCTTGGGTTCGGATCTGCATTCACTCTTGTAATGGTCCTTCTTGCCACAGTTAAAGCAAGTCAAATTGGACTTTGACTTCTGGTGCTTGAAAGAAGACCCCTTCACTTTCAGATTAGTGAGTTCCTTTTTCTTATGGTGGGAAGCCACCTGCTTTCCCTTGGATTCCTTCGACTGGATCAATTTGGCCTTAGCCATCTACTTGAACAGAGTGTTCACCTTCAGTTGAGCCCTTATCTGGTCCTCAACATAAATTTCTTGCAGGAGATCTTTCCGACTGATCTCTAGTTTCTTCCTATGCATATTCGTATAGAATTTGCTCTATCGAGCGGGAAGCTTGAGACGATCCCTCCAACAATGAACTTGTCGTTGAGGGGCATCTCCTCATCTTCCAATTTCTGACGCAACTTCAGGAATTCCTTCACCTGAGGCAGCATCATCTTCTCGTTTTCAAAGAGCCATTTACGATATTTCTCGACGATAAATATCTTGCTCATGTTCTTGCCATCTTCATAGAGCTTCTCCAAATACTCCCATATTTCTCTGGCATTGGTCTTCTTAGAATAAGATTCTGCCAGAGAGTCCTTCATAGTATTGAGGATCAGAAGCCTACAAAGGCTATTTTTCCTCTTCCATTTGGACAACTTGGCATTAGCAGCAGCAATCCCGGTTGCAGATCCATTTTCTAGAACCTCTGATTCTTCCTCAGTTAACATGTGGTTGACGTCCACGAGTTGAAGATTGAGGCTAACATTTCTCTTCCAGATTTGGTAGTGCTCTCCATAAATTTTTTCTAACTTGTTAAAGTTGGAATTGATGAGTGCAGCACGAGAGTTTTCCATCTTGTAAATCTAGCTTTGAGATTGTTATTGTCGGGGAGTGATTTTAAGATGAAAAACAGATTTTGGCAACACTTTGAGAAATGTGCACAACTGAGATCCCGGAGGATTCAGAGAGACGAAATCAAATGTAACACTTCGAAGAAGGCACAAATGAATTTCGTAGCAGCAACGACGTAAGCCCACTGAAAGTTTTCTGATTAGATCAGAGAAGATCTCGTTCAGAACGAGATACTAGTGAAAAGAGATGAACGGAAGAACATAAGTGGCCTGCTGGGGTGATGAATCACCGGAGCTCAAAACTAGATTTGCCCCACACGACGATCAGCTCCCAGGAACCAGCAAGTTCAAAGATGAATTGCGGAACACTCTGACGAAATGCTCTTCTGGACTCCTTGGGTGGATAGAACTCTATCTCTGTTTCTCTCTTCTTTGCTTTCTAAAATTCGTAAGGAACTTGTACAAATAAGAGAGAAGAGCAAAACTTATATAGACGCACGCAGTAACCGTCCAGTATCCGAAACGTTCGGGACGTGTTACGTGAAAGGAGGAACCGTTTCACAACGTTTCATAACTGTTCAAATCGTGGTCAGACACAACAGCGCGCACACTACAACAATTAGTGCCAACTGCGTCCACGCACACTCGCGCACCTGCGCACAGCGCATGCTGCACGCACTGCGCGCCAACTGCGCCCGCAAACTGCCGCACCAACCGCCGCGCCATCTGGCCGCACGAACTGGCCGCGCAACTGCCCATGCCATCTGGCCGCGCCAACTATCCGCGCTAACTGTCTGCACGAACGGACGTGCTAAGTGCAATGTGCGCCAACAAAACGCCACATTACGCCTCATGAGCCCGAGTCCGAGTCCGAGTCGTTAAGCCACTACGGGACTTAGCTCCTAAGGAATAAATTCCAAGAGCTTGACAAAAAACATTAATGCTTTAATATGGAGCCTTATCTTTACCTCCCAGTAAAATTACCCACATGGTTCCCTCCTTAGGGTCACCACCCCATGTGCATACCTCAACACCACACCATGTATATATTGAGATACACTTCATGGTGCATTTCCGATGTGGGACTAAAAACTAGGCATGTAATGAGAGCAAGCTCTCTCTACATGTCAAGGAAAAGGTCCAACAATCTGCAGTGAGGTTTCTTTTATCTTATTGGAGAATTGATTATTTTAAGTAGATTTGTTCAGTAGTTCTCTCTAAGAGTGAGTGAATCTGATTAGAGATCAAAAAGAAATCTAATATGATGAGCACGTGATATCCATGTTTACAACATTGTATCCACTTTTAATTAAGCAAAAAATCCTGTACTTGCTCACAGTCATGCAGTTATTTCTTTCATATGTCCTGAATTTAGAAATGAGGGTATTTGTGGGATGTTTGAGGTGGAACTAATTGAGAATAAAATGAGAGAAAATCGTGTCAGGATTCGACATTTGTGACATTGACCAGCAAATTCACTGATTAGGAGTGGAGATGTTAATTAAAGGGGCTGCTTGAATTAGGGATAAATAAACTTGGGAAGGATATATACTTTTTGTTAATACTGTAGAGGGCATGACCCTTAACAGAGCTGACTTGTTGTCGTTGTCGAACTTTAATAGATTCCAATTTTGTTTAAAAAATGATTCACATAGAAGGCCTCTTTGGACTTTGTTGTTGTTGTTGTCGAACTTAAATAGATTCCAAATCATTTTAATCTCTACAGTGTCAGATTTCCTTTGCTATGTTGGCTAAGGGTAAGTTGTTTTGGCACATGGTAGGACATCGTATGATACTTTTTTTTTTTGCCTAAGCTCAAACCCAGGATCTCCTCGTTATCCCTCACCAGCCCCCACCGGTTGGGCCACCCTGGTGACCAATATGTTACTCTTTTAAATGGTATTAGCTAACTAGAAATCCAATATCTGAGGATTCCTTACAATAGTTTTAATACAATTTTTAGTGATTCTTAAAACTTATCTTTTTCTTGTTTCAAGTTTTGCAATAGTTATACCTTGCATGTATATGCATATCTAACTTTGGATCATTACAAGAGCTGTCTGCAAACATGTCCTGTGGCTTTCATATCTTTAACTATTCTTAATTTGAATCCATGTCTTTTCTTCGTAAAAAAGATGAAAGACTGGAGATATCCAGGTGTAGATGCTATTATCTGCTATATATATATATATATATATATATATATATATATATATATATATATATATAACTTGGCTCAAGGGATTCACCATCCTACCCATCATTGCCAATTTCTAGATTTTAGACTGACAGTGTCTAAAATTACGCTAAAAGTTGGTTACCTCCATCCATCACCAAGTTGGTAGGGGAGGCCATCAACTTTAGCTTCTAATTGTGGACACCAATGGATACTCATTTGTGATGTTGGGACGGGTCTATGCATCCGGTAGGGACATATAGGTTTTCCAAATAAAGTTGGAATACTGGACACTAAATGATATGTTCTGAATACATCTTACTATGATGAGGATACTTATTTATTGTGTACCTAAATGACACAGATGCATTGGCCAAAATGCTTGGGTATGATGAGCATAAATGAAGTCAATAGAGGTCTTGAGCCGAGAAGTCTGAGTAAATTAATCTCTAAGAGTTCCTTAAGAGAATTACAAGGACATTGTGCTAGAAAATTGATAGTACCATTAGAGCACATTGTAAAAAGTATGGGAGCTGCATAATGTAAATTATAACTTGAACAATTATTATTATTATTTCTAAAAGAAATTTGGGGAAGTGGTGGTGTTGCACTATAGTTGTTTCTTTGAAGCTGCAACAACAGTTACAGAACCAACAATATTTATTAATGATGCAAATTGTCAAGAGCTGCATGGGAGAGATTAATTGTGTGTTTGAGGGATCAAAGGCAAGCAGGGTCCATGTGACATCCATTTGGGGGAGAAGAAATAGGGGCACACTGTACTAGGCTTGAAACTGGTAAGGGCTTGCAAGTAAAATTATGTTGTTGCTCCAAAGGCTTTGCACGCTGGCTATGCTGCAAATGAGTAGCTCACTTGCGGCCTATGTGCATGGACATAGATAGGACACCCTATTGACACAATGAGAAGGACACGACATGTATTTTGCAAGGTTCACAATATTTGTATAGGATTCGGTTTTCCTTGCATGTTTGAAAGCCAAAAGACAACAGTTGCATGCTTTCTTGCAGCATGGAAACCAAA